>JAXQQM020087127.1:0-220230 GCA_034641835.2 Pinus albicaulis | reverse complement strand
GAAACTACATGCACCTATTTTTATCATCGTTTTTCCGTGATCACCTTGAATCTGCTTCCACATTTTACTTTGACCTCTAGGCCCTGTCAATTCAGGAAAGAAAAAATACTCCTAAGCTAATCATATTCACTAATGGGGCCTTTTTCTTGATCTTGTGGTAGGAAATTTTAGATGGTTATATAATTTTACTAAACCATAGATCTATATGGTGCAGTAGAAAACAAATATTACACTATTTATTTAATTGAAACCCACCACTCACATGATGTGTCCCCTTAATACCCTAACGCTACCTATAGTAGATCCAAAGAATCTAGTTTCCAAAGAATCTAGTTTTAGAAATGAATCTGATGATCTTCATTAGCTACAAAACAAAGTTCTACTTAGATTAGCATTTGTTGTAGCACACTAATAAGGAAATTCTTCAGCAACTTACTAAAAAAATTGAGGAAAAATGTTTAACAAATGTGAATTGCATCACAGTTTGAAATCTACCCTCTTACTATTAAAATATTATTTGAGATAAATAGAAATGGGTTGCACTTACCTTTCTGTGAACTAACTGTGGCATTACTAGATTTTTTTGCTGGCAACTTATGATCTATCAGTCTTTTTGCAAGCGTGACATCCGGAAAGAAAAATTTTATAAGGGGATTTTTGCATGACATGGTCAAGGTAAATATTTTAAAAAAATCAAATCATTCAAACAATGAAGTACTGGTAAGCTATCAAATTCGATGTTCTTAATGGTGTCCAAGAAAAGTCTCAAGAATAGTGATAGTTATGAATCAATTAAATGTTGCATTAGATTGTACCAAAAAATGAAAAATAATATTCTTCCAAATTTTAATGAAGGTTAAGAAAAGGATAATAAAAGTATGTTAAGATATTAGATACTTTTCGATCACTTATAAAAAAAATTTTAAAATTAGAAGACAGGGTAAAAAAAACCACACACATGGAAAAACACACCGAACACATGCTCTTTCACGGCCATTTTCATGATGGGCACCTGTAGAATAATTTTTTCCCCAAGAGAGAGGTAAAATACTGGTCTTGTTGGTAAGACTATTGAAACTGGTGTTGCTTACTCTCCTTTTGAGTGGTTTTGGATCAACACTATCGTATTGCCACTTGAATTTAAGAAGAATAGATACCTTAATTTTTCTCACAAATAGAAAAATGTAATTACTAACTATATATGCTAGGAGCTCAGTTACATTACAGAGTCTGTCTATAGCCCCTATTTGTCCTTAAACAACTACAAACATAGAAAGAGTGGGTATACTAGCCAATTAGACCAAGAAGCCAATGTTACAAATAAAGGAAAGGCTACGTGTGAGGCCTATGATAGGCAATTGCAAAGATCTTACTAGGATATATTAATATATTAATAAAGGATTCCATGGCAAGACAAATCGGTACATTGTTTCCTTTTTCAACTTCGAGCCCTGGAGCTGCGTACTCACAGAGAAAGGAGGTTCAGTGTGGTACAATTATCCTATTTCTTAATAGAAGGTCCAGCTGAACTGGCACATGACACCCTCCACTTTTTTCTCTGTATTTTATGCAGCTCTTCCCAGTCTAAATTCAAGATATCAATTTAAGGTCATCAAGCTATGAAGAAAGCAAGAATACTGATTTTGAATGACCAGAATGGGTGAGTTCTATTCCCCTTCCTTATGGGGAGGACCATAGGGGACCAAGAAAATGGAAGCTAACACACACTGCCTTGGTTGGTAGCGCAAAGAGAGTGCTCAATCCGTAGCTTGCTTATTCTGTGAGTGGGATTACAATCCCGTGAGTGCTAGTAGTTGTATGTGTGGGAGGAGTTGTGTGAGTGCTACTGGAATGCTCCCCAAATAGATCCATATCTTACTTCTATGGCTCTGCTGCTCTTCTCTATACGGTGAATAAACAGAACTAGAATCTATGTGATTGTAATAGATCATAGTCAGGCGAATATTGCTCATCTAGTTGAATCCTAGCTCTTCTCATTGTGGATGTCAAATGGATATTCTTGTGAATAAAATATACGATGTCATATCGTTTCTCTCTTCTCATATATCCCATATGCCCTGTCTAAAATAACTAAATATATAGACTTTAATTATGGGAGATATAGCTAGATTTAGTTTTTCACATGAAACAATAGGGGAGGTTAACCTGGTTGTGCTTGGTTCATGACTATTTGTTTCCCGAAGCACTGTTTCACTTCACCACGCTTGGTTTTCATACAATATATTATTCCTTTGATTATATTTGGTTCGGGTAAGATTGCTTGGATGGGACCATGGCTTGACAACTTCTCGGTAAGTGTGTAGAGCAGCAACGTTCTACAACATCAGTATGTCGATGTTAAGTTGTTGGTATGTTAAGTTGTATTTTCTATTCTAGCCATCTAAAAGAAAATCTGGAGATCATCAAAGTGTTATTTCTTTTTCTTCGTTACATAAGATGATTCGCTTGTTGAGGATCATATGTCATACACATCCAACATTCAGGTCAAGCTGCACTTCCCCAATTTTCCTGAATATACCACATCCCACATACACATCGCATTTGTAGGCATGCTTTCTAATTTGCCCAATTCTACTTGTGAGCTTACAAAATCACTTTGGGGCAACAAACCTTATTCTACCATTGAATATTCATACCAATGGTCTGTGTTCTTTAATAATACCCATGCAAACCTTATTCTACCATTGAATATCCATATCAATGGTCTGTGTTCTTTAAGCATACCCTCTTGTGACCTTTGAACTTCAATGTAATTTTCAAGATACATCGGTAAAACCATACCCATTTGAATTATGGGCTATAAAACAGGAATGTTTGTACATATGTAGATGAACCCTTCGGTGTGCAGGTAGAGGCATCATAAATTTAGCAAATATCCATTTCATTTGACTGTCTTTAATGTATTTAATGAATGCTCATGTAGTCATAGCAAAAGTTTGATGAACTGATAAATTGAATATGAAAGGTAAATTGAACTTTGATAGATAAGCCCCCAAAGGATTAATATGGTTTAGAGTCATGATATCCCAAGAGTATTACATGGACATTTAATTTGAACCAACTCTTCCTTAAAACAATTTCTATAAGCTTAGATCTGCAACTTCTGTAATTTAGCAATTACTTTCATAAAAAAAATTGGGACAAAATTGGTTGTTATTATAGCCATCATCACATATTGATTTGACTTGGGGCTGATGAAATTGATAAGAGGACACGTTTCTAAATGCATTATCTTCATCCTATATCTGAATATGTTGGTGGTTCTCCTTTTGGGTGTTTTTCTAAGTTATGAATACCTCAAGATTAGAAGCATCAAGCTCTTTGGTAGGTCATGTTTAGGAAGCTTTGTGATTTTTCCAGCAGACATGATTGCAGACCAAATGAATGCACAAAGTTTCCTTCTAAATTCTATAAGAACTGAATTGAGTCTTGTGTAATGACCACATTTTCCTTCTAAATTCTATAAGAACTGAATTGAGTCTTGTGTAGTGACCACATCATGGAGAATGGCAATGCATGTACATTTATCTGATACTTCATTACGTTCTTAACTAAAATTATTAGATATTTTATAAGAGAATATTTACCTGTTGTTTGTAAACTATGGGATTCAATAACAAGCATAAGCGGTGCAAAGAACTCATTGCTATGATCTAACACTTTATGCTGTGTTATTATTCACTGTGCCATTACCTAGACCATAAAGCAGTATTGACCCACAAGTCACTTTTCCCCACAACTGAACCGATTTTTGCATACATACTGCATTGTCTTTTAAAACAAAAGAATTCTAGGGAAGACATTGTATAGAACTAAAAGATCATAAAATGCAGAAAAATTCATTCATTAAGTGCACAATGCATGCCTTTCATGTCAATGACTAGTTGATCGTATCAATCACTAGCAAAAATGAAGGATAGATTTAGTGCCTGAGAAGCCTGTAGTAACGACACTGTCAATGGGCACCACTCAAAAGATATTGATGAATCGCTTACATGTTTTTCCTAATAAAATCAATGATGACCTACAATTTTCTTGCAATACATTTCCTGTAATACATCTCTAAAATATAGGTTTTACTGTATAATTAGGACTAATCTCATTAAAAAATCAACACTTGGCTTTCGTGACTAAGTTTAGTGGCTTTGTAACTTGTCAAATTCATGCCTTTCATAGAGTGAGACTAATACCAATAAATCAACACTCCATTGCCCCCAAAGATAAGAAATGAAAAATGTAGGATTATAACCAAATTTTGGCTAGTAAACAACATAGGAAAATAAAATCCTGAGAGAGATCGGTATAGAGGATATGGACTTCTTAAGCAACTTTTGAATAGACAAAAAGGCATAAATGAAACCCAATAGAGTATGTTAGCGTTGCCCGTAAGCTAGCAGGAAGTTGATGGGTGGCTGCCATTTCAAAAAAGGTAGGGTGACTACCTTGTCCTCCAACCTGTAGCAACATATTTTTCTGTACTCTCTGATTTACCTCGTATTCCCTTGCTTCTTCAAAAACATGAAGCAAATTGACAATTTAAGAAATGAATATGCATTAACCAGGGTCCCTTATTCCTTGAATACTATATAGAGGAATGTTTGAATTATATGCCCTTGGCACAGGCTTATCTCATTCGTATTTCCATTAAAGCGCTCAGGCTCACCCTTGCCTCTTCTTCCATGAATTTATCAAGTAAAGGGAGCGTAAGATTTCTTGGATTTTTGATGCCAAGAAGAATATGAGATAAACTTTTAAAGAGTAATTCTATTTTTTATTATTTTTTTATTTAGCATAATTATATCAATAAACGAGTGTGAACTATCAAGTGTCATAGAAATCAATTTTTTTTCACTCTAAAAAAAACTTGGGGAAAAGGTGCAAATAACCGCTGCAGAACAATATCGGTTTAAAAATCACCAACGCAAAATAGTGATTTCAATGACCTCCTTCAAAAAATCTAAAGAATATTGAACCTGAAAATAAAATCAAAGTATTATAAATATATTATCACCTGAACAGAGTAGCAAGTCTAATGATCACCTAGACAGAGTAACAAAAAATTCCTTCAAAGATTCATCAAATTCTTGAAACTAGGCAAGAACCTATCAGTTCAATATTCCAACAAGATTTCTCAGCGGTGAGGAAAGGTCTGTAAAACAAGAGGATAAAAGAAAATAACTAAATAAATAATGAAAGAGGCTTCTGTGTGATATGTAATGAAGTTGAAGAGAATCACATGCTTTACAGTCTTATGTACGAATGTCAGATTCAAATGCTCAATTAGACAAGAGGATGATAATTTCCCTAGTTTACTGTCAGGGAGGTAGATGGAAGAAAATAGACCATGAAGATGAGGAGGATTCAATGCTTTACTACCTTATGTACAAATGCCATATTAAAATGCTCAATTAGAAAAGAGGATGAGATTTTATCTGTTTTATTGTACAGTCAAGGTGAAGATGGAAGAAAACAGTCCGGGTTTCTGTGTGTTATCTAATGAAGTTGAGGAGAATCACATGCTTTACTGCATTGTCTATGAATGTTTGACTGAAACTCGAAATTATATAAGAAGATGATTTTTATAACCTGTACTTTCAAGCACGAAATGGAAGGAAATAGAGGGTAGGGCTACAACAAATCAGAGATACCACTTCTTTATTTCTATGTTCACATTGGTATAAATATCATATATGTTGGAAATCATATTCTATGGAAAACCAACCCAGATAACACATAATATAAATGAATAACTTTAAAATTGTCTTATCAAAAATTGATCTAGAACTGGTGCAGATTCCATTTCTAGCCTATATACATCAGCAGTGTCTAGCTGCATTTCAAATCTGAAAATTGATATGCAAGAACTACCTCTTCATTCCATGTGCATTTTCAAATCTAGTTTTAGATGGACTTAGAGAAAATGTAATGTTAAGGTTATGTACCTAGAGTGTCAATTTATGGAATAACACAGACGCCATGGTTTCGCCCAAATTTGACGATTTGCTCGACATCTTTGTTAGAATATCGCATTTCTGGTGAGTAAGATCCATTGATAGCAAGGGCAGGCTCTGAATTTAATTCGAGGGAGAAGGACTATGAATCGGTTGTGTGCCAGTGGAAGACATTAAGCTTTTTATAGCTCATTGACCCTTATGGTCCGGAGAATGTCCCTGACGGCAACCTGATTTTGGGAAATTGCATCATTCCTTATTTCATACGGAATATTGTGCAAGGCAAAACCTGATTTGTTCATACCTGAGAGTTAGAGAGCAGAATAGGGGAATCCAGCAAGGTAGTAGGGCTGAGACCAGGGTGATGGTCAAATAAGGATATCTCACCCCACGAGGTGAAGAAACATACGATAAGCACTTAAAATAAGCTGTATTCAATCTGGGTGCATTGAATCCCCCTCGGGCAGCCTATCTCTCTACAAAACTGCTGCCACCAATCCTCATAGGCGGTTTATGGACCTGCCCAAAACCGCTCATCGGCACCGATCCAGCCACAAAACTGCATAAATTAATAAGAGGATCATTCTCCTTATCTCTCCTACTGCTATTGTTGCTGCCATTAAATATTTTTCGCTCCTACTGCTGTTGTTGCTTCCATTAAAGCTCGCGGGTGATAAGGGCTTCAAGGGCTTCAGGTTTTGTTCTTGGCCCTATGGGGTTTCGATCTGCCACCCTGCGAGAAGGACCAGGAAATGAAGTCGTCCGCCATCATAGAGGCAAACCCCACCTGTTATTTTCTTCATTCCCCGCCATAGATTTTGTAGGAGATTCGCATACTAATCAGCCTTTTGAGAATAAGAACTCGCAAAGGATTTCGATCACATGTATATATAGAGTATTTTCTCTGAGGAGGGTTGCTGTGAGTTGAAGGGGATTTTTTGGTGCAAATTGGGTATATACAAATTGGATTCAGTCATATGGGTGCAAATTCACAGTGTTAGGGGCCTAGTGAGTATGAGTGACCAAGTATGACTTGGTCAATAGTTTTGTGTTTTTCAT
This sequence comes from Pinus albicaulis, assembly GCA_034641835.2. Taxonomy (NCBI): domain Eukaryota; kingdom Viridiplantae; phylum Streptophyta; class Pinopsida; order Pinales; family Pinaceae; genus Pinus; species Pinus albicaulis. The sequence continues at coordinate 213,199 of JAXQQM020087127.1, read as the reverse complement.
TATTGTAGTGATTAATTTGGACTAAGTCAATGTGTATCAAGAAATTTATATTAAGTTAATATTTTAAAACACTAATATAAAGATGAATCATGAAAATGGTTTTGTAGTATTAACCTCATGTGGTTAGTCAAAGGTTAATAATTAAAATAACTTATTTTTTTGAAGTAAATAGATTTTATTTCCATTTATAAAGATGGTAAGAATTTAATAAAGATGGTAAGAATTTAATAGAAAATTTAGATATAAGTAGAGTCTAGTGAAAAAATATTGTTTAAAGATTTTGTTTAGTTCATAATCAACTTAATAGTGATAAAAAAACAAGTGAAGTTGTAGATCAATAAGAATTTTATCTTTTTTTATCATCATATATCAACAATTAGAAAGAAGTTTGCTATAAGATTAGATAGTTCTTTAAAATTTATCTAGTGTCACAAAATAAGTTAATATTTTGGTAATAATTCGATAGAAATTTTAGGCGCGAGTAGAGTTCTACTATGATCCAAAGCTCATTCATAGTGGAACAATGCTTTTAGAAATTTTTCTAAGTTCTAGGTCAACCCGTATTGTCAAAATTTCATTGTGGTTGTTGATTAATGAGAACTATATTGACTATCTGTGTCGCCAAATTTTTCCCACTATAGGGAAGTTTATTGATGTATTAAATGACTCTATGATATCACCCCTAACCTCCATATTCACAAAGTGAACATGGGTGTTTAATAAAAATTTAGTTATGATTGAGATCTTTATTATGGACCTAAGTGATTACTTAATCAGGCATTGTGCATGGCATTGCATGTTGATACATACTCCAACGCAATTGCATTAGTTTTGTGTAACCATAGAATCATTTTTGCACTAGCGATCAAGTTCCAACACTGACAACAACAACAGATAATCCTACACCAATGTTGAGTTCCCTACGTGGTCATCTCATCCGTGGTTTAATAAACCCATGGTATTACAATGATCACCAATCAAGTATGACTAGGGGAATTGCAAGTCCATGGCAATGTCAATGCTCAACTTGGACTAAGATAGTTCCTATGAAAGTGGTGATCAAGTTTGTACATTGTGCTTAAGATAAGGTGCTTATAGTCATTAAGTGATAGTTGTAGTTACAAGGATAAGGTTTTGGTGTTATAATGCAAGGATTATAAGGAATAAGGGCTCTGAAGGCTAAGAATTGTTGGAAATATGGATTATAAGGCTTAGGGGTTTTAATGCAAGGATTATAAGGACTAAGGTTGTAAATATTAGGGATTATTTGAAATAAGGGTTATAAGGTTATATTAGGGGTTTTAGGGTTTAAAAAGAGATAGCAATTAAAGGGAATAAAGTTTAGGGTTTATGATGGTAAAATTTTAAGAGATATAATGGTTATAGTATTATTGTTATGGTTTATATGTGTTAAGGAGTATAGCGGTCAGGTGTTAATGATTATATGTATTAGATGTTAAAGAGGTAAATTCGTTTAGAGGATAAGGGTTGTAATCTTTAGGTATTAAGTGTGGCAGGGGTTATAAGGATTGGGTCTTAAAAGTTTTAGAGGAATTAGGGATTAGGATTAAAGTTCATATGAATTAACAATAATATAGATTATATGTTAGAGGGATTAAGGGCTATAGGGTTGTTGACAGGGAAAAAATTCCACCTTGCCAACAAGGGGGAATTAACCTGATTGTAGGTCCCGCCTAGACCTGATCTCATTTAGAATGGTTAATCCCAACGGGTTTTAAGGAATGTTATAAGCGTTAGGGGAATAATGAGCTAGTGGTTTATGGATTAGGGATTAGGGATTAGGGGAATAGGGGCTTAGGGGTTAGAGGTTTAGGGTTTAGGAATTATGGGAATAATAAGTTAGTGGTTAAGGGGTTAGGTATTGGGGGCATAGGGGTTAGGGGATTTAGGTGCATTTAGGGGTTAGGGGAATAATGAGTTAGTGGTTAAGGGATTAGGGATTGGGGTTAGGGGAATAATGAGTTAGTGGTTTAGGGATTATGGATTATGGGTTAGGGTATTAGGGGCTTACGGGTTAGAGGTTTAGGGTTTAGGGGTTAGGGGAATAATAAGTTAGTGGTTAAGGGTTAGGTATTGGGGGCTTAGGGGTTAGGGGATTTAGGCGCATTTAGGGGTTAGGGGAATAATTATTTAGTGGTTAAGGGATTAAGGATTGGGGTTAGGGGAATAATGAGTTAGTGGTTAAAGGGTTAGGGATTGGGGTTTAGGGGTTAGGGGATTTAGGTGCATTTAGGGGTTAGGGGAATAATGAGTTAGTGGTTAAGGGAATAGGGATTGGGGGCTTAGGGGTTAGTGGATTTAGGTGCAGTTAGGGGTTAGGTGAATAATGAGTTAGTGATTAAGGGATTAGGGATTGGGTTTAGGGGAATAATGAGTTAGTGGTTAAGGGGTTAGGGATTGGGGTTTAGGGGTTAGGGGAATAATGAGTTAGTGGTTAAGGGCATAGGGATTGGGGGCTTATGGGTTAGGGGATTAGGCATAATTAGGGGTTAGGTGAATAATGAGTTAGTGGTTAAGGGATTAGGGATTAGGGGTTAGGATATTTAGCAGTTAAGGATTTTAGGGGTTAGGGGTGAGGGTTTGAATTGAGAAAAATTGGGGAACTTTCCGACAATACGTCAAAACTGTCAAAACTAAAGTGTCAGAAAATTGACCATATGTACTAGTGTCCCATTAATAATAATAGTTTATTTCTTTCTTCAAATAACAATTTAATTAATCATTCCAATAATCATTTTAGTTCCTCTTATCTACCTAGTCTCCACTCTCTTAATATGTACTATACTAATATAATTCAATCTTTGATTTATCATTTCGACCCCTCCCATTAATCCCTCTCCCTCATGTCGGCCTCCTCCTTCTCTTAATCCCCCTTCACCTATTAACCTTAATGATTATTTTCCTAATCCCCCCCTCCCTTCGATCGTCTCTCCCCTAGTAAAATTTCTTCACCCCCAACCCCATCCCTACCCCTACCCCATCCTTTACCTCAGTTTTCTTTCCCTCTTCCGCCTCGTAATTCCAAGGTGGTTAACCTTTCCTCTATTTAGAAAGATACCCTTGCTTTAAGCCTCCTCGAGAAAGGCTTTAACTTTGCCCCAATCCCTCATTCCATTCCTTTCGAGGATATTATTTGCTCCATTGAATCCATCTCCCGCAACCTTCCCTCCCATTCAACTGAAGAGCTTCATCAAAAATGTGGACACATTATTTGACACTTTAAGCTCCCCAAGCCGAACCTTTCTAAAGATGAATTTTTCACCTCTGTCAGCTTAAATCCAACCCATATATCCTTATTCTAAAAGCTGATAACAACAACACCTCTGTCCTATTATATTAATCATATTACAATCGTATGATGATGGACCTTATGGTTAGCCAAAAATTCATAAGCCTGGCATCCCCCTCCTCCCTATTTTCAGTGCTATAGGAGGTGCCACCCATGCCCTTTCAAAATTCCTTTCCAAAAACCTTCGACCCCATTTCGGCTGCTCCTCCTCCTTCATTAAATATTATATAGACTTTATACATCAAATTAAAACCCTTAAGCTTGATAAGAATGACATTATATTTGGAGTTGTTGCTGCTCTGGTTCGATACGACAATAAGCCTGCCGCATATGAAGACCCCATGTGATCAGAGCTAGGGCTCCTCCCAGCAGACATGGAGTATCTAGATCCTCCCCAGGCTCCTCCACCTCCTCTGTCGATGAAGCCTTCAGATCGTTGCTGGCTTTGTTTCTGAAGAAGAAGAAAACTGAAGTTTCCAAGTTCGTGAAAAAGCTTGAAGACATTCCTGAGATTTCCCTTCCTCCTAAGGGGCCAATCCAAGTAGCCTTATCTATGGCAGATCGTGCCCTTATGGGACAATTTATGGATCTTTGGCTCTCTCCTAAAACAACCGAGACCTGGGTCATGAAAAATTTGGTTCCTTTGATCAAGAACAATGTAACCTCCTACTTCTTGGGTAGGGGCTACTTTCTGTTCAAATTCATGTCAAAAGAGGATAAATATTTGATCTTTAGGAATGGTCCCTACTTCATGGGCCCTCAAGGGCTGTATCTCAACAAGTGGACGTTGGACTTTGACCTAGTAGTGGATGTCCCGATGGCTGTTCTAGTCTGGGTAAGTTTGCCGAACTTGCCAATGCACTACTGGAACTGGGATTCATTGAAACACATAGGCAATGCTCTGGGAAAATTTATTGACTGAGAAAATAACAAGGATCAATATGATTGTGCCCGAATCTATGTCAAGGTCAACCTAGAGGTGGGTCTGCTGGAGGCAATAAAAATTCAATGTCGGTAGTTGTTCCCATGTGCAAAAGCTTGACTATGAGCAGCTTCCCTTCAAATGCCGAAAATGTCACGAATATGGGCACTTTTCTAGAGGTCGCCTGAGAAATGAAGAGGCAGAGAAAGGAAAAGAGGAGGGTTGGAACTAGGTTAAGTGGTCAAAGACTTCTCACGAAAACCCAAAAGCTGTTGGGGCTTAAAAAGGCAAAGGTTCTCAGCTTGCTTCCGATTAGCAAAACCCTTTCCCTAAAGGGAAAAAAAAAATTGCCCCTCTTAGCTCAGCTTCAGTAGAGGTCCAGGAGGTCGAGATGCAAAATAAAGTGACCCCAGACAAAGGTACACCCTCAGGCTCGAAGCAAGGTGAAAGTGCTTTATAAAGATCTAAATAAAAATATGCAGAAGCTGAAGATGAGGAACAAGACTCAGAGGAATCTGAGGAGGAAGGAGAAATAGGGGAATCAAAAATATCGGCTAGAAGGTTGACAAGAGGTCGAATGCCTGTCCGGGAAAAGAGAGAACAAGAAACATACAAAGATAAACTTCAAGGCAGTCAACCAACCCTTGAGAAATTATTGGGAAAAATGCCCAAGATGATAAGAAACCAGACACAGGGCTCCAAGGGAGCTCACCACACTCAAAAAAGTAAGTGATGAAGGTTGTCTCTTGGAACTGCAGAGGTTTGGCAAGTAAAGTGAAAGAAGAAGCCATGAGAAGCATGCTTCGGATAGAAACCCCAGACATTCTACTAATCTAGGAGACAAAAATGGAGGATGCCCTCTTTCACCACTTATTTTTGTTCTCCAAGCAAATGTTTTAAGTTTTTATTTGAACGAGAAGTTGCTTGATCAAGAGATTATGGGCCTCAACATAGCCATAGGTGTTAAAAACATTAATCATGCATTGTTTGCTGATGACCCTCTGTTGCTGGGCGCAGCCACTCTGCTTTTTGCCTCCAAATTTAAACAAGTGTTGGACGACTATTGTGATGCCACGGGAAGTAAATTAAACAAAGGGAAGTGCCATATCTATTGTTGTAACATCTCAATTCGAAATCTCACTGCTATTTCTAGATGCCTGGGTTTGGTAGGCTTTGTTAACTGGACTTCTTTCAAGTACCTAGGCCTTCCTATTTTTCAAAAATCCACCTTCAGCAGAGATTGGCTCCCTCTGATTGAGAAATTCAAACTTAGGATCTAGGCATGGGGTTTCTCTTGGCTAAACATTGCTGGTAAGATAGTGCTGATCAAAGAAGTCCTTAGTAGTCTACCTATCTTCCAATTTTCAATTTTGTTGGCTCCTATCTGCATCCTCAAAAAGATGGAGGAGCTCATTCGAAGATTTTTCTAGAAAGGAGGCAAACAAAACGAAAACAGAATCCCTCTTGTCAGCTGGGATAAAGTTACCAAACCTCATATGGAAGGTGGTCTGAATTTTAAAATGCTTCGCTCTCAAAATATTGCGATGGGAGCCAAAATAGTTTGGAGGATCATGGCTCCCAAGCCAGGTTGGGCGCAGAAATAAAATTGGCAAAATTAATTCAAAGGACAGAGGAAACATTGTTTAGACAACCCCCTCCCTAACTCAGGCATGCACTTGATTAAACTCGGTGCACTAGCTATCCCTCTGATCCAATACCATGCATATTAGATCCTGGGAAATGGAAAAATCTTTGATATTTGGCAAGACAGCATCATGTACAAGCCTCCTTTAGCCGATGATCTATCGCTGCGTTCACTGTGTATTTGGATGACAAACACCAGTTTTATTACTCTATGGTACATTTCCTACAGGGAAGATAGTCACTGGTCAGGTTGGAAGCAAATCCAGGTCCTTGCAGAGTTGAATACTGATTACGACTCCTTGCTTGCCCAGCTTCATGGAATGGCACTGCTGCATGAAAGGTTGCTGGATAAACATGGTTGGGGCCAATCCGACACCCATTTTGTTGCTTTGGGCTACACAAAACAGTTGGATTTGCCCCACGTTCCTCCAAATCCAATGATTTGGAAGGGGCTATGGAGTCTCAAATCCATTCCTAAAATTGATTTCTTTTGCTAGCTTATGTGTCATAATAGAAATTTGACCGATGACAGATTAAAAAAAAGAGGATTCCAAGGACCCTCAAGATGCCAGATGTGTTGTGAAAATGAAGAGAATGTTTGCCATCTTATGTTGGAATGTAAATTTTCTGCAGAGGTTTGGCATGACGCTCTAGCTCCTTGGGGAAACAACTTCACTCTCCCGACCTCCATATCTGATCTGTTTGCTAATTGGCTATACAAATATCTAGGGGGGATTCCTAAGAATGACAACTTCAAATCCTTTTGGCTCTCTCTTCCAAAGATAATCTGCTGGAAAATTTAGTTTGAAAGGAATAAAAGTATTTTTAGAGACAAAGAGTAGAATGCAAAAATAATCATAGTTAAGGTCAAAAACCAATTGAAAGAAATCTTGGGAGGTCAACTTGAAGCAACCAACTTAAGCCAACAGGATATGGAATGGGTTGACATGATGGGCCTTAAATTATATGTCGAAACAAGGAAAAATAAGATAAGCATAGATTGGAAAATCAGACTCAATGAGAAAGACTTTTCAGGATGGATTATTAAGCAAGCTAGACACTCCTTATTCTTTGACGGGGCTACCAAAGGAAATCCAGGGAAAGCTGGTGCAGGTGGTGTTATTAAGAATATAGAGGGTATAATTGAGCACATATTTGCCTAGGGCTTGGGCCATTCCACAGGCATTCAAGCTGAAGCGCTTGTTCTTCTCCAAGGCCTAAAGCAAGTCAAAAAATTTGGCATCAAAGAGGTAATCGTTATAGGGGACTCTCAATCCATCATAAAAAATATTGTGGAAAATTATGTTCCTAAGGATCTCAGATTTGCTAGATTGGTGAAGAGAATCAAATCAATGTAAAATACACTTCAAAGGGTGATATTCTTCCATGTATTGTGGGCGAATAATAAGGACGCAGATATAGAAGCCAACAAAGCAGCCCTTCTTTCCACTGGCACTCTTTCAAGTGACAGGGAAGATGAATGGGCTCCCAGTCCTCAATTTCTAGTCTCATGTTTTACTGCATATTATTGCAGCAGTTTGTTTGTATCCACAAGCTATGGAAATTTTCAGAGATTGATCAGAGCTAGGTTGTTGACAGGGCAAAAATTCCACCTTGCCAACAAGGGGGAATTAACTCGATCGTAGGTCCCAATTAGACCAGCTTTCGTTTGGAATGGCTAATCCCAACGAGTTTTAAGGATTGCTATAAGGGTTATGGAATAATGAGTTAGTGGTTAAGGGATTAGGTATTAGGGGCTTAGGGGTTAGAGGAATAGGGGCTTAGGGGTTAGAGGTTTAGGTTTTAGGGGTTATGGGAATAATGAGATAGTGGTTAAGGGGATATGGATTGGGGGCTTAGGGGTTGGGGAATAATGAGTTAGTGGTTAAGGGATTAGTGATTTGGGTTAGGGGAATAATGAGTTAGTGGTTAAGAGGTTAGGGATTGGGGGGTTAGGGGTTAGGGGATTTAGGCACATTTAGGGGTTAGAGGAATAATGAGATAATGGTTAAGGGATTAGGGATTGGGGGCTTAGGGGTTAGGGGATTTAGGCGTTGTTAGGGGTTAGGTGAATAATGAGTTAGTGGTTAAGGGATTAGGGATTAGGGGCTTAGGGGTTAGGGGATTTAAAAATTAAGGATTTTAGGGGTTAATGGGTTATGGATTAAGCATTAACGATTTAGGGGTTTAGGGGTTAAGGGGTTAGGGGTTTAGGTGTGAGTGATTTAGGGGTTTAAGGGTTTAGAGGTTTAGGGTTTAGGGGGTTAAATAGGTTAAGGTTTTAGGGGTTTACGGGGTTGGGAATTAGGGTTTAAGGGGTTAGGGGTTAAGGGTTTAGAGGTTTAGGGTTTAGGGGGTTAAATGGGTTAGGGTTTAGGGGTATATGGGGTTAAATGGGTTAGAGGTTGGGAATTAGGGTTTAAGGGGTTATGGGTTAAGGGTTAGGGGTTAGGGGGTTAAATGGGTTAGGGTCGGTTTAGAGGTTTAGGGGGTTAGGGGATTTAGAATTTAAGGATTAGGGTTAGGGGTTAATGGGGTTAGGGTTTAGGGGGTTAAATGGGTTAGTGTTTTAGGGGTTTAGGGGGTTAAATTGGTTAAGGGTTGGGAATTAGGGTTTAAGGGGTTATGGGTTAAGGGTTCAGAGGTTTAGGGTTTAGGGTATTAAATGGATTTGGGGTTTAGAGGTATATGGGGTTAGGGGATTTAGCAGTCAAGGTTTTTAGGGGTTAGGGGTTAATGGGGTTAGGGTTTAGGGGGTTAAATGGGTTAGGGGGTTAGGGGTAGTGGGATTGGACAAGGATATGGGTTGATTGAGGAATCCACAGAGGTGATAGTGAAACCATAGCCATAAATATCTTACATTACTATAGCTCATGGTGGTTAAACCCTAGCCAATTTAGTAATTAGCATGGATCCTAAGGCTTTTGGAGGTGCCAAACAAGAAATAGAATATGGATGAGTTTATAAATACTACTAAGAAGTCTTCAAGGCTTTTTGGAGATGCCAGACAAGCAATAGAATATGGCCAAACCCTGACCCCATTGTCCTGCCCCAACGTAGGTTTTTGGAGATGCCAGACAAGCAATAGAAGATGGAAAAACCCTGACCCCATTGTCGTACCCCAACAAGATATGTTGAAGCGATTAAACCCTGACCCCGTTGTCCTGCCCCAACAACATATGTTGAAGCGAAAGCTTAATTGACTAAACGAAAGCATTGCAATCAATGAAACAACACTTAATCAAACTAATACATACTAGATTCCTAGGTTCAAAAGCCTCGCCCTTCAATTTTGAAGTCCCTTGCTCGTCCTTGAGCTTGGCAGCCATGACCCATATTTTCCCTTCAGAAGCTGAGACATCGCGATCTTCACCGAAAATCCACGTACCAATTCCACAATCCCAAGTTTTGTCAAACCATCGGAGCCTTTGGAAGCCCTCATCTCGATACCCGCACAGCTAAAACCCAAACTTGAACTTCGATTTGAAGCGGAGTTCTGTCACACTAGTCAGGCCCTCAGAACCGTGCGGGATCCAACTTGATTGGGCATTATGGATATAAAAACGACGGCTTCCGTAACTTTTTTTGGCCTGTTGGCCGACCGGGGCTTTATGAGGTGTAGAAAACGTGCCTCTGATGTAGGAGCCGGGATTTGGGTAGTTGTAGAAGACAGAGAATTCAAAGAATACAGAAGGTGATGAATCCGAAAGCATCAAGGCCAGGGATAGGGATTATGAGTTAGGATATAACCACACCTTCACCTGTGATGGGTGGGTTGCCTCAGCTAGGGTCAGCTTGCTCGCTTGCATAACATCCCTGCAATCTATTCCCCTGTGCTTGCAAGTTCGTTATTCCCTTTCTCTTGCAAGTTCGAGGACCATTGGTTCGAGGGATTCTTAATTAATGATCTTCCCGATTTCTGAAATATGTCTTCGTGCAATTTTTTTTGGTATTTTTCCTCTTCTTTCATTGAAATACAGAGCACGGGAATTCTACCGGGACGTCACACGGGAGTCGATTGCAGCACGACAGTTGTATGGCATTTGATCTCGAGCGCTTATCATGACTCACGACCGGAGAGTTTAGAACACAAACAGAATAAGTGCACAACAGAGTTTAAGCAACTTGCAAGCTCATAGAACACAAACATAATTCGATAAGGAGCTAAAAAGGGTACCCAATTTAAATGGATTAGCTCGTGATTCCATTAGCAAACCCGCGCTTGGACAATTCGTTACGAGTGTATTTTGGAAATTGATGAATGAAATTAGTGAATGGTATCATGTATTGTATATTTTAATTAATATTTATTTTCTATTTGAGTATTTTGGAAATGTGTAGAAAGATGGTTGGAAAGTATATGATAGCAAACCCGCAATCAGACAATTCGTTACAAGTGTATTTTGGAAATTGACGAATGAAATTAGTGAATGGTATCATGTATTGTATATTTTAATTAATATTTATTTTGTATTTGAGTATTTTGGAAATGTGTAGAAATATGGTTGGAAAGTATATGATATTTTGGAAATGTGTAGAAAGGATTGTTGAAAGTATATGAGTAGGATTTTGACAAATATTAAAACATTACAATTAATTAATTTGTCATTTTTACAATAATAAAAGGGATATCAAATTATTTTAAAATATTTTTAGTGTTGTTAATTTTAGTTTTTATAATTTATCAAGTTATTCAAATTATAAATTATTTTAATTTTATTATAAAAATAAAAATAAAAATATTAAAATAATTGTTTATTTATTTTGTTTTTTAATTTTATATTTGAAAATTAATATCAATAATAAATTTTGCATTCAATATTATAAAATAAATTATAATATATGTCGATATGGTATTTTTCAAAAATGAAAGTTCTCTTAGTTTATTTCAACAAACATTATAAGATGGCCTTAACTTTAACTATATTTTTCCCTAAGTTATCTAAGCACTTCATATCAAAAATAAAAAATGTATCATTGCATGGCTTGGCTCGTGCACAAACAAAGACAATTAAACTTTCAACTATTTTCTTCCAAAATAAATTGCTTATTGTTTTAAAATTTATAAACATGCTAAATAGTGTGATTAGTTAGAAGTTTCATCCCTGGCTAAGATGAAGTTATTGTTCTCTACTCCATAATTTTTTGTAAATTAAAATACTTCATATTCATATAAAAATAAGAGATTTACAATAGGAGATTTACATTGATAGATTAAACATCAAATTTATATACTTCTAAAAGCACTAGCTTCTCCAATGATCACAAGATTGTAGAACCACAAAAAAACTATTACAATAATAACAGAGTATCATTTCAACAACAACTAAAGATTTGCATCAAGAGTTTAGGCCCCTCATAAAATGAGACAATTCTAGACAAATAGTGCACATAAACTGAAAATGAATGTGCTTTAGTGATAGTTTCCTTGAAAACAAGAAGAAAATAGAGCTCTAAACCTAGAAAAGAGTGCCCTTTGACAAAGGGAAACATTAGTAAATCATAGTCTTCGTAAGGGTCCTCTACACAAAACCACATCTTCCATCTAGCATGAAAAGAGTAACCACTTTCTCAGATGCAAACATACTCATCCATCCCAAAACAAGCCAAGTTGAAAGCATATGTTAAAACAATCTTCAATTGCCAAAATTCAAGTTGCAGGTGCCCATAAAATGAGAGGAAACAAAGTATATTTTGATGCTAGCACCAAATCCCAAGGATCATGAAAACATAAACATAAACCGCCAACAAAAGACCAAGTAAGCATAATATTGACAACAACAATGGGAATCCTCCACTTCCAGAGCATGTACAGTGAAACCAAACGAAGATCCACTCGAGATACTCTCTCCACCATCAACAAGACCATAAATATTCATACAATCATGTACAGGTGACAATAAAACATAATTTCCACGCTTAAGGAAATAATAATAAGAGTTTGTACATGATCAACTGGAGGATCAGTAAGGTCCCTGGAGGCAGAGTCACTAACTAGAAAACCTTTAACGCGAGCCAATTAGGAGTCCACCCTATCGAAACAGTACCATAGGTTGCGAAGCATTATTTTGACATCTTCAAGGGAAAAAAAATAGATTATAGGTCTCAACTTGTTTATCTTGAAGTACTAGAGAAACAAAGTAGCCAACTGTTGGTGTAAGGCCAGCGAATTGTGATAGAAAAGTTGTTTCTTCCGAGGTTTTCTAGGGTCTTGTATCCATTTCAAATCCTCGCACATCACCTAAAAATCTTAGTGATAAGGGAGACCCTCAACCTCTTTACTTTCCAACAATAAAATCTCTTTTCGAACTTCCAAAGGAACGACATCGAAGAAGGTGGCCATTAAGTCAAGAACAATCCAGAAAAGAAATAGAGATCGATACTGGTTAGAAGTGATTCCATTGAATGATAACTACAAACCCATATCCATTGAATCAATGTGTATAATATAGTGGTGGCTAGGGGGTAATTTCATCTATATATCTCTACAAATGTATTACGACATCATTCTTGTTGTGGATCAAAGCATTCAACATCGATTCTTCAAGGAGGGTTGGGTTGTCGAAAGAAAACGAAAGATTAGAGACCCCGAGGATGTATGATACCCTAATATAAAAGGTTCTTTTAAGATCAATGCTTCAAAGCATGAGACTTTAACTAAGGATTGATGGGGATTTTAACAGCCAATAGAAATGTTTCAAACAGAATAGGTAGAGGATAGAATCTTGTAGGGTTAAGGGTCAAGTTTTAAGAGGATATGGGATTATGGTTTATGGGTTTCAAGGATTCCATGTTAGGGGTTAGGGGTTAAGGGGTTAGTGGCTTGGGGTTTAAGGGATCAAGGGGTTAATTTTTTATGAGTTACAGGTGTAGGGGTTAAGGGATTGTGGCTTTGGGGTTAAAGGGATACAGACTTTAGTGTTTATGGGTTAAGTTCTTATGGGTTGTGATAATGTGTCCCCTAATCCCCTTATCACAACTATTGAAGGTTCCCCTATCAATTGCTCTCATTGCCTTACTTATAGGTCCCCTAGCCCTTGTGGCATAAGGCCCTAAGGCTCCTTCTCATTCTCTAATGTTAGTATTATAGATCTCAATATACCATGCACTAACCTCTCACTTCTACCCATCCATGATACCCTTATGTCCCCTTGCCCCATTCAATACACCAAAAGATCCCCCTCCCCCAAAATTCATGAGAATTGAACATTTGGAGGCGATCATTTAACAAAAGCTTCTAAAATTTTTATTCTAATGACTTTTTTTTGGGGGGTGGGGGTTGTCCATCAATGCCTCCAAAAGTTACATTGTCATGACCTTTCAGGGTGATTCAGGGATTCTAAGTTGAGAACAACAAATACCATGAACAGACAAAGAATCCAATGAGTTGAAGAGCTAAAAAACATACCACCCATAATGAACATTTTCATCCAAATATTATTCCATGTTGGGCCACAACAAAACCTTTCGATAGAAATTGCATGTAGCCTACTACTACAAAGGAAATTCAAACCACAACTTTTTGTTCCACTTCTAATTTTACCCAATATTACCTCATATTTAAAGGTATCACCATATCTTATACCAAACAAAATTCAAAAAATAGATATCCTTTAGAGAAATAGGATCATAAAAAAAAATGAACCATGCATATTAATGAACCATATTTTATATATTAATATTAGGATGAACCTATTTTGTTATTGGAAAGAGAGAAAATTTCATAGATACTGATGAATCCTTATGCATTACCTGCATTCTAATGAGTTAATAGAAATGGCACTAGGAGAGTGATGATATTGTGTTTTTGGCAAAGATCTTTTATCTCTTCCTCCAACACCAAGATGTTTCTTGTATGTCTCTAAAAAAATGGAAATCCCCAATGGATATCGTTTCCTTCACAACTACTCCATTATACTGGTGTCTTGGGCACAAAATCAAACTCTTTTAGACTATATCTATTATATGTCATTTCATTGATATATAATGATAGGTGAGAGCTATGCATAAATCACTAAAGGTGTATCAATAGGCTATTAGTCTATTGCATATAGAATTGGACTCATTTTATTTGTAACTTAGCGAAATGGAAAAGATGTGGAAATGGAAATGTAACTTAGAGCATTCTCTTTTTTACCTGTGTCTCGAGGCCTTGCTCGCTTCTTATCCCATTTCCCTTTATTCATTGCATTACCTTTCCAGTCTAGTTAGTCTAAGATCTACGCTTTGATTGCTCATAACAATTCTTTAGCTTCTGTATGGCCTCCTCCAATGATCTAGGCTCATCAAACTCAATCATGTCTTTGAATGTTATCGAAAACCCATTGATGAATCATTGAATCTTGGCCTTATCCTCCTTGAGGTAGGGCACATATCTCAACAAATCCAGAAATCTGCTAGTTTATTCCTCATCAATAATAGAGTCCATATTTATCTCATAAAACTATTTTTCCTTGTCATCATAGTACATCTTCGATAGATACTGCTTCCTGAATAGTCTCTCGAATTCACTCCAAGTCAACTCCTCATAAATATCTCTGATGTTATTTACATATTCACACCAAATATCTGCTTTACCTTTAAGACTGAATGTAGATATCCTGGCCTTCATGTTCTCTAAGTAATCGTGCAATCTGAAGAATTTATTCATTCCAATCAACCATGCTTTTGCATCATGTGATTTATTCATTTCCCCATCGAATGTAGGTGGCTTTTCTTTCTTGAACTCATCCGGAAAATATCCCTTATCACACCTCATTTAAGGATTATAAGGATGATGACCATGATACCTTTCAGAACCAGAACGAGAATAGTACCTGTGTCCATCACCCCTCCTTTCCGGAGCATCCAAGAACCTGACATCCCTGATCGTGTCATCTCTATCTGACCTGTGCCCACTATGGGGTCTACTTCCACATACCCCATTAGTCATATCCTCCTATCCATAGTTGATCCGAAGTGGTCCCTGTCTCTACAATTCTGACAAACTCTGAAGAATTATTGCATTGACTTCTGCTTATTTCTCCTATGCATGCATGATTTTGTCATTATCTTCTTTGCAAATCCTTATTTCCTCCTTCAAACTCCTCAATGTGTCTGCTAAGTCAAAAGTGTTCCCAACACCACGCTACTCATCTGATTCATAGAGAGAATCTTTGTAGTCTACCATCTTGTTAGTCATCTTTGATCTCTTCTTCTTGCAAGGTATATTATGTCAGTTAAACCAAATCATAAGAAAACTAGTGTACCTTAGTATAGCTCGAAGAGGATATCTCATCTGCAAGACCGACCATATTAGCGCAATACACACACACACACACACACACATAAACATAATCATATCAACATATAAACATCTTTTCAACCATTATCCATTTATCAATGCATGACTATGCTAACCACATACCATGACTTCATGCACAACGACCATCATCTAGTCAAAGTATGCATAACAACATATAAAAATTGATACACATAATCAATGCACGACCAACATAAACAAAAAAAACACATTCAGCAACGACACCATCAACTTTCACATGACGACGCCACTACAATCATGACCAATACCATGCATAAACAACAAGCACATAGATCAAAAGTACAAGGACCTATATGCAACCAACGTGTAGATACGAAAAGACATTCATCCAAGTGGAATGAAAACCAGACATCACCCAAGGAGAGCGGAACCATGCTATGATACTACTCTATAACACCCTCCTCCCACATCTACCCAAGGTACCGGCCAACCGGGGCAAACATGTGAAGAAAAGTTACTATGATATGATTCAACTCCCTATATATCAGTTAAGGAAGTGGAACCGATGTAACACAACCAGCCTAACCTTCTGCACTTGCAAAAAAAATCCCAAGAGCCATCCAACCCATCTAGGTGACCGGGCCATCCAACCCATCCAAGTGACTAACCCTTGAGACAAAATGAAATTTTTCTGCATCAAAGCCTTAATCTCTCCCTTGACATGGGCATGCATGCGACTTAGAACCTCCAGTCACTCCCACAACAAGGAATGCCTGTGACTAGGGACATTTCCAGGTAGTTCTGTGCCAATGAATTTGAATTAGTAGAAAGTTTTTTTTACAATAAAAAAAATTAAATACTAAAATTTTATCTAAAAATTAATTAAATTATTTTTATTTATCTCTTTGATATATTTGTTCAATAGTGAAAAGAAAACCGAGATGTGACTATAAGACATGCAAGAATCAAAATTTTGATTTTTCATTTTGAAAGAAAAAAAATGAAGGTTTAAAATGCATATATGGAAAACAATTGAGAAAATATTTTTTTTATTTTTTTTTCGTTATATTGTATTTAATTCCTTTCAAATTTATATCAAATTTTTAGTTGAAGTAATTTAAAAATGTTAACATATTTAAAAAATAAACAATTTTAGTTCATGGAATGTAACTCATTTGAAAATCACCTTGTTATGAAGTATTATGTAAAAACATGAGATTCAAACTTAAATCCCTTTGAGTGGCCAACCAAAAAATAATATTTTTTAATCTATTTATTTATTATATTTTTACAATGTGGTTTAATGGAAAATAAAAAATCTAATATAAAAGAAATAAAATTGACATGATTACATTTCATGTGGTTTGAATATATATATATATATATATATATATATATATATATATATATATTCAAAAATAAAAAATATAATTATCCACTATCTACTCATAGAATTTAAGTGCAAACTTCCACAATACTAATGGTTTTGTCTTAATTGCTAATTGTTTTAAATGGGTTTTGTCTTAATTGCCATTGTCTTAAATATAAAGTTTTATATTAAAATATTTTTGTCTCAGAGTGCTTTTGTCTTAAATATAAAGTTTTGTATTAAAATATTTTTGTCTCAAACTCCTTTTGTCTTAAATATAAAGTTTTGTCTTAAACTATTTTTGTTTCAAACTGTTTTTGTCTAAAATATAAAGCTTTGTCTTAAATTGTTTTTGTTTTAAAATATTTTCGTCTCAAATTAATTTTATCTGAAATATAAAATTTTGTCTCAAACTATTTTTGTCTCATACTACTTTTGTCTTAAATTTTATATTTAAGACAATTCAATTGATATTAAATTTTAATATAAAATAACTAAAATAAAAAGTAACTTTTTAAGACAAAAGATTTCTTTTGTCTTAAACAAATGTCTTAAAATGCCCTTGGTGTAGTAGTGATATGGTTTTTCACTGAGTAGAAAAATCACTACTAGACCTCCCACTAGTCCTCCCACAATTGGAACTAGTTAAACTGACTTTAACTTAGATAAACTAAATAAATTAATTACAACTCCAAATAAACTTAACCAAGGCTCCTATTTTGTAGGAACTACTCTACATGACTCAAGTGAGATCCTCAACTCAAATTACTAAACCAACTAAGTAAAGCTAACTTATTTAACTCGCACAAGTTGCCATGTGATGTGGAATTATAATTTTCTTCTAATTTAATTCAAGGTAAAATTAAATTAGAATCTTTATTGGTGCCATTTTCAAGACATGTTGACACACTTTTAATTTTATTACATATTTATGTAGATCTACCCTGATCTTTGGCTAAAAACAAAAAATTTCTAGCTTTCGAAGTGTCTTTTCCACACTAAACTTCCCTGCCAATCCCCCATTGTGATTTTCTTGTACCATATTCTCTCTCATAGAGAAATTAAGAATAATCTAGTGTGCGTAATCATATTTTTAGTCTATTGGTCAAAAGCCTATGATCCTGGGAGGAAATCCAGGCACATCTCACACTGGATTGATTTTTTCCTGCTACACTTCCCAAACATCATTTCCATTGTCTAATAACCTGATAGATGAGAGAACACGCACTTGGTGGGCCATCCTATAATATCTCACACTAGATTGAGTTTCGCTTGCCTCACTCTCCACACGTTATCTCCATGGTGTGATAGCCTGATGGCTCAAAGTTGGTAGGTCTTACCCTGGTCCATAACATATCAGATATGAGACTATTTTCCCCTCTCTCCGCTTGAAACATTTAAGCACCTGAAGGTGAAAATCTTGGTGGGCCCAAACTAACTTACTTCATCTCGGCCCGAATTACATCATCTCATATCAGTGGTGATGCTTAATTATTTATTTTATTTCCTTTGGGAGGGGTTCAGTGCCAAGGTCATTCGAGGGTGAGATCCCAGTAGGTAGGGGTTCCGCTAGCAGATTGGCCTACCAAATCATGGAGCACAGTAATAATAATTATCATTTGCACTACAATGTTTTTTATTTCTTCAACACTTCCATTCTCTTGTCACTACTTCCAACATAAATCCCTCAAGCATTCCCCAATAATTATCTTCTTCTCATAGTCTTACAAATTGGTGAATTGTGGGACAAAGATTCATTTTAATTATAAGATAACTAAGACTACATATGTTTTTGGATTTCAAGGGGGTTGAGGAATAAGAAAAAATATTGGAAAATTGACTTAATTTAGTATGAAAATTTGCAGAGGGAAAATTATTTGAGGTGCTCTAATTGGTTCTCATCATTATAGGCCCTATTCTTGTGGCCATAGGACTTTAGAAGTGGAAATTTGTGAAGAAAAAATAAAATCCTCAAACCAAAGGTCCTAAAACTACTAACTCATTCAATGTTAATTAGGTTCATTCATATATTTATTGGTTGCAAGACAAAAAAATGATATTCTTTAATCCTTTCACACATAATTCATGTTATTATATTTAAACAAAAAATTAAGTTAATAAAAATAATTCAAAAAGTGAATACATTGTTGAATTTACATGCATCTAAATGTTGCATGAACAAGGCCAATGTGGCTGAATTGAGTATCAAAACTAAATTGACACGTGGAATATTTTATTCTATTATCTACCAACATTCCCACTTTTTCCACACCACCTCACTTAGATACTCTTGTTGTATAGGTAGATTCCATCCCACCAACAAGAGGCCAAGGGAACCACATATAAGTAATTTACTTAACATATTATTCTACTACCCCTACTAAGGTAACTACATCCCAACCAATTATGAATTGACTAATTCTAGGGTCTTTTGTAGTGATGGATTGTCATTGAATTCTCCAAACATATCATCTATTTTTTCCCTAGATTTTTACCCCTAACTACATAAGTTGAATACCCATAATATTGGAAAGTGGGATGGATTTTATAGTTCCAACCTAGGATGGGTTGTACCGAGATAACCAGGGAAGTCTATTGAAACAAACGTTATAAAGTAATAAGTTGGGGTAGGAAGAGATGTTAGGTTAGGTTATTGTAGCTTCAGAACTGAGCCAAGGTCTAAGTGGGGATTTTATCTACATTGAAGATGGGGCGATAGTGGTAGAATCAAAAGACATTCCATGGGAAAAGAAGTTTAGGTAATTCTAGTTATTAAGGATATTTGAAGATCCAAGGGTTTAAGTGGTAGATTTTGAGATTTTGTTTAAATTTAAAGGATGAATTTTATAGAGATTTCCATCGAGGTGAGATACCATGACTTTCTCTTAAGTATAACCTTAACTTGAGCTAGGTAGGTAAAATGGGTACTTTTAGTCATGGAAGCCTTCTATAGTTCATGCAATATGGGAACCATGAATCACTAAGCTATGGATGGAAGAAAAATTCTTTTCATGAGCTACTCTGTATGAGAGAAGTCAAATATAAAAGTAGTATCTTCATCTCTAATAATTCTATTTTGTTTGTAGAAGCAATCCTTTGTGACCTTTTCAATAAAGAAACTATTCTCTGCTTTGTGTATGTAGATTTTCGTCAAAATACCTTAGGAGGTAGACATACGTTTTGTAAGCTTGTGAAGTCTGCATGATATGCTCACGAAAATTTCTTTTGAAATATGATTCATACTTCTCTCTCTTGTAGCACAAGGATCATTCTCTTATAGATTAAAGACAACACTATCTACTTTGGACATCTATATTTTCCTTGAAATGCCTTAGGAAGCATAGATAATTGTGACTCATATCATAAATGCATATCAATTGGTTTTCTAGGAATAAGCTAGGTTAAGTGCCATAGATATTCCTTCTATAAGTGGGAAAAAATTTAACCCAGATTTATGTATATGTGATTTTTATCATTTCATGAAAATGTGGATGGATTTTAACATACATGATTGTATTTTGTGATTTTCTAGTAGGACTTTCCATAAAAATAATGCTATATCCATTTTTGTTGATTACTCTAACACGAGTGTTTATTTTATTTATAAAATTTAATGCATATCATTTTTTATGTTCAATTCCTCTTAATAGATCATATATTTTTTTTTTTTCTCAAGGCAGAATTAATGCTCGAACTTGCTCTAATTGCATATTGGTCCTAAAATATAATAAGGTAAGATAATTGTTAAACAGGGTAAACTGTATGCTTTGCATTACTCAAGTTTTGTATTTTACTTCATTTTTAGACAAGATTCCTATTGTTAAGACAATATTTGATTAAAAATATTTATTTCCTTGCCTTTTTGTTTTCTCGATCAACACATGTTTTCTTTGTATGTAATTGCACGAAAGAGGTCCTCACTTATCCACTTTTAAATGCTGTATCCACTTCTAAATATTGATTCTGCTCTCCTAATAGTTTTAATAAAAGGTATAAAAAATAAACATGTGGTGTATTAGGGTGAACAGGTGCAACAAACCACAAACACCATAAAGAGGCAGTGTCTCAATTGCATCAAGATCAATGCCAGAGTCTCTCCATTGTAGCAATGCCATTGTTAGGGTTTCTTGGCTGTAGAAATAACATTAGTGTTAACAACATTAGTGTTACAGACCAACACTCATTATAAAAAGGGTCGTTCAAAATAAAAAATAAAAAATCTTATTTTCAAAATCATTTGTCAATACTCACATGTGGTAGAAAAAAATAGCTTTACGCCAAAAGCTATTTAATGCCATGAAATCTAAAAAATATATATCTATTTCAAAAAATTATATAAAAACAGTTGCAATAATCTCTTGGGCAAGCGGGGACTAATAAAAGAGTGAGCGGAAACATGTTTATACAAATTTTTAATTCATGGTAGTAAAACTTCCAATTTTATTTTTCTATCAAAAACTCACATAATAAATTAAATAATGAAAACATCCAACTCCATACTCATTTCTATTAATTTATTTCATAAATATGTGTTTTTTCACAAATTATATTCTTATGAAAACTTCATAAATATTTTTTTACAACCTTATAAAAATGTTATCTCCCTTAATTAATGATTCCTATTCAGATTGAATTCTACTTTTCTAATCCCTTGATTCATGACTCCTATTCAAATTGAATTCTAATTTCCTAATATTTATAGTCACAAAATAATAGAATGTATATCTTAGCTTCCAAATCCTTTATCATTGTATGCAACCACATAAAACATTATTGAATAACGCTAGACATAAAGACGCCGAAAGTGAGATCAACAAATGCACATTGTAGACGATGGAAAAATAAATGAAGTGGGCACAAGAAAACAGAAATTCAAAGGGAAATGATAGGAAAATTTATCCAATATATTCTCATGTAACATGCATACCATAAAAGCTTAAAATATTTACTAAATTAAATATTTTAAAGAATTGGTTGTCAAGAAACTGAGTCATGAGTTCATTAGGGTTAGGTGCAATTACAACTGCCAAGCTCTTAACCGATAGAAATGAAATTTTATGGAGGAGGAAAACTCACACATTTTTTTCTCTATCAAGATATGTAACTGCTTAATCCTCCGTTTGAATGTTTTTTTTTTTTTCAGTACATTCATTTTAGGGAGCAATGGCCCTACCCCACCATATGTACTAGTCCTCTGAAATGTGTGTAGAATGTATTGGCTTGTATCCACTGCAAACTCCATTATATAAGCCTCTATGATGGTTTTTACACAATGATACATAGCAGGTCATCACACCGATGTAGTTATATGAAAATGCTAGAGGACAATCATTCCTTCCCTCTATGAAAACCTTGGATTCTCTTATAACCTTTGCAAGCTTAGTAGTCACTGATGGGAGGAAAATTGTTACTGATTTTTATCACAGTAGCACTGAATTTTGAAGAGAAGGATGGTTGTTTTGTCTCCTTATGGTAGAGAGATGCAAAGAATGCTAAGGAAAACATCGACTACTGCGTGTAGGTTTTTTCAGCAGTGAAAGCGACTACACAAACGAAGAGAGTGATTGATAAGAGCTGATGCAAGAAATATTTTCACTAAAAATGGGACCAAGAACTCAGGTTTTGGAAAGATAAGTTATTACATTAATTTTCTTAAAATTTTACATAGTTATCCCAATAGTGGATAATCACTTTTACTATGTTTTTTGGGAAGAGTTAAATTTTTTAATACTTGAGTTAAGTGTTTTAATACTTTAATTAAGTATTTTAATACTTGAAAATGTGTAGTGGGCTCAAAGATAAGTTAATGCCTTTTCTGAGAAAATAATTATTTAACCTTTGTATAGAGAATTTATTTTATATTTCTTAGTAAAGAAAGATATTTTACTGTGTGTAGATAAAGATAATAATTATGTTAACTTTTTAGTCTACAAATAAGAAAATATAAGTAACTTAGCTTGTATATATATATATATATAAGGAAAGTTAATATGTTAACTTTCTTAAAAAGAATAATCTCTTGAAAAGAATGCATGGTTTGATGAATTGTGTCCATTTATTGGTTTAGGTGTATAAAAGGTTAAGTTAACCTTGTTATAGTTTTCTAGTTTTATGCATAAAGGATGATTATCTATGATAGTTTCTTGAAAAGGAAGCATGCCAAACTTTCATGTAGAAAGACAAAGAAACTAAGTTATATTAACTTCCTTTTGAGAAAGAATTATGTATTTGTTTACATAAAAAGTATAGTTAATGATGGTGTAATACCAAGAAGGGAATATGTGTTACTTATATTAAAAAATAGTTATTATGGTAAGCTCTTGCATGAACAAAAAATACTGATTGTATTAGAGATTTATGTTCTTTGCATGGATAACAGATCTATTGAGCTATATCCATCTCAAAAAATTATATGTGAATACGTTATGCTATCATAATTATTATGTTATTCTATTTCGGAATAACATCATGTATATGCATGCAAGATTTGTATTATCTTTCATTAGAAAGAATATATAGTTTTATGTGGGAAATGATAGCATGTTTAGTTAGCCTACATTGGGAAATATTCTTTGGAAAATAAGATGGATTACATGCATAAACCCATATTAATGTGTTGGTTTCCTTGGAATATATATGTGGGTCATGTTTGTATAGTATTTGGAAAAGAATACATGCATTTGTATGTTGTATTACCTAAGTTTTATGGAAAAGGAAACATGTTTTGCATGCCTTATTATGCTAGAATTCCCTCGAAAAGGAAACATGTGTTTGCATGCTTGATTGTGTTAAGAATTCCATTGGGAAGATTCTTTTGGAAACTATATGCATTTGTATGCATAGGAATAACATTTGTTGTGTTAGATTTCTTTACATGAACCAAAAGTAATAGCTTAAGGGTTAGTTATTTGGATTAAACTTATGTAAATCGCATGAACAAAGATCATAACTGATGTATCCATTTCTTCTAAAGAAATGTTTGGCAGATGTAGCTATTGTATTTCAGGAATGTGTGCTTATGCGAGGGAAATATTATTAAATGTGATTTCTTATAACTAACACATATGCAGTGCGATTAAAGGGAGCATGTCAAGATATTTTACTTGGATTTCATGAATGCACATGAGTAGATGGAGAAGCATCACTCGTATAGATTTATGAATGGGTTTTTTAATACTTTATGAATCTTGACATCAATGTATGTTGAAGACAACATTAACAAGAAATGATGTTAACTTGTACAAAGGAAATATTATGCTTAACATGGTGGTAGGTAAATGATTAATGTTTCATGCAGATGAGCGCGAGTTGTAGGATGGTCCATTGTAGGTACATCCATGCCACCAGGATATGAAGATATGAATATTAGTGGGTAAACACTATCATAATTATTGTAATGGCTTTAAGCTAGATAATTGTAGATTTCATTGTAAGATTTATAACGATTGTTAATGGATGGTCTCCCTTATAAGCCATTGAGTGAGGGGTGAGCACCCTCATGAGCGTTTATTAATAAAATTAAATGTTAGCTGGTTTTCACCGTAGGGGCTTCCAGGGTATATTGGTTTTCAATGATGTGATTGATTATTGTGTCAAATTGATGATCTTGATTGCTTTCTTGTTGTGATGTTTATAATGTCAAGTATGTAATGACTACATGAATAATGAAATGAATGCAAGGTTACATCATACAGTTTTATGTTAATGTAAAACAATAGAGATTGTTAATGGTTAAGCAACTTACTATTCTTATACTAAGGTTACACTATGAACTGGTGAACATTCTATCTAATGATTAGTAAGGAATATTTAATAGTGATTTGGATAAGTTACTTGTGGGTAACTTGTATAAATTTTTTTAACTCCTTGCATTTCCACGTGAGGTTATCGGTGTATGTTACAAGTGGTATCAAAGCGAAAGGTTGCAACACTGGCACCTTTGGGACTTGTTAAGAGAAAATAAATTGAGGTATGCTACTAATGGACATCAGTTAAGGTATGATTCTATCAATCTACATATTGATTGATATATGCAGTAGTCTAATTTTTACATGAGAAGTGTGATTCATGTTTATAACTACATTGAAGAGTAACAAGTAATCAATGATGCTATAAAAACAATTTTCATAACATTGGAATCCTGTTGAGGATAAAATACAATAAAACGTTTGTTGTACTTATGAACAACCCAAGTACTCACTAGTGAAAGTGAGAGTTGACTATTAACATTTGGGTATATGACATATTACTCAGACATTTAATGAACATAACTAAAGTTACCATACAGTACTTGAAAAATATTAATGTGTATAATGATGGCATGTGAAACTAATGCATGAATGCAAAATATGGGGAAATTCCTTGAAGAGGATGATAGAGTGTTTTAAAATGAAATTGAATGAACCCTTTAAGATGTTAAAAATACACAATGGGTCAAGTAGTGAGACTTGACTATAATGAATAGTTGTTGAATGACTAGTTTTTGAATAAGTCGTGTCATGGATGCATTAAGATTATTAGTGGGATTGATTAGTTAGTGTTGTATGACTAACTAATAAAATCTATATGCATGAATTGGTTTTGATTAAAGATTACTACAAGTTGTGAACAAGTAGTTGCTTCATGTGTCAGACTGTTGGTAACAATACACTATTGGAATTGGAAAATGTTGGACTGTTACCCATGGGATCACATCTAGTCCTTATTGATATATATATATATATATACATTAATTAAACATTTGTATATAATCTTATGCATGAAAATATTGTATGCATGAAACTAAAATTATTTTGAAAGTGAATATTTTTTTAACAATGTATATTTATGATTAGTGTCGTTGATGAGATTAAGCATGGTTAGCTTAGTGGCAACACGAAAACATGTGAAAGTAAAATGTTGCAGTGAAAATTCCAATAGTAATTGTTAAAGTATAACGTTATGATGTGCATGATTTTGTTATTTGGGAAATAATAATGTATAGCAAATGTATGTTATTCATGTTCCGTGTTAATCTAGATACCATTGGGTCCATGTTGAGGGCCAAGTATGATGTATGATTTACATAAAGTTTCTTTTTCCTTATGTATAAAGTGCATATGGCTAATTAGGTAAAATAATGTGAGAAAGAATGCTAAGAGAGAAATTTAACATGCCAAACAATTGTGAACAATTGTGAAAGGCTAGAAGGCCTTGGGTTGATGGTGGTTGCTTGCCCAGAGGGGTTGATGACGCTTGCCTGCCCGGATTTCCTCTCCCTAGAGATAGATGATATCAGTAAGGGAGAAGAGTTGCACAAGATGGTGAAGAGGAAAAACCTGAGGAAACTCTATTGATTTTGGAGCCTGTTGGAGGTGGCCCAAAATTCGTCATAGATAGGATGCTTTCAGAGGAATAGGCATGATGTTTCCAAGAGGAATCCTATACTCGACCTTGAGTGGTAATTGGAATTATCGAGCTGGTTTTCCAATGGAATTCCATACTAGACTTGGAATGGTTTTTTGTCAAATAACTGTCTGGATGTGAAAATGACTCGATTTGGTTATGGAAACCAACTCCCATGGGTTGGAAGGAGTATTTTGTTTACCATTTTGGTTCTCATAGTAGAAAAAGTTAGCAATCAGTTACGTGTTGTATTAAAATGAATTTTTATATGATTGTGTAAATATTTTATGTAGATATTTAGAGGAAAGGAGCTTGATGCTTGGAAAGGAATTACAGAAAGTATAAGTTCCTTTTATCTTATTACTAATATTTTGAATGTCTTAGCAGGGGCTAGGAAGATATGCACTTGGTGCATTGATTGACCATTTATATGATTAGAGAGCTAGGTGCTCTCTAAGTACTTTTTTGAAGTACTGTGTGGATGTCTTTAGCGGTAGCTAAGACATTGTGCACGTGGTGTAGTGATTTATAATTATTATGATTTATCATGAATAGAAGCTTGGTTCTCTTTGAAGACTAGGAGGAGTAGTGTGATTAAAATATCACTTGAAATTGTATGGATGACTGACAGTTTAAAGTTTTTCATTTGATTGGAAATGGTGTGACTAATGTGATTGAATTTTTTAGTCATACATTATAGGGTACTTGCCATGGAATGTTGATGGCGTGTTCAACCATTCTCATAATGCTTATGTAAAATTAATTATTACTTTTAATAGTAACTGGTAGGTAATGGTAAATGGGTATTCTAGATTTTTTTTAATGATATTCCTTGGAAATGGAAGTGCTTTAATTTGAATGGGAATTATCCCCTTTTGGGTTGTTTAGAATGCTATATCATGAATAAAAGCTAAGTCCTAGTAAGGGATGAACACCGAGGACGGTGTTATCTTAAGGGGGGGAGTATGTAACATGCATACCATAAAAGCTTAATATATTTACTAAGTTAAATATTTTAAAGAATTGGTTGTCAAGAAACTTAATCATGAGTTCATTAGGGTTAGGTGCAGTTACAACTTCCAAGCTCTTAACCAATAGAAATGAAATTTTACGAAGGAGGAAAACTCACACATTTTTTCTATCAAGATAGGTAACTGCTTAATCCTTCGTTTGAATGTATTTTTTTTCAGTACATGCATTTTAGGGAGCAATGGTCCTACCTTGCCAGATTTACTAGTCCTTTGAAATGCGTGTAGAATGTCTTGGCTTGTCTCCACTGCAAACTCCATTATATAAGCCTCTATGATGGTTTTTATGTAGTGATACATAGCAGGTCATCACAACGATGTAGTTATATGAACATTCTAGAGGACAATCCTTCCTTCCCTCTATGCAAACCTTGGATTCTCTTATAACCTTCACAAGCTTAGTGGTCATTGATGGGAGGAAAATTGTTACTTATTGTTATCACAATAGAACTAAGTTTCGAAGAGAAGGATGGTTGTTTTGTTTCCTATGGTAGAGAGATGCAAAGAATGCTAAGGAAAGAGACTACTGCATGTAGGTTTTTGTAGTAGTGAAAGAGACTACACAAATGAAGAGAGTGACTGGTAAGAGATGATGCAAGAAATATTTTCATTGAAAATGTGACCAAGAACTCAGGTTTTGGAAAGATAAGTTATTACATTAATTTTCTTAAAATTTTACATAGTTATCCCAATAATGGATAATCACTTATAGTATGTTTTTTGGGAAGAGTTAAATATTTTAAAACTTGAGTTAAGTGTTTTAATACTTGAATTAAGTATTTTAATACTTGAAAATGTGTAGTGGGCTCAAAGATATGTTAATGCGTTTTGTCGGAAAATAATTGTTTAATTTTTGTATAGAGAATTTATGTTATCTTTCTTAGTAAAGAAAGATATTTTACTGTGTGTAAATAAAGATAATAATTATGTTAACTTTTTAGAAAGAAAATATATCTATATACAACAAATAAAAGGTACAAGTTAACCTTGCTATATTTTTCTAGTTTTATGTATAAAGGATGATTATCTATGATAATTTCTTGAAAGGGGAAGCATGGCCAAACTTGCATGCAGAAGAAAAAGAAACTAGATCATATTAACTTTCTTTTGAGAAAGAATTATGTATTTGTTTACATGAAAAGAATAGTTAATGATGGCAATCTCAAGAAGGGAATATGTGTTACTTAATATTAAAGAAGAGTTATTATGATAAGATCTGCATGAAAAAGAATAGTACTGCATTAGAGATTATGTTCTTTGCATGGATAAAAGATCTATTGAGCTATATCTATCTCGAAAATTATATGTGAATACATTATGCTATCATAATTATAATTATGTTAGTTTCTTTCGTAATAAGATCATGTATATGCATGCAAGATTCGTATTATCTTTCATTGAGAATACATACATTGTATGTGGGAAATGATAACATGTTTAGTTAGCCTACATTGGGAAATATTCTTTGGAAAAGAAGATGGATTACATGCATAGACCTATATTAATGTGTTGGTTTCCTTGGAATATATATGTGGGTAATGTTTGTATAGTATTTGGAAAAGAATACATGTATTTTTATGTTTTATTACCTAAGTTTTATGGAAAAGGAAACATTTTTTTCATGCCTTATTATGCTAGAATTTCTCGAAAATGAAACATGTGTTTGCACGCTTGATTGTGTTAATAATTCCATTGGGAGGATTCTTTTGGAAACTATATGCATTTGTATGCATAGGAACAACATTTGTTGTGTTAGCTTTCTTTACATGAACCAAAAGTAATAGCTTAAGGGTTAGTTATTTTGATTAAAATTATGTAAATCGCATGCACAAATATCGTAACTAATGTATTAGTTTCTTCTAAAGAAATTTTTGGTAGATGTAGCTATTGTCTTTGAGGAAATGTAGCTATTGTCTTTCAGGAATGTGTGCTTATGCGAGGGAAATATTAGTAAAATTGATTGCTTGTAACTAGCACGTAGCATGTTAAGATATTTTACTTGCATGTCATGAATGCACATCCGTAGATGAAGAAGCATCACTCGTATAGATTTATGAATGGGTTGTTCAATACTTTATGAATCTTGACATCAATGTATGTTGAAGACAACATTAGCAGGAAATGATGTTAACTTGTACAAAGGAAATATTATTCTTAACATGGTGGTAGGTAAATGATTAATGGTTTATGCAGATGAATGTGAGCTGGAGGATGGTTCAATGTACGATGGTCCATTGTAGGTACATCCATGCCACCAAGATATGAGGATATGAATATTAGTGGGTAGATTCTATCATAATTATTGTAATGGATTTAAGCTATATAATTGTAGATTTCTTTGTAAGATTTATAACAATGGTTGAGGGATGGTCTCCCTTATAATCCATTGAGTGAGGGGTGAACACCCTCACAAGAATTTAATAATAAAATTAAACATTTGCTGGTTTTCACCATATGAGTTTCCACGATATATTGATGTTCAATGATGTGATTGATTATTGTGTCAAATTGATGATGTTGATTCCTTTTTTGTTGTGTTGTTCATAATGCCAAGTATGTGATGACTACATGAATAATGAAATGAATGCAAGGTTACATCATAAATTTTTATGTTAATGTACAACAATAGAGATTGTTAATGGTTAAGCAACTTACTATTTTTACTAAGTAACTGGTTTAATTTTTTTTAACTCCTTGCAATTCCGTGTGAGGTTATCGGTGTATGTTAAATAAGGAATTTCCATGTGACTGCTAATAGCTAATAAGTTTCTATTGATAATTGTTATATGTGGTTTTGATTGAAAAATATTTGTTATAGATAATGAATCAATTTGTATTTTATATAATAAAATATAAATTAAGATATTGAATTTATTATACATTTTAAATAGCTAATTTATCTTCTTTTTTTTAGGATTTATTACGAACTAATGGTTATTAAATCTTTTAAAAGTACAAACTTTTTCTTAAATTTTACTCCAAAAAAAAAAGAGTGCAATTTTTAATTATTTATTTACACCGTTATTTAAATTTTTTTAGAGTCCATATTATTTAAAATGTTTTGTATAGTTATTTAATTTTTATTTTGGTTTATATGAGAAAAAATTCAACTTTGATGATGAAAGGAGATCCATTTCAAATTTGATGATAGGAGAATAGCTTTACACATCTTTACACATCATAGTGAGTTGTAGAAACAACTCTCTCTAAATTATTCCAAAACTAAATAAATAATTAATGCAAAATTATTGAAATTGGAAATTTAAATAATTGTCTATCAATTAGTTAATGATAAGTCCATTGATATTTAATGATTTTAAACCAGAAATAAATTAAATGTGTTAAGCTACAGCCATAAATATTGAGATTGAAAATACAAATGACATTTTAAAAATGTTGAACCTGGGAAATTAAACAACTACTTATAAATTGCAAAAACAAATGACTAATGTGAGAATATTGAAATTGCAAACAAAACCATCCAAATAGTCGTACATCAATTGATTAATTGTAAATACATAGATATTGGATGTTTTGAAACACCATTAAGTTGAATGGATTAACCTGTCATGATAGATGCTATGATTGAGAATGTAGATCACATCACATATATAACATTTCAAAAAATTCTACTTTAAATTTATTATAATTTTTTTTTTAAAGCTATTTTAGTAAGTAGATTTTATTTGACTTTTGATAATAATAAAATTAATTTAAATTTAACTCCAATTAAAATGTTTTAAAAAATCATTTATATATTTAGTTTTTGACTTTTTTGGTTATATTTTATTAGGTAGATTTTATTTGACTTTTGATAAGATTTTTTTTTAATTTATCACCCACTCTCAACAAACAATTCTATCAAATAATCTTAATCTAAAAATTTAAAACATACAACTTTCACAGATGAATTTTACCCTCTTTTTGGAAAACAAAGGAATATTAAAATCCTAACCAGCCCAAACGCATTGGCATAAACTCCATGAGGACCATTTTAGCTTCAAATTCGGAAGCCCGGGCCAGTGTATTCATTTTCTTCTTACATGTGACATGACGAGTACAATAATGGTAGGCCCCTTGAATTTTTAATTTTTCATCTGCGAAAAGTTATAAACTTTTGGATAAGGATAAAGTGTCACGTCCCATCAATGAAGATTTTTGAAATTGAGAATGAAGGAAAGTAACATAGAGCATGCATTTATCACTGGAATAGGATCAACTAAAAGTGGCATCCAAGTTGATTAATATGCAAGTTGCAAAAGAGTATCCATATTTTTAAAATGTTAAAATTATTTATATATTTATTTATATATTTAAAAATATAATGTAAATAACAAAAAAAAATTCATAATTTTATTTAAAATTATCTTAATAAAATTTAATATAATTATTTAGCTCTACAACTTAAAAAATTTAATATAATTATTTAGCTATAAATACCATCAATGTAATGTATGACTTATTAGTGAATTACTTCTTCCAATGAGTCATGAGCTCAGCCTAGTACATGTAAAAAGTCTGTGCTACATGTGGAATTAACTTTCCACTTAAGTTGATATGAGAAAACTATTTGATAAAAGGCATTCAAATATTTTTCTTATTAGGTTTAATTTTGCACATTTTTTTATTAGGGATTGTTTAATTAAGTTATAATTTTGTCTTTATCATTTTTTTTTTGGGAAATAGACATTTAAATTTTTTTTTATTGGAAGAGTGTTTAAATGATTATTTTTATGATGCAAATATATTCAGTACTATTAAAAACTTGATCATTTATAAATTTTTTATTATAAAAGTGTTTAAATGATTATTTGAACTATAAACATTTAATTTTTTTATTATCAAAATATTTAAATAATTACTTTTATAATATAAATATATTTAACATTATCTGAAACACCCAAAATCTTAAAACTTAACTATAATAACAATTTTAAAATTTTTCCCTATTCTCACACTCATAACACAAACTCGCTAAATTATGGCGTGTGAAAATCATCTGAATTTTCAGCGTTAAATAACACCCGACATGAAAATGAGAGGATGGCCACTTATCGAAAAGCCTTCAATAGTGCAGGACAAAACCACGTTGGTAGTCAGAGATCAGCATTTCCGGAGTTAAAACAGAGATTCTTAGATACTGAACACGCCCATTAAATATAGTCTTATCAGACCAGCGAATCACAACATAATTTCGCATGGGGCACTTCGAATCTCCAATAGTATTTGCGATCTGTCTCTGATTAATTTCCCTGCTGATGCCAGACATTGCACCGTGATATGGTTTTTCTGAATAGCGTGGCAGGGCGTCCACTCTCTAACCGGCCAACCGGCCATACCATGAGGGAGTTGTTTATAGACTATAGACTCAACAAAATAGTTCTGACAAATAAAAAAGAAGTAATTGACAAATAAAAAAGAAGTAATTGGAGAGTTTGAATTTTTTTTTAATGGTGGAAATGGATTTAGTTTCTCGATCATCCAAAATTTTGATGTTTGATAGCTATAACCATTTTCAAAAATTTCTGCTGAAGTTTTCATAATCTAACTGGAATTTCTAAGTTTTTTTTAAGACTACGCGGTAAGATAAGTGTCTGCGAGAATCCAGATGGAGTTTTCACATTTTCAGTTGAGTGAAATTATAATTCTTTAAAGTTTTCAAGTTTTCAGTTGAGTGAAGTTATAATTTTCTAATCCAATAGCCTTTACCATAGTTACCAAGTTCTAATTCGGATTCAAATTTGACAAAATAAAATAAAAAATTGGAATAAAAAATTTTTAATTGGAAAAAAAATTGATACTATATTAATAATAAATTCTCTTTATTTTATTATTTATTATATTTTTTTTAATTTTTTAATAATTATAAATAATATAAAAAACCGACAACACCAACAAACATCTTCCCTCTGAAATATCTCTTCATTTCAAAACTTAAATGTAATGTACCTTTTATTTTCAAAAACTTAATCTTAATAAATACATATTTAAAATTTAAGTATTCAAGATTTATTTATATAAATTAATAAAAACAATAAATATATATTTAAAAAATAAGTCTTAAATTTTATTTTTTAAAATCTATTCATAAAAAATATAAATTTATATTTAAAATTCAGTTTTCAAAACTTATATATTATAAAATCAATTTCTCCTAATCAAATTTGTGTACTCACTTTTAATATTTAGTTTTGAATTCTTTTCTTTACAATTTTCTCAACTTATATTTTTAAAGAATCAAAATAAAAACATTTTCGCATATATAATAACCTTCCTATTCCTTTCTACTTTTAATATTCATGTTTGAATTACTTCCTTCAAAATTTTATGAACTTTCCCTGTCAAAATAGTTTTTGAGCAAAAATAAAGTCAAAATAGTTCTTTTCCCAAATATATAATGACCTTCACATTTTTTTCCTTCCAACTGCACGAGATGCACAAAGTTCCGGCTATCTTCTTGACAAGCAATCCTCCTATCCATTGTGTTTATACAATATTATCGTCAGCATTGTACGAAAGGGTGTGTGGATAAACTAGAAACAGTTTAATTAACCTCTTGTTTTGGGAATTATTTGGAATTTCATTGAACTGTTCTGTGTACTAATAGAATTGTGGTATTTTTGAAAAATATTTTTTTTTTTTTTTAATTTTGGTAAATTTAATAATTATGGTCTTTATTGCAATTTTTCTAAAAGTTTTGGGATTTAGTTTTTCTATATGACAAGAATTTATTAAAATCTCAAATTTGATAGATAAACTTTGTACAATACAAGTTCTCTAAAATATTTAGGGTTTTTAATCCATATATATCATCAAAAAATCAGTGTAAATAACATAAATGAAGATTTCACCTCAAATGTTTTCGTCATATTCCTTCAAAAATTCACTAAAAGCTCCAAAAAATTATATTAAAGACAATTTCATCAAAAATTATATGAAGCAAGTTCTCACATCGATGAAGTTATTTGGAATAAAAGAAAGCAATGTCGAAGATACTCAATCAGAGTTGAAAGTTGTTCATGGGGTTGGAAAAAGAAGTAAAATGACAACGACAAGCTACGGGGTAAATGGAAAGCGTTTCCATAGGTAAAGTGGATTTTTTTCACTACTTAAACATTTTCAGAAAGATGTTATCATGATTGTAAGAAACTCTATTCTTTGTAACACTATAATACCATGGTTCCCATCCACTATTCTTCCAATAGAATTAAAATTCAGTTAATAATAAAATTAAAATGTAATTAATTGAAGGTGTAATTCGGGTCACCACTGCTCATTATATTCAGGGAATTTCAAATTTTCCACTGCTCATTATAAATAAATTGCATATGGTTTGTTTACAAATTATCTTGTATTATTTAACTTGAAGAGATCTTGGTTCACTATTATCTTATTTATGTCTAAGGGTTTTGGTAAGATAGGTTATTTTTTGAGAAGGTTCAATTCCTTTGAAAGATATAAGAGCTTAACCTAGAGTCATGAACATTTTGAAGTTAGTATTTAATGTGTGATTCAACATGCATAAATTGTGATAATCAAAGTGCTATCAAATTAGCACACAATCCAATATATCATGCTAGATCAAAACACATTGAGCTGCAATACCACTTTATACGAGAGAAGATTGAATCAAATGAAATTGATTTAGTATTTTGTAATACCAAGGATAATATGGCTGATATCTTTACCAAGCCTCTTGGTAAACTCAAGTTTGAAGTTTTTAGAAGTAAATTAGGTGTTGTAGAAAATCCATTTCTACATTAAGGGAGGATGTGAGAATAATCTAGAATAATGTAGAAATAGGAGTGGTTATGGTTTGTTGAACGAGAGTTTTATAATTAGAGTTTAGTTCCACCAGTTTAGGATTGTTGCCCCAAACTTAGGAAGATTAGGTGAGTGCCTATGCTATAAATATGTAATGTTGTCATTGAGCTATGCTATAAATATGTAATGTTGTCGTTGAGCTAATGACGAGCTATGTGATTTTGTCTCACTTTGTATGCGTTACATTTGATTTATTTATAATATTATTCTTATTGTACTTGATAAGAATAAAATAAAGATATTATTCTTATTCTTATAAAATAAAGATAATATCATCAACACAATATTTTAAAAAAAAATAACAAAATAGTATCATTTTAACACCTGATTAATTTTTTTTATTGGCGAACTATTCTTTGAATTTTAAACTCTAAAAAACTTTATGCATCACAATTTAATTAAGCTAATAATTTTGTTGAAACAGTGGAAGAATTGTATAGAATAGAAATCATTCCTATATAACGTCCGACAAATGGTATTCCAAAAAATTTCGAACTGTGCAAATAGACATTGCATCGCAATATGACTTTGTCGGTGACGCGGCTCAATAGCTTACAGAGAGGCAGGCAGCGTTGGAATTTGTGAGCACCTTCACTAGTGGAATTTATCATTTTAGGTTCTTATAATTGTTGTCACAAAACGTAGAATCTCGGTCACCAGTCATATTCAAAATTCAACCACGGGAAAAGTTAGGGTTCATTGATTTAGGTGGATGATGCGAGTCATGCTGTTATTTTCCTTCTAGGAAGTGGATGATGCGAGTCATGCTGTTATTTTCCTTGTAGGAAGGTCATAGTTTTTGAAATATGAAATGTAAATGGGATGTGAAGCACAACCAGTAAAATAGCTATCGATCTATTCGTTAGGAATAAATACGACATATTGGATGATTTTCAACACCAAATAAGTTGAAAGGGTTAACCTGTCACGATAGATGCAATGATTGAGAAAATAAATGACATTACAGAAATGTGGAGCACGATACCAACATTTCAGAAGAAAATGGTAGTTCAAATATTTTTTTTTTATTTTTTCGAGTAGTTTAAAGAGACTATAATTTTGTTCATTTTTGCAAAAAAAAAAAATAGGAAATTTATGTTACAGTTGTCAAGATATCTCAGAGATTTTTTATATTATGAGATTCTAGCGAAAATTGACTTTCCTGCGAAATTATGGCACCAAGAAGCCATTGTTTGATTATATGTCTGGATTTTGTTTGAAACCTGGTTTTTTGAAATAGTAAGTCTCACCTTTGTAATCTACACACCTGTGTAATCTGCACACTGTTAAGAGTTCTAAAATTTTTTTAATGCCCTGAATTTTATCATGCTTAGCAAATACATTTTAGAAAGGAAAAATCACAATGGCACCAACGTTTGAGAAATGTTTTTTTAACTGTGGAAAAGGATTATTAAAAATTCTAACGAGCAAAAACGCAACTACATTAACACCAGATCATTTTTGCTTCAAATTCCGAAGGCTGGGGCCAGTGAATGAGAGTGGGAGTACAATAGTGGTCGGCCGGGTGAGATTTTCAAATTTTCAGTTGCGAAAAGTTGTGAACTTTTGAAGTCAGACACCCCATCAATGAAGTTCCGTGTAAGTGAGAGTGAAGGAAAGTAACATCGGTCATGCATTTATAACAGTCGAATTGACTACCACCCGAAAGTGTCACCCAAGTTGATTAAAATGGAAGTGACAAATAAATCAAATTGGTATTTATAAAATAAAAATAATTAATTAGTTTTCTTAATTCTTGGGTTATAGGATATTAAATGGGGTTGGGCATATACTGTTTACAATTAGATGTATATTTTTTGGGTTGTAAGATATTAATGGTTTCTTACCATTAGATGTATAATTAATTAACTTTCTCAATAAAAGATGTATATTTCTTGGACTATAGTATATTAAATGGGTTTGAGCATATACTACTTACCATTAGATTTAACGAATTTAAATCTAATTCTAATAGTGGACAGTATATGCCCAACTACATTTAATATCTTATAGTATCCTATAGCCCAGAGAATAATGGTTGCCTTCTCAATATAGTCAATGAATAAATTATAGTTTGAAAAATGCTTTAAAATTGTTTATGATTAGTTATCAGATTAAAAAAAAAAAAAAAAAAAACAGGTTAAAGACCAAGATTTAAAAGTATTTGACAAAATATATGAATATATAATCTTCTAAACATAATATAATAAATAAATAAGTTAATGTTCCATCGATGAAGTTATTTAAAAGGATTGTTCATGGAGCTAGGAAACGAAGTAAATTGATAACGAAAGTTGTTCATGGAGCTGGGAAAAGAAGTAAAATGACAATTTTGAATCACATACAAGAATAAATTAGCGCGATCCATTTTCATTATTTAGAGTCAAGGAAATCAGATCTTATAAAAGTAATTGTTGAGTAATCCATTTTCATTATTTAGAGTCAAGCAAATCATGTTTTTTAAAAGTAATTGACAACTAATCCATGGCTTCAGGACGTATTCAACCTCTGATCGAAACAGTGAGATGTGGATTATTAAAGGAGTGATTGGGTCACCCCTGTTCATTATATTCAGTGCATTTAAAATTTTCCCATGCTCATTATATATATAGACCGTGTTAGCCTATTATATTGTATTTGAATCATTGAACTTGAAGAGCTCTTTCAACCTTTAATGCCTTCATAATTCTTTTGATTGTTTCGTTTTTTTTCAATTTATAGAAGTGTTGGAAGTTAGGTTTAGGATAGGTTCTTATCATTTAGGGTAACCTAATGATAATATCCAGGTGCATTCCACATGGCCAAGCAAAACATACTTTGACAATAGAAGTTTTAAATCAGTAATGTTCTAAATATTTTAAAAATATATTATATAAATTTTGATATAATTTATAATAAGAAAATATTTTATTATTAATTAATATATATATATATTCTAATTTTGTATTTTATAATTTATATTAAATATAATTATTACTAGCACAAGTGTATTTATCAATATAGTTGATATATATCTATAGACTTATTTAAATTATATGTACAACCATAGTTACCAATATAATTTATATATATCTTTAAGCATATATCAACTATATTAATAATTATTAAGTGTATTTTTTTAATTAAAAGTTGATTATATATTATTCTTATACATATTTCAAACTATAATATAATTAACATATAATTATCCATATACTTTTAATATATATGTGTTTCATATATGCTTATTAACATATATATATTACAGGAGTATATGGATAATATTAATTATCTATAGACCATATATTAAACTAAAATATATTATAATATAAGATACTGATATATATAAACTAAAAGGATTAATAAATCCAAATGATTATTAATATTAAAAGCCCAACATATTAATAACCTAAAAAGATTAATATTACAAATCTAAGAGATTATCAATATTATAACCCCAAGGGATTAATAAACCTAAAGATTAATATTATAAACTCTTGGGATTAATATTATAAATCCAAAGGATTATTAATATTATAAAACGAAGGTATTATTAGAATTATAAACTCTAGTGATTAGTAAACTCAAGGGATTAATATTATAGACCCTTAGGATTATTGTTATAAACCTAAGAAATTAATAAACCCAAAAGATTATTAATAATTGTAAACAATGTATATCAAACCTTATATCTTAAGCACACTATATTATAAATCCAATTTTTAAAACCTCATATTATAAACTCAATACTTTAAACCTTATTATTAAACTCATTCTTATAAATGTTAATATTGAAACCAATATTATAAACCCAAATTTTGAACCCCAAAAGATTTATATTGAATCTCAGGTTAATATTATAAACCCAATGATTAATTATGTTATTTATATATGCTAATATAAACCTAAGAGATTTATATCTAACCTAAGGGATAATCTTGTAAACCCTGTGAATAATATTATACGCTAAGAATATGAACACTTAGATTAATATACCCAAGGGACTGATATTAAAAACCCAAGGGAATAATAAACACAAAGGATTAGTATCTAAAACCCTTGAGATTAATATTATAAGATCGCGGTATATAAACCCTAAGAAAAATATTATAAACCCTAAAATAAACATGTTTGAGCATGCTTTACCAATTTTTATTTTCATATTAATACAATCTTTGTCACCATGGAATCTTGGGCCATGGTCGACCATGGTTGATTTTCATAGCGAGACAATCTTTGTCACATTGTGACATTAGACCATGGTTGACCATGATTATAAAACCAATGGATTTATATTACACCCAAGGATTAATACTATGAACCCTACGAATATTATTATACCCGAGGTATATCAAATCGTAGTTTAATAAAACCAAGGAATTGATATTATAAACCTAAAGTAATAATAAACCTAAGGGATTGCTATTATAAACCTAAAGTAAGAATAAACCTAAGGAGTTAATACTAAAACCCTAAGGGATTATAAACCCATTGTAATAATATTAAAACCAAAGGTATATCAACCATAAGATAAATATTATAAACCCTAAAATAAACATGGTTTACCATGGTTGATTTTCATATTGAGACAAACTTTGGCACAATGTGACGTTGGACCATGGTTGACCATGGTTAACCATGGTTGATTTTCATATTGAGAAAATATTTGCAATATTGTGACATTAAACCATTTTTTACCATGGTTGGTGATCACTAAAAATGGATTTCCATTGTTGACGATTGTTTATCATTATTGACCATGGTTGACCATGATTATAAACCCAAACGATTTATTTTAAACCCAAGAATCAATATTAGAAACCCTATTAATAATATTATAACCTAGGAATATGAAGCCTTAGATTAATAAACCCAAGGGAATAATAAACTTGAGGGGTTAATACTAAAAACCAAAGGATTATAAACTCAAGGGAATAATATTAAACCCAAGGGATTAATATTATAAAAACCAGGCGTCTTGTGCAACAATTATAGGTACTTTCTTAGATTGATGCAAAGGTGAAAGCTGAAAGGAGAAATGAAAGCTAGGGTTCGCTTTGTCTCTACCGCGCTGAAACCCTAACTGCTCTGCAACACCATTCAGATTTGACTACGCCTTTCAAGCTTGCGCAAGGAGTTCGTGTTCTCTCATGGCAACAGAACCGGGGGGGGCGACCTCCCCCTGTAGAAAAGGACGGAAATCAAACAAACTCTGACCAAGTTCACCGCGCTAACGACAAAAAGCAGGAAAATGAGGCTACGCTGGAGCCGTCCTCTGAGAAACAAGCGGACGCAACTGTCGCCACCTCTTCCACATGCAAACCCATTGCATCTGAAGGACCCAAAATTGATCTGCCAAGCCATCGTATAAATGCTAGAATCCAGTATATGAGGGACCATGCTTTGATCGGGAAATTTATCGGTTTATGGCCTACTGAAAAGGCACTGCAAGGGTGGATTGCTTCCAAATGGAAGCCCAAAGGTCATATAACCCTCCAGCTTGGCCCAAAAGGCTTCTTCACAGTCATCTTCAACTGTCTTGAGGACAGAAACGTCGTCATGGATGGAGGGCCCTATTTTTTTAGTTCAGCTAGGCTATATCTCAAAAACTGGGTCGAAATATTCA
Source organism: Pinus albicaulis (assembly GCA_034641835.2). Taxonomy (NCBI): domain Eukaryota; kingdom Viridiplantae; phylum Streptophyta; class Pinopsida; order Pinales; family Pinaceae; genus Pinus; species Pinus albicaulis. The sequence goes on along the minus strand of JAXQQM020087127.1, from coordinate 172,851 downwards.
ACCCAGATAAGGAAAACTTCAACTGGGCTCCTGTCTGGATCTGTCTATACTCAATGCCGCTCGAATACTGGGATGAAGATTTGCTCCAGGAGATCGACAAAGGTCTTGGGGAGTTTATCAAGGTAGCAGAAGAAACCAAACTCTGTAGATACACCTCATATGCAAGAATCTGCGTCTACATGCAATTGGAAAAAGCTCTACCAGATGCGGTAAGTTTATTTCATGATGATTTTGAATGGATCCAACCCTTGGATTATGAACATGTGCCATTTAGATGCCGCAGATGCCATGCCCACAGACATCTGTTCAGAGACTGCCTGCTCAATTCACATTCCCCTGGGAAAGAAGTCGCAGACAAGGCGGAACCAGATGGCTTTACCAAAGTTCCTTCCAGGAGAAAACACAACAAAAAACCCCCCTCCGCAGGGAAAAAACCCAGCCCCTCTTCCAATGGCCTGTCTACTAGTAACAGCTTTGCCATCCTCTCCAATTCTGACCCATCTTATGAAGGCATTCACGGTCCCCTTGACCCCTCTCTCAAACCCTCTGTCCCTTCTAGATCTTCTGAACCTTCTAACCCCTTGCTGACTTAAAATACGCTACAAAATCCGCAGCCTTTTGTCACCCTCACCCCCGAAGCTTCAAAGCTCTCATCCGGAACCCCCTTCATCATGGAGCTCGATAACCCTAACACCAGCCCTAACCCAATCCACAAAGTGATACCAGAAGGCAGCCAGATAAGCCTCATGGAAGAGGACGCCAAAAGTCTTGACCTAGGGGAACTTGATCTTCTAGGACTTGAGGATGCATGCAGAAGAAGGGAATTTGATAAAATCAACCCTCGGCAAATAGAATCCCTTGAAATAGTCCTAACCAAAGTTCATCAGCAAAAGAAGCTTGGGATTCAACCAGGCAGCCACTGGGACAACTTAAAGGTCATAAAGGAGTCCAAGAAAAGAGGTCGAAAGCCAGATTAGCAACGAACCATCGCATTAGGGGAAATGCTGGTGGAGTCGGGTCGTTACCCCAAGTTAACCAGGTTCTATAAACCACTTGCAAATAGCACACCATGAAGCTCATCTCATGGAATGTTAGAGGGCTCAATAGCCCTGGAAAACACATAATGATTAAGAACATGCTTCAGAAAGAAAGACCTTGAATTCTCTTTCTTCAAGAAACCAAATGCAGTAGTGAAACTCTAGGGGCAATATTATCCAAGGCTTGGCCTAGTAGTCATTCAGTTGCAGTGGATGCCTCAGGCTTCTTCGGAGGGCTGGCTATTGCTTGGGACACACAAGAAATAATGCTATCAGATTTTCATGCGGCGCATAATCTCATCCAGGCCACTTTTCATCCAATCGGCACCAATATTTATGGGCATTTATCCAATGTATATTTCCCTCAGGATCAGGCAAGAAAATTTTCACTTCTGGACACCATACAAATGCTAAATTCCAACAGAACGCATGCCCTTATGATCACGTAACACCTCCAGTTTAGGGAAATTTTTTTTTTTTTTTTTATACACTGAGGTTTCCCCTCTGTTCCCATGATTCGTGAATGAGTGTTTTTCAGCATTCTAACCTTATATATTTTTGTTTCTCCTCTAACGTTTTTATTCTCCTAACATATCGAGAATACACTGATGTTCGGCATATTAGTGATAGAATGTCTTCCATGTGTACATATACTAATTATCTCCTATGTCTACAAGCAATGTACCCCACATATATTCATATATACATATATCCATAGTTCACCTGGATATACCTCCACTGCAATAACCTCTCCTAGCCCCTCATGCATTTTTACTTTGATAATAATGAATTCTCTATATAGTGCATACCTATAGTGGTGTATCCACATATATAAAGGGGTTAAGGTTCGTAATACATATATATGTATTGATTCATCACATATACTATTTGCATATATATGTATATCCTTTGACAATATCCTTTTTAAGAGCATATGTATATGCACGTTATAGTATATATAATATATAGATATAAGTCCAAAGCTTTTTGTATAACCACTCTTGCATATATATATATATGTATAACAAATCTTGTTGTATATGTATGTATAACAAATCTTTTTATATTTATAACAAATCTTTTTATGTATATAACAAACCTTGCGTATATAGCAAATCATTTTCAATAGTTAACTCAAAGCACGTATACCTATATTGCGCATCTATACTCATACCTACGGCATATATTAGTCCGGTTTTGGTGAATCATGTAGTGAAGTGACATTTTATTTTACACGGTATTAAAATGCCTCATTGTTTTGTAGGGTTATCATTCGCCGGTTTGTAACCTAATGATGTATGCACAGGTATACCACGTTGAATACTCATTTGGCGGTCGTGGGTACTACCCTTACCAACCTCGTTACGTCTCCTACCACGCGTTTTTTTCCTCCTACCCGACGGCGCTAGCTGATGATTAAGGTGGAGTTATGATAATTCATCATGGTATCGTTCGATACATTCCGAATAGTCCATTCGACAGACGCGTGGGAATGTGACCGCCATTGAATTTGGTGGTTTCAACTACTGAATTTATTTGTTAATACGTGATTAACCAGACATGATTTGTTATTATTATTCACTCTTTAATTGTTCCGCAGACTTTTCAGGGTTTCGACGCGGATAACTCCGAGGCGTATTGCAATAGCCTGCTCTCGTCTTTGAACCCAGTACCACGCGTTGCGTTTCCATCTGTAAGTACATGTTGATAGTACTGGTCATGTTGGCGTATAGCCGCCTCACGTCCGGCTATGATCGACAGGTGGATTTGACTAGACATTCTGACGGTTATAGGTTCTGAAAGCGTAGGGCTTCCGTTCCCTCACCCTCGGTTCTGCTGAAGTTCTAGGGCAGAGAAAATTAGGGTTCAGGGAGTGCTTTATCTTGGATTCTCTGTTACCGAGCTATTTCCCAGAGCGTCCAGGTTCGGTCTTGCTGAAAAGATTCAGATCTACCCTTCTGATCGTCTCGCCTTATATTACTTTCGCCTGTAAAATCGTCCCATTGCTTTCTATTGCTCTTGTTTATTGTTTGTTTTGATACTCAGTACTAAGTCTGCTAAATAGATTGCGCAGAGAGACTGCAGATTGGTGTAGCAATCGGTCTCATCGTGACAGAGCTCTAGCCGGTCTTTTTTTTTTGGCCGCGCTCTGGTTTTGTTTTCTCTTCTGCTACGTTTCAGGTTCCTCAGGTATATGTTAACCACGTTCTAGATTTAAGACTGTATATTTATATGGAATAGCTTGGTCGTGTGGATTTGTCGGTATCTAACTACACCAGTGGCTTCCCTATCTGCCTACCGGCAGTGTTATTAACGGTTCACGCGAGGTAGGGTGCCGAATGTGTAATTTCGGTCATCCTCCTCTCTGAACAACGTCTCCACGTTATTATTTCTATGATTTTTTTCCTGTGGATGGCACACCCTCAGCGCGTGGATTTTGATACGCTAAATCTGGAAGGGTTAACGTGTCCTCAGACGTAGAAAGTTCTATTGCTTAGGTTGCATTCAAGTACACACTAGCCGAAACCATATTTTGATTGCTATATCCCTCTACTGTGGAGATGCCGTAGCCTTCTTTATAGTGGCTTGACCGATAGGCTCTTATTTTGTTATTGCTATTCTCTCTGCAATTCCGAAGTAACGATAATCGAATACAATGCACTCGAACTCGTTATCACTTGTGGAGAAGTCCTTACAGCTAAACTTTCTCTGAACATATGTGAATGGGCTATGGCTTTTCCTATTTTATATTCTCTGTCCGTCTTTCAGTAGGGTTTCAACGAGCCACAGTTAGCTCTCGGTGACGAAATGGTGCGTTAAAATCCGACCGCGCTAACGTAGGTTGGCTGCCGGTTTGGTTCAATTAACGAACGAGTTTACTTATATATTTCCTGTTGGCATCTTGGCGTTGGATCGCCGCTTATTTTGTTTGTTTCGTATTATATCTAATTCGCAGTTATATGATTGGCATTTAAAAAAAAATTACATTTATAACCCTGGTTTGACCTTGACCATATTTATATGCATATATTAACCATAAGGTTGATCGAACGAGTGTCCATCTTTCGGCGCCACCAAGATTGTGTATTGGTTATTTTATTTTCAAACCAACATCGTTATCGTGACCCTAGGTTGGGTTTTATGACTTCGCTTTTTGTTTCATTATATATATCATAGTTTAAAAGTGGGTTTAAAGACCATATGCGCATTCAATAGTTTTAATGCTATTTCACTTTTATAGATATATATTTGGTGTTAGGCTTATATAAATATTCGATTGTGCTTGAATGAAGGTGCTTAGCTCTAAAGGAAATCCTTAGGTATGGTAATGGATTCAAGGGCTCAAGATAGGTGTAGGTTTATTTTGTGGTGAAAGGAGCATACAAAGTATATTCTAGAGTTACTTACTCATAATCTCTATCTTTCTTTTGAAGTACACCATTATGTATTCACTAATGCTTGGCTAAAGAACCCTAATTATAAATTCATTCCTTTGCTATAATAATTATGTTTCTATGTTACAGTTTTCTCAAGAAGTAGGAATATATTTTAGATAGGAAATCCACACCCATATAATGATAGCATGCTCATCTAGAATATAATTACTCTTTTTCCAGCATCATTATAATTGTTAGAATGCTCATATATGCAGTCTACAAATATTATAAGTGTTAGGATGCTCATAGTTGAAATGTAAAATCTGATATCTTGCCTTCTTCCTTTCTGCTACATACCATATACTATATTTCGAAATCATATAATGTTTCTCTAGCACTTACGTAAATGCATATCATATCGTTTTTGTCTACATGAGCTTAACAAAATTTAATCATGCAGCAGAGGGGAAGTAGCAGTTTAAGCGAGCGCAGTGTTAAAAAGTGCAGGATTTTCTCTCTTGATTCTTTGGTCTCTGACAAAACGAGAATACGAAGGTGATTACCTTAAGATGGATTCTGTGAAATGTAGTACCAAAATTTCTCATTTTCATAAAATTAAATTTTTTATATGTAGCCAATTCATACTGTAATAAGACAGAATAACAAGAATTTCAGAACATACCACACAATTTGCAAAATGACCAACCTCCCAACCTTAGAGTCCTCTTTGTCTCCCAGGACTCACCCCCGAGCAGAGATCACCTCCTAGAACAGATCAACCTCTGATCTGCCTAGGAGCAGCTTATTTAAGCTCATAATTCCCCAAAGCATGTTTCTAATTCTGTGTCCAGAATAGCAGGATGCTTTCTTTCCTGTTTAGCCCAGGCTTCCCATTTTTGGGATACTTTAAAGCTGCTTTAAGCTTTTCCTCAGCTTTTTCAGCTTTTTTCTCACCTCTTCCCAACTACTCCTCTTCATTGGGGCAATTTAGATTCCTCCTCAAATCTAAATAATTCTTTCAAGGATTTTTGAAAGATTTTTGGGGATTTGTTGCCTTATCCATCCTCATGGATTTTGGCAAGTGATCTCACATTCTCTTTTTGGTCAAAATGTACAATAATTTTATTTATTTCCTCAAATAAAATATGCAAATACATTCACACCATATTCATCCTTTGGGGTCCACCCCCTTAGGATTTGAGTTCAAATGTCTAACTTTAAAAAATTCAACACACAAATTGGGGGTGTTACATATTCCCCCTCTGAAAATAAACACTGTCCTCAGTGTTATTATGCAACTACTAGAGTCTACTTAAACAAAAATGGATATTTCTCCATCATTTCAGCTTCCCTTTCCCAGGTAGCTTCTTCAGCAGTAAAGTGCTTCCACTGCACTTTTACTCTGGCCACTGTTCTGTTTCTCAATACAATTTCTTCCCGCTCCAATATTTGAAGCGGTTCTGGTAGGAACTCCCCTTCTGGTTCCACCTGTACAACATTCCAATCAACTATGCGAGAAGCATCATGCACATATCTTTTTAATAATGAAACATGAAACACATTATGCACTTTAACATGGGGTGGTAAGGCCAGCTTGTAAGCCACTGGTCCCACCCTTTCTAAAACCTCAAAAGGCCCACAATATCTAGGTGCAAGTTTTGCACAACTTCCAGCATAAAGTGTGCTCTTTTTAGGTTTGATGCGTAAATACACATGATCCCCCACTTTGAATTCTCGGTGCACCCTTTTTTTATCAGCATAGCTCTTCTGTCGGTCTTGTGCTGCCTTTATATTTCTCTGTATTTGTTTAACAACTCTTTCCATCTCTTTTAGTGCATCTGGTCCCAACACCAGTTTATCCTCTGGTTGACTCCAGCTCAAGGGAGTACGACACTTTCTCCCATAAAGTGCCTCAAACGGACTCATCTTAATAGAGGATTGGTAGCTGTTATTATAGGCAAACTCAACTAAATGCAGATATTCTTCCCACTTTGATGGCCTATCCATCACGTACATTCTCAGCATATCCTCTAAAATTTGATTTGTTCTTTCTGTTTGCCCATCCGTTTGAGGGTGATAGGCAGTACTAAAATTCAGTTTAGTACCCATTCCTGCAAAAAATCCCTTCCAGAATGCTGCTGTAAACTTGGAATCTCGATCTGAGACAATCACTTTGGGAACTCCATGAAGCCTTACTATCTCCTTCAGGAAAACATTGGCTACTTGAGATGTTCCGAAAGTAGATTTCACTGGTATAAAGTGAGCAACTTTTGTGAGCGTGTCTACTACTACCATCACAGAATCATGTTGATATTTAGTATTGGGTAATCCTGTTATAAAATCCATGGAAACTGTGTCCCATTTCCATTCTGCAATTGGTAGGGGATTTAAAAGCCCTGCTGGGTGTTGATGCTCAACCTTAACCAGTTGACATTCCATACACCTACTTAGATATTCTGCCACATCTCTCTTCATTCCTAGCCAGAACAACTTCTTTTTCAAGGCTGTTAACATCTTTTGATATCCGGGATGTCCTGCATAGGGCTGTTTATGATATTCATCTAGAATTTCTCTTTTCAATGACTCTATATTTGGAATATACAACCTGTTTTTGTAATAGAGCAGCCCTTGTGGGTTTTTAGTGTAATCTGTTTTATCCCTTGTCTGTAATTTTACCAAGAGTGCTTCATAGTTGGGATCTTGAGTTGCTGCTTTTCCCACCAATTCCTCTATCTCCATCTGGGCACTACTCCCAATGATGTTTAAATGTTGACAAGCATTTCTACTTAAGGCATCAACAACTTTATTTTCTTTTCCCTTGATATGTTTTATGTCCATATCAAATTCACTTAGAAAAGACAGCCATCTGGCTTGTCTTGCATTCAGGTCAGTTTGGGAAAAGAAATATTTAAGGCTAATATGATCAGTCATCAATGTGAACTTCTTCCCCAACAGATAATGCCTCCACATTTTTAAAGCATGAATAACAGCTGCAAATTCCAAATCATATGCACTATAATTCTGTTCATGAGTTTTCAATTTCCTAGACTCATAGGCAATAACTGAATTTTCTTGCAATAGGACTCCTCCCAGCCCTTCTTTGCAAGCATCTGTACATACCACAAACTCTTTATCAGGATCAACAATTTTTAATATAGGGGCTGAAATAAGTTTTTGTTTCAATTGTTCGAAACTGTTTTGACATTTCTCTGTCCACACGAACTTAACACCCTTCCGTTGTAATGAGGTTATGGGGTTTGCTATAGCAGAAAATCTCTCCACAAATCTGCGATAATAGCCTGCAATTCCCATAAATGATCTTACTGCTGAGACATCAGTGGGGACTGGCCATTCTTTAATGGCTTTTATCTTTTCAGGGTCAACTGCCAACCCTTTTTCAGAAATTATATGACCCAAATATTGAATTTTATCTTTATAAAATTCACATTTACTAAACTTGGCATATAGCTGATTTTCTTTCAAAGTTTGCAACACTATTCTCAGGTGTTCCTTATGTTCTTCCTCATTTTTGGAGTAAACTAAGATATCATCTATGAACACAAGAACAAATTTGTCCAAATACTTATTCAACACACTGTTCATCAGACACATAAATGTGGTAGGGGCATTTGTCAAACCAAAAGGTAGGACTACAAATTCATAATGCCCATACCTGGTTCGAAATACTGTTTTGCTGATATCTTCTTCTTTAATTCTGAGCTGGTGATACCCAGTCCTTAGGTCTATCTTGGAGAAGACTGAAGCTCCTCTCACTTGATCAAAAAGATCATCAATTCTAGGAAGTGGATATCTATTCTTAATGGTCAACTTGTTCAGTTGACGATAGTCAATGCACATCCTGAAAGTTCCATCCTTCTTTTTCACAAATAAAACCAGGGCTCCCCATGGAGACACACTTGGTCTAATGTAACCCTTATCCAATAATTCTTGCAGCTGCATCTTCAGCTCCATCAGTTCTGGCAGACTCATCCGATAAGGAGCTCGGGAAATAGGTGTAGCTCCCGGCACCAGATCTATAGAAAAGTCAATCTCTCTTTTGGGGGGAAGATGAGGGATTTCCTTGGGAAAGACTTCTTTAAATTCTCTAATGACTGGTATGGCATCCAGTAACTCTTCCTCAGTTTGCGGTTCTATTTCTTCTACATGCACTGCATATACTTGGTATCCTTTTCTAGCTGTTCTTTTTAACTGTAAAGCTGATATTTGTCTTATTGAAATGAATTTTGGTTTCCCTCTTAGTGTAAAAGGTTTCCCTTCCTCATCTACACAATGCAGGGTTTTATCCCAGCAGTTCATCAAGGCTTTCTTCTTTTCCAGCCAATCCATTCCTATCAGCAGATCATAGGATCCTAATGGCAATATGTTCAAATTTACTTCTGTTGCAAAGCCATTTAATTGTATTGCTGTTTTAGGCAGTTTATGGGTGACTTTTCGCTTAGTTCCAGTGGCCAGCTGTACTAACCATGACTGCTGAAATTTTTCAGGTTTAATTTTACATTTTTCTACAATTCCAGGACTAATGTAACTCAAAGAAGCACCTGGATCAATCAAAACAGTAACAGGTAGGTCAAAAATCTTACCCTCCATTTCCACCATGGTTGCTTGATGTTCTGCCTGTCGATTTTCCAGGGCTGCACTGATGGTTGGTATGTTTCTGGCTATGTCATTGACTGTTGTTGCCTCTCGCTCTCTGCTGATCATATGAATATTTCGATGGGGACAGTCCCTCATCATATGGGGTTCTCCATAGCCCCAACATTTCAGAGGTTCCTTCATTCTGACTGTCCCTTCCTTTTTATTATTCCCTTCTACTGGTTTTGAAACCACTTGAGACTGAGCAGTTTGACTTTCCTTTGGTTTGCTGAACTTTTTCCTTTGATGATCTCTACCAAAATTCCTTAAATATGCTGGTTTTGGTCTTTTGCCTTTAAACTCACCCTTGTTCAGCCAGCTCTTCCCTTGCTCCGCTTTACCTTTAAACTGCTGATAGCATAATCTTGCTTTTCTAACAGCTTCATCCATGGTCTTTGGGTTGTCAAATTCAATTTTCTCCTTGTAAACAGTAGGCAAACAATTTAAAAACCTTTGCACTTTTGCCTTTTCTTCCCTAATGTAAGGAACATACCTCAGTAAATTAGTAAAATTAGTGACAAACTCATCAATAGTGAGCTGCCCTAGCCTAAGTTCATGGAATTCTTTTGCTTTATCGTCATAATAACGTTCATTCAAATAACGACTTTTGAACTTAGTCTGAAAATGTTCCCAAGTAACTGTCTTTTCATCAATAGCATGCACCATTTTTGTCTCTTCCCACCAGAGTGTAGCTTTTCCTTGTAGCTGGTAAACAGCTAATCTAGCCTTCAGATTGCTCTCATATTCATAGACTTGGAAATACTTGATCATGTTCAGCAACCAAGCTTCAGCATCCTCCTCCTTCTCCCATCATAGGAGGGAGGTTTGATCTTCCTAAATTCTCCCTACAACTCTCTTTTCTGCTTATGTTGATTCCTAGCTGCATCCTCATCCTCAGATTCATCCATCTTTCTTTTTCCAGAACCTTCGCCTTCCTGGCTGTTCCGAGAAGTTAGCTCTCTGATGAGCTTTTCCTGCTCCTTACTGGCTGATGACAACATGTCATTTTGGCTTCTTAATTCAGCCAACTCTCGTTGCATCCTATGCAACATAGCCAGTACCGGGGCATTGGGATCTGGAGTAGCGAACTCATCCCGCAGATCCACATAAATCCCTTCACCTTCAGCCATTTCAACTGTACACACTTACAACACAGATTAGCAAAGTTTATAACTTCAGAAAAAAAACAAAATATGTAATAAGCAGTGAGCACAAAACGACAGCCCAATTTGTTGTAACTAGTGCTCCGATACCATTTGTAACACCTCCAGTTTTAGGGAAAGATTTTTTTTTTCAATACACTGATGCTTCCCCTCTGTTCACATGATTCTTGAATGAGTGATTTCAGCGTTCTAACTTTACTTTTTTTTTTTATATATATAATCTCCTCTAGCGTTTCTATTCTCATAAAATATTGAGAATACACTGATATTCGGCATATTAGAGATAGAATATCTTCCATGTATACATATACTAAATATTCTCTCATATGTCTACAAGCAATGCACCCCACTTATATTCCTATATATATATCCATGGTTCATATGGATATACATCCACTCCAATAACCTCTCCTAGTCCCTCATGCATTTAACTTTGATATTTGTGAATTCTCTATATAATACATACATATATTGGTGTATCCACATATATATGGGGTTAATGTTCGTAATACACATATGTATATCTATTCATCACATATACTATTTGTATATATATCTTTTGGCACTATCCCTTTAAAGAGCATATGTATAGCACTTTATAGTATATATAATATATATGGGTCCAAAGCTTTTTATATAACAAATCTTGCATATATATTTCATTGGCAATATGTAACTCAAAGAACGTATACCTACCTTTCGCATCTATACTTATACATATGTCATATATTCGTCCAGCCCTTGTGTATCATGTAGTGAAAGTGACATTTTATATTGCACGTTATTAAAATGCCCCCCATTATTGTTTTGTATGGGTATCTTTCGCAGGGGTGTAACCTAATGATATATGCACAGGTATACCAACGTTGGAGAAACTCATTTGGCGGTCGTGGGTAATATTCATTACCAACCTCGTTATGTCTCTTACTGCGCGATTTCCTCCTACCCGACTGCGCCAGCTGATAATTAAGGTGGAGCTATGATAAATCATCATGGTAGCATGCGATACATCCCGTATACTCCATTCGACAGACGCGTGGGAATTTGAACGCCATGGAATTCTGTTGTTTCCACTACTGAATTTATTTGTTAATACGTGAGTAAACCAAATAGGATTTTGGTATTATTATTCACTCTTTACTTATTACGCAGAATTTTCATGGTTCGACGCGGATAACTCCAATGCGTATTGCAACAGACTGCTCTCGTCTTTGAACCCAGTACCACGCGTCGTGTTTCCATATGTAAGTACATCGTGATAGTACTGGTTATGTTTGTGTATAGCCGCCTCACGCCAGGCTCTAGTCGACAGGTGGATTTTGACTAGACATTCTGACGGTTATAGGTTCTGAAAGCGCAGAGCTTCAGTATGGTTAACTCACTACCTCGGTGCCTACGAATCCATACCTACCCTGCACCGAGTCATATCACCTTGTACCCTTCTATTGACGCGCTGCTTCCGTTCAATCACCCTTGGGTTTTGATGAGGTTCTCGGGCAGAGAAATTAGGGTTCCGGGAGCGCTTTAACTTGGAGTCTCAGTTATCGAACTATTTACCAGAGGTTCAGGTTCGGTCTTGCTGAAAAGATTCAGATCTAACATTTTCTCTGATCTTTTCGCCTTATTTTACTTTCGCCTGTAAAATCGTCCCATTGCTTTCTATTGTTCTTTGTTGTTGTTTGTTTTTGATACTCAGTACTAAATCTGCTAAATAGATTGCGCAGAGAGACTGTAGATTGGCGTAGCAATCGGTCTCCTCGTGACAGAGCTCTAGCCAGTCCTTTTTGGCCGCGTTCTAGTTTTGTTTTCTGCGTTCGGTTCAGTGTATTTGGGTTCTTTGGAAATACACCTCAGTGTTTATTACACATTTTTTTTCTTCTACTATTCTTCAGGTTGCTCAGGTATATGTCAACCTCGTTCTAGATTTAATACTGTATATTTATGTTAAATAGCTTGGTCGTGTTGATTCGTCGGTATCTAACTACACCAGTGGCTTTCCTATCTGCCTACCGGCAGTATTATTAATGTTTCATACGAGGTAGGGTGCCGAAGGTGTGATATCGGTCGTCCTCCTCTCTGAACAACATCGCCACGCTTTTCTTTCTATGATTTTTCCTGAGGATGGCATACCCTCTGCGCGTGGATTATGATACGCTAACTTTGGGAGGCTACCACACACCTCAGACGTAGAAAGATCTGTTACTTAGGTTGCATGCAGGTCCACACTAGCCGAAATCAGGTGGTCGACTATTTCTGTGGATGTATTGTTTCATAGTTTGATTTCTATATCACTTTATCGGGAGATGCCGCAGCCTTCCTTATATTGGCTTGACCGAGAAGCTTTTATGTTGTTATTGATGTCCTTTCTGCAGTTCCGCAGTAACGATAATCGAACACAATGCATTCGAACTCGTTACCACTTGTGGAGAAAGCCTTACGGCTAACCTTTCTCTGAACCGATATTAACTCGGGCTATGGTTTTTCCTGTTTTATTTCTCTGTCCGTATTGCAATAGGGTTTCAATGAGCCAGGGTTGGCTCTCGGTATGAAGTTGCATGTTAAAATCTAACCGCGCTAATCGTAGGTTGGCTACCTGTTTGTTTCAATTAGCGAACGGGATATCTATATACTTCATGTTAGCATCTTGGCGTTGGGTCGTCACTTATTTGTTTTTTTTTTTTGTTGTCTTTTTATATCTAGTTCGCAGTTATATGATTGGCATTAAAAAAAATTCACATTTACAACTCTTGTTTGACCTTGGCCTTATTTATATACATATATTAACCATAAGGTCGAACGAGCTATTGTCTAGCTCTCGGCGCCATCAAGATTATTTATTTGTTATTTTATTTTCAAACCAATATCTTTATCATGACCTGTGGTTGGGGGTTATGCCTTCTCGCTTTTAATTCGCTTATATATCAGAGCTTAAAAGTAGATTGAAATATTGAAAGACTAGTATACATTCAAATGTTTTAATACTATTTCACTTATATATATAGTTGGTGTTAGGCCTATATACATATTCAATTGTACTTGAATGAAGGTGCTTAGCTCTAAATGAAATCCTTGGGTATGGTAATGGATTCAAAGGCTCAAGATAGATGTAGATTTATTTTGTGGTTTAATGAGAATACAAAATACATTCGAGAGTCCTTACTCAATTTCTATTTTTCTTTTGAAGTACACCTTTATGTAATCAATAATGCTTGGCTAGAGGACCTTAATTATCAATTCAATCGTTTGCTATGATAATTATTTTTCTATGTTACAGTTTTGTCAAGGAGTAGGAATATATTTTAGATATGATATCCATACCCTTATAAATGATATCATGCTCATCTAGGATATAATTACTCTTTTTCCAGCACCATTTTAATTGTTAAAATGCTCATATATGCAGTCTATAAATGTTATAAGTATTAGAATGCTCATATTTGCAATTTAAAATATAATATATTGCTTTCTTCCTTTCTGCTACATACCATGTATATATTTCAGTAATACTATACTGTTTCTCTAGCATACACATAAGCATATCATATCATTTTTTGTGTCTACAGGAAACATAACAAAAATTAATCATCTGTAGAGGCCAAGTAACTTCAGATTTAAACCGACCTTGGTTTAGAGATTCTGGGGTTTCTACTCTATGGATTTGCTGGACTACAACTAGACAGAATCTGAAAGGTGATTACCTTAAGATGGATTCTGTTAAATGTAGTACCAAAATTTCTCATTGTCATAAAATTAAATTTTATATGTAGCCAATTCATACTATAATAAGACATAGAAACAAGAATTTCAGAACATACCAAAATCTGCAAATGACCAACCTCCCAACCTTAGAATCCTCTTTATCTCCCAGGATTCACCCCCGAGCAGAGATCACCTCCTAGCCCAGATCAACCTCTGATCTGCCTAGGAGCAGCTTATTTAAGCTCATATTTCCCCACAGCATGTTTCTAATTCTGCGTCCAGAATAGCAAGATGCTTTCTTTCCTGTTTAGCCTAGGCTTCCCATCTTGGGATTCTTTAAAGCTGCTTTAAGCTTTTCCTCAGCTTTTCCAGCTTTTTCTCACCTCTTCCCAACTACTCCTCTTCATTGGGGAAATTTAGATTCCTCCTCAAATCTAAATAAATTTCTTTCAAGGATTTTTGAAAGATTTTTTGGGGATTTGTTGCCTTATCCATCCTCATGGATTTGGCAAGTGATCTCAAGTTCTCTTTTTGGTCAAAATGCACAATCATTTTATTTATTTCCTCAAATAAAATATGCAAATACATTCACACCATACTCATCCCTTGGGGTCCACCCCCTTAGGATTTAAGTTCAAATGTCTAACTTTAAAAATTCAACACACAAATTGGGGGTGTTACATATTACCCCTCTGAAAATAAACACCGTCCTCGGTGTTCTTATTCAACTACTAGAGTTCATTTAAACAAAAATGGATATCTCTCCATCATTTCAGCTTCCCTTTCCCAAGTGGCTTCTTCAGCAATAAAGTGCTTCCACTGCACCTTTACTCTGACCAATGTTCTGTTTCTCAATTCAATTTCTTCCCGCTCCAATATTTGAAGCAGTTCTGGCAGAAACTCCTCTTCTGGTTCCACCTGTACAACATTCCAATCAACTATGTGAGAAGCATGATGCACATATCTTTTTAATAATGAAACATGAAATACATTATGCACTCTAACATGGGGTTGTAAGGCCAGCTTGTAAGCCACTGGTCCCACCCTTTCTAACACCTCAAAAGGCCCACAATATCTAGGTGCAAGTTTTGCACAACTTCCAGCATAAAGTGTGCTCTTTTTGGGTTTGATGCGTAAATACACATGATCTCCCACTTTGAATTCTCGGTGCACCCTTTTCTTATCAGCATAGCTTTTCTGGCGATCTTGTGCTGTCTTGATATTCTTTTGTATCTGTTTGATAATTCTTTCCATCTCTTGTAGTGCATCCGGTCCCAACACCAGTTTATCCTCTGGTTGACTCCAACTCAAAGGAGTACGACACTTTCTCCCATAGAGTGCCTCAAACAGACTCATCTTAATAGAGGATTGGTAAATATTATTATAGGCAAACTCAGCTAGATGCATATACTCTTCCCACTTTGAGGGTCTATCCATCACATACATTCGCAACATATCCTCCAAGATTTGATTCGTTCTTTCTATCTGCCCATCTGTTTGAGGGTGATAGGCAGTACTAAAATTCAGCTTAGTACCCATCCCCCGAAACAATCCCTTCCAAAATGCTGCTGTAAACTTAGCATCTCGATCTGAGACAATTACTTTGGGAACTCCATGAAGCCTTACTATCTCCTTCAGGAAAACATTGGCTACTTGAGCTGTTCCGAAAGTAGATTTCACTGGTATAAAGTGAGCAGCTTTTGTGAGAGTGTCTACTACTACCATCACAGAATCATGTTGATATTTGGTCTTGGGTAATCCTGTTATAAAATCCATGGAAACTGTGTCCCATTTCCATTCTGCAATTGGCAGGGGATTTAAAAGCCCTGCTGGGTGTTGGTGTTCAACTTTGACTAACTGACATTCCATACATCTACTTAAATACTCTGCCACATCTCTTTTCATTTCTGGCCAGAACAACCTCTTCTTCAAGGCTGTTAACATCTTTTGGTATCCGGGATGTCCTGCATAGGGCTGTTTATGATATTCATCTAGAATTTCCCTTTTCAATGACTCTATATTTGGAATATACAACCTATTTTTGTAATAGAGCAGCCCTTGTGGGTTTTTAGTGTAATCTGTTTTATCCCTTGTCTGTAATTTCACCAAAAGTGTTTCATAGTTGGGATCTTGAGTTGCTGCTTTCCCCACCAATTCCTCTATCTCCATCTGGGCACTACTCCCAATGCTGTTTAAATGTTGACAAGCATTTCTACTTAAGGCATCAGCAACTTTATTTTCTTTTCCCTTGATATGTTTTATGTACATATCAAATTCACTTAGAAAAGACAGCCATCTCGCTTGTCTTGCATTCAGGTCAGTTTGGGAAAAGAAATATTTAAGGCTAATATGATCAGTCATCAATGTGAACTTCTTCCCCAGCAGATAGTGCCTCCACATTTTTAAAGCATGAATAACAGCTGCAAATTCCAAATCATATGCACTATAATTCTGTTCATGTACTTTCAGTTTCCTAGATTCATAGGCAATGACTGAATTTTCCAGACTAGACTCCTCCTGCACTCTCTTCCAAGACCGTACATACCACAAACTCTATAATGCATCGCAATTTTAATGTAGGAGCTTAAATAAGTTTCGTTTTTAGTTGCTCGAAACCTGCTTTTGACATTTCTCTCATCCACACAAAACTTTGAACATCTTCTTGTAATGAGGTTATGGGATTTGCTATAGCAGAAATCTCTCCACAACTGGCCATATAATAGCCTCGTAATTCCCATAATGATCTTACTGACATGAGACATCATGGGACCTGTGCCATTCTTTAATGGCTTTTATCTTTTCAGGGTCAACTGCCAACCCTTTTTCAGAAATAATATGACCCAGATATTGAATTTTATCTTTATAAAATTCACATTTGCTGAACTTGGCATACAACTGGTTTTCCTTTAAAGTCTGCAACACTATTCTCAGATGTTCCTTATGTTCATCTTCATTTCTGGAGTAGACTAAAATATCATCTATGAACACCAGAAAAAACTTATCCAAATACTTATTTAACACACTGTTCATCAAACACATAAAGGTGGCAGGGGCATTGGTCAGTCCAAAAGGTAGGACTACAAATTCGTAGTGTCCATACCTGGTTCGAAAAGTTGTTTTGCTAATATCTTCTTCTTTGATTCTAAGTTGGTGATATCCAGTCCTTAAGTCAATCTTGGAGAAGACTGAAGCTCCTCTCACTTGATCAAAAAGATCATCAATTCTAGGAAGTGGATATCTATTCTTAATGGTCAACTTGTTCAGTTGACGATAGTCAATGCACATCCTAAAAGTTCCATCCTTATTTTTAACAAATAAAACAGGTGCTCCCCATGGAGACACACTTGGTCTAATGTAACCCTTATCCAATAATTCTTGCAGTTGCATCTTCAGCTCCATCAGTTCTGGCGGACTCATCCGATAAGGAGCTCGGGAAATAGGTGTAGCTCCCGGCACCAGATCTATAGAAAAGTCAATCTCTCTTTTGGGGGGAAGATGAGGGATTTCCTTGGGAAAGATTTCCTTAAACTCTCTGATGACTGGTATGGCATCCAGTAACTCTTCCTCTGTTTGCGGTTCTATTTCTTCTACATGCACTACATAGACTTGGTATCCTTTTCTAGCTGTTCTTTTTAACTGTAAAGCTGATATTTGTCTTATTGAAATGGATTTTGGTTTCCCTTTTAGTGTAAAAGGTTTCCCTTCCTCATCTACACAATGCAGGGTTTTATCCCAGCAGTTCATCAAGGCTTTCTTCTTTTCCAGCCAATCCATTCCTATCAGCAGATCATAGGATCCTAATGGCAATATGTTCAAATTTACTTCTGTTGCAAAGCCATTTAATTGTATTACCTGTTTTAGGAAGTTTATGTGTGACTTTTCTCTTAGTTCCAGTGGCCAGCTGTACCAACCATGACTGCTGAAACTTTTCAGTTTTAATTTTACATTTTTCTACAATTCCAGGACTAATGTAACTCAAAGAAGCACCTGGATCAATCAAAACAGTAACAGGTAGGTCAGAAATCTTACCCTCCATTTCCACCATGGTTGCTTGATGTTCTGCTTGCCGATTTTCCAATGCTGCATTGATAGTTGGTATATTTCTGGCTATGTCATTTACTGTTGTTGCCTCTCGCTCTCTGCTGATCATGTGTATATTTCGATGGGGGCAGTCCCTCATCATATGGGGTTCTCCACAGCCCCAACACTTCAAAGGTTCCTTCATTCTGACTGTCCCTTCCTTTTTATTGTTCCCCTCTACTGGTTTTGAAACCACTTGGGACTGAGCAGTTTGACTTTCTTTTGGTTTGTTGAACTTTTTCCTTTGATGATCTCTACCAAAATTCCTTAAATATGCTGGTTTTGGTCTCTTTCCTTTGAACTCACCCTTGTTCATCCAGCCCTTCCCTTGTTCAGCTTTACCTTTAAACTGTTGATAGCATAATCTTGCTTTTCTAACAGCTTCATCCATGGTCTTTGGGTTGTCAAACTCAATTTTCTCCTTGTAGACAGTAGGTAAACAATTTAAAAACCTTTGCACCTTTGCCTTTTCTTCCCTTATGTAAGGAACATACCTCAGTAAGTTCGTAAACTTGGTGACAAACTCATCAATAGTGAGCTGCCCTAGCCTAAGTTCGTGGAATTCTTTTGCTTTATCGTCATAATAATGTTCATTCAAATAACGACTTTTGAACTTAGTCTGAAAATCCTCCCAAGTAACTGTCTTTTCATCAATGGCATGCACAATTTTTGTCTCTTCCCACCAGAGTGTAGCTTTTCCTTGTAGCTGGTACACAGCTAATCTAGCCTTCAGATTGCTCTCATATTCGTAGACTTGGAAATACTTGATCATGTTCAGCAACCAAGCTTCAGCATCCTCCTTCTTCTCCCCATCATAGGCAGGAGGTTTGATCTTTCTAAATTCTCCCTGCAATTCTCTTTTCTGTTTATGTTGATTTCTAGCTGCATCCTCATCCTCAGATTCATCCATCTTTCTTTTTCCAGAACCTTCGCCTTCCTGGCTGTTCCGGGAAGTTAGCTCTCTGATGAGCTTTTCCTACTCCTTACTGGCTGATGACAACATGTCATTTTGGCTTCTTAATTCAGCCAACTCTCGTTGCATCCTATGCAACATAGCCAGTACCGGGGCATTGGGATCTGGAGTAGCAAACTCATCCCGCAAATCCACATAAATCCCTTCACCTTCAGCCATTTCAACTGTACACACTTACAACACATATTAGCAAAGTTTATAAACTTCAGAAAAACAAAATATGTAATAAGCAGTGAGCACAAAACGACAGCCCAATTTGTTGTAACTAGTGCTCCGATACCATTTGTAACACCTCCAGTTTTAGGGAATTTTTTTTTTTTCAATACACTGATGCTTCCCCTCTGTTCACATGATTCTTGAATGAGTCATTTCAGCATTCTAACTTTTTTGTATATAATCTCCTCTAGCGTTTCTATTCTCATAAAATATTGAGAATACACTGATATTCGGCATATTAGTGATAGAATATCTTCCATGTATACATATACTGAATATTCTCTCATATGTCTACAAGCAATGCACCCCACCTATATTCCTATATACATATCCATGGTTCATATGGATATACATCCACTCCAATAACCTCTCCTAGCCCCTCATGCATTTAACTTTGATATTTGTGAATTCTCTATATACTGCATACATATATTGGTGTATCCACATATATATGGGGTTAATGTTCGTAATACACATATATATATATATTCATCACATATACTATTTGTATATATATCTTTTGGCACTATCCCTTTAAAGAGCATATGTATAGCACTTTATAGTATATATAATATATATGGGTCCAAAGCTTTTTATATAACAAATCTTGCATATATATAACAAATCATTGGCAATATGTAACTCAAAGAACGTATATCTACATTTCGCAACTATATACTTATACATATGTCATATATTCGTCCAGCCCTTGTGTATCATGTAGTGAAAGTGACATTTTATATTGCACGTTATTAAAATGCCCCCCATTATTGTTTTGTATGGGTATCTGCCGCAGGGGTGTAACCTAATGATATATGCACATGTATACCAATGTTGGAGCAACTCATTTGGCGGTCATGGGTAATATTCATTACCAACCTCGTTATGTATCTTACCGCGCGATTTCCTCCTACCCGACTGCGCCAGCTGATAATTAAGGTGGAGCTATGATAAATCATCATGGTAGCATGCGATACATCCCGTGTACTCCATTCGACCGACACGTGGGAATTTGACCGCCATGGAATTCTGTTGTTTCCACTACTGAATTTATTTGTTGATACGTGATTAAACCAAACAGGGTTTTGGTATTATTATTCACTCTTTACTTATTCCGCAGACTTTTCATGGTTCGACGAGGATAACTCCGATGCGTATTGCAACAGACTGCTCTCGTCTTTGAACCCAGTACCAGGCGTCGGGTTTCCATATGTAAGTACATCGTGATAGTACGGGTTATGTTTGCGTATAGCCGCCTCATGCCAGGCTCTAGTCGACAGGTGGATTTTGACTAGACATTCTGACGGTTAT
The DNA here is from genome assembly GCA_034641835.2 of Pinus albicaulis. Taxonomy (NCBI): domain Eukaryota; kingdom Viridiplantae; phylum Streptophyta; class Pinopsida; order Pinales; family Pinaceae; genus Pinus; species Pinus albicaulis. The sequence continues at coordinate 152,342 of JAXQQM020087127.1, read as the reverse complement.
AGGTTCTGAAAGCGCAGAGCTTCCGTTCAATCACCCTTGGGTTTTTTTGAGGTTCTTGGGCAGAGAAATTAGGGTTCCGGGAGCACTTTAACTTGGATTCTCTGTTATCGAACTATTTACTAGAGGGTTCAGGTTCGGTCTTGCTGAAAAGATTCAGATCTAACATTTTCTCTGATCTTTTCGCCTTAGGTTACTTTCGCCTGTAAAATCATCCCATTTCTTTCTATTGCTCTTTTTTGTTGTTTGTTTTTGATACTCAGTACTAAATCTGCTAAATAGATTGCGCAGAGAGACTGTAGATTGGTGTAGCAATCGGTCTCCTCGTGACAGAGCTCTAGCCGGTCCTTTTTGGCCGCGCTCTAGTTTTGTTTTCTGCATTCGGTTTAGTGTATTTGGGTTCTTTGGAAATACACCTCAGTGTTTATTACATTGTTTTTTCTTCTGTTATTCTTCAGGTTCCTCAGGTATATGTCAACCACGTTCTAGATTTAAGACTGTATATTTATGTTAAATAGCTTGGTCGTGTTGATTTGTCGGTATCTAACTACACCAGTGGCTTCCCTATCTGCCTACCGGCAGTATTATTAATGTTTCATGCGAGGTAGGGTGCCGAATGTGTGATTTCGGTCGTCCTCCTCTCTGAACAACATCTCCACGTTTTTCTTTCTATGATTTTTCCTGTGGATGGCACACCCTCAGCGCGTGGATCATGATACGCTGAATTTGGGAGGGTTACCGCATCCTCAGACGTAGAAAGATCTGTTACTTAGGTCGCATGCAGGTCCACACTAGCCGAAATCAGGATGTCGACCATTACTGTGGACGTATTGTTTCCTAGTTTGATTTCCATATCCCTTTACTGGGAGATGCCGTAGCCTTCTTTATAATGGCTTGACCGATAATTTTTTCTTTTTTATTGATGTCCTTTCTGTAGTTACGAAGTAACGATAATCGCACAAAATGCATTCAGACTCGTTACCATTTGTGGAGAAATCCTTACAGCTACCCTTTCTCTGAACCGATGTTAAAAGGCTATTGGCTTCCTGTTTTATTTCTTTGTACGCATTGCAATAGGATTTCAACGAGCTAGGGTTAGCTCTCGGTATCAAATGCATGGTAAACCTAACCGCGCTAACGTAGGTTATCTACATGCTTGTTTCAATTAGCGAACGAGATTATTCATATACTTCATGTTAGCCTCTTTGCGTTGGGTCGCCACCTATTTATTTATTTTTTGTTATATATAGTTCGCAGTTATATGATTGGCATTTAAAAAAATTCGTATTGATAACTCTTGGTTGACCTTTACTTTATTTATATACATATATTATTCTATGGTCGATCGAGCTGTTATATAGCTCTCGGCGCCATCAGGGTTATGTATTTGTTATTTTATGTTCACACCAATACCTTTATCATGCCCCTATGTTGAAGTTATGCCTTCGCTTTTTATTTCACTATATATATCAGAGTTTAAAAAAAATAGATGTAAAGATCATATGCGCATTCAAATGTTTTAATACTATTTCACCCTTACATATAATTAGTGTTAGGCCGATATAAGTATTCATTTGTGCTTGAATGAAGATACTTAGCTCTAAATGCAATCCTTGGGTATGGTAATGGATTCAAAGACTCAGGATAGAGGTAGATTTATTTTGTGGTGAAATGAGAATACGAAATACATTCTAGAGTCCTTACTCATAATTTCGATTTTTTATTTGAAGTACACCTTTATGCATCCAATAATGCTTGGCTAGAGGACCTTAATTATCAATTCAATAGTTTGCTATGATAATTATTTTTCTATGTTACAGTTTTATCAAGGAGTAGGAATATATTTTAGATATGATATCCATACCCTTATAAATGATATCATGCTCATCTAGGATATAATTACTCTTTTTCCAGCACCATTTTAATTGTTAAAATGCTCATATATGCAGTCTATAAATGTTATAAGTATTAGAATGCTCATATTTGCAATTTAAAATCTAATATCTTGCTTTCTTCCTTTCTGCTACATACCATGTATATATTTCAGTAATACTATACTGTTTCTCTAGCATACACATAAGCATATCATATCATTTTTTGTGTCTACAGGAAACATAACAAAAATTAATCATCTGTAGAGGCCAAGTAACTTCAGATTTAAACCGACCTTGGTTTAGAGATTCTGGGGTTTCTACTCTATGGATTTGCTGGACTACAACTAGACAGAATCTGAAAGGTGATTACCTTAAGATGGATTCTGTTAAATGTAGTACCAAAATTTCTCATTGTCAGAAAATTAAATTTTATATGTAGCCAATTCATACTGTAATAAGACATAGAAACAAGAATTTCAGAACATACCAAAATCTGCAAATGACCAACCTTCCAACCTTAGAATCCTCTTTATCTCCCAGGATTCACCCCCGAGCAGAGATCACCTCCTAGCCAATATCAACCTCTGATCTGCCTAGGAGCAGCTTATTTAAGCTCATATTTCTCCACAGCATGTTTCTAATTCTGCGTCCAGAATAGCAGGATGCTTTCTTTCCTGTTTAGCCTAGGCTTCCCATCTTGGGATTCTTTAAAGCTGCTTTAAGCTTTTCCTCAGCTTTTCCAGCTTTTTCTCACCTCTTCCCAACTACTCCTCTTCATTAGGGAAATTTAGATTCCTCCTCAAATCTAAATAAATTTCTTTCAAGGATTTTTGAAAGATTTTTGGGGATTTGTTGCCTTATCCATCCTCATGGATTTGGAAAGTGATCTCTAATTCTCTTTTTGGTCAAAATGCACAATCATTTTATTTATTTCCTCAAATAAAATATGCAAATACATTCACACCATACTCATCCCTTGGGGTCCACCCCCTTAGGATTAAAGTTCAAATGTCTAACTTTACAAATTCAACACACAAATTGGGGTGTTACACACAAAAGATCTGATCATTCACATATCCAAAATACAAATAAATATACAAATACAACAAATAATACATTCACACACACATAAAGTAAACAATATACGTCACGTCTATACAAACCCACAACACAACATAAATGGGATTATTGGGATTAATAATGTCATTATACCTCATGATTTACTCCTCCTAAATTAGCATCTTGTTTATACACCTGAGAAATTGAAATCTCCTTTAAAGATAATACATCTATATATTAACATTCCAATCAACTATGTGAGAAGCATCATGCACATATCTTTTTAATAATTAAACATGAAACAAATTATGCACTCTAACATGGGGTGGTAAGGCCAACTTGTAAGCCACTGGTCCCACCCTTTCTAAAACCTCAAAAGGCCCACAATATCTAGGTGCAAGTTTTGCACAACTTCCAGCATAAAGTGTGCTCTTTTTGGGTTTGATGCGTAAATACACATGATCCCCCACTTTGAATTCTCGGTGCACCCTTTTTTTATCAGCATAGCTCTTCTGTCGGTCTTGTGCTGCCTTTATATTTCTCTGTATTTGTTTAACAATTCTTTCCATCTCTTGTAGTGCATCTGGTCCCAACACCAGTTTATCCTCTGGTTGACTCCAGCTCAAGGGAGTACGACACCTTCTCCCATAAAGTGCCTCAAACGGACTCATCCTAATAGAGGATTGGTAGCTGTTATTATAGGAAAACGCAGCTAAATGCAGATATTCGTTCCACTTTGATGGCCTATCCATCACGTACATTCTCAGCATATCCTCTAAAATTTGATTTGTTCTCTCTATTTTCCCATCCGTTTGAGGGTGATAGGCAGTACTAAAATTTAGTTTAGTACCCATTCCTACAAACAATCCCTTCCAGAAGGCTGCTGTAAACTTGGCATCCCGATCTGAGACAATCATCTTGGGCACCCCATGAAGCCTTACTATCTCCTTCAGGAAGACATTTGCTACTTGAGCTGTTCCGGAAGTAGATTTCACTGGTATAAAGTGAGCAGCTTTTGTGAGAGTGTCTACTACTACCATAACAGAATCATGTTGATATTTAGTCTTGGGTAATCCTGTTATAAAATCTAGGGAAACTGTGTCCCATTTCCATTCTGCAATTGGCAAAGGGTTTAAAAGGCCTGCTGGGTGTTGATGCTCAACTTTGACCAGTTGACATTCCATACACCTACTTAGATACTCTGCCACATCTCTCTTCATTCCTGGCCAGAACAGCTTCTTCTTCAAGGCTGTTAACATCTTTTGGTATCCGGGATGCCCTGCATAGGGTTGTTTATGATATTCATCTAGAATTTCTCTTTTCAATGACTCTATATTTGGAATATACAACCGGTTTTTGTAATAGAGCAGCCCTTGTTGGTTTTGAGTGAAACCAGTTTTATCTTTTGTCTGTAGTTTCACCAAGAGTGCTTCATAATTTGAGTCTTGGCTGGCTGCTTCTCTCACCAACTCTTCTATCTCAATCTGTCCACTACTCCTAATGCTGTTTACATGTTGACAAGCATTTCTACTTAATGCATCAGCAACTTTATTTTCTTTCCCCTTGATATGCTTGATGTCCATATCAAATTCACTTAAAAAGGACAGCCATCTGGCTTGTCTTGCATTTAGATCAGTTTGGGAGAAAAAATATTTGAGGCTAATATGATCAGTCATCAATGTGAACTTTTTCCCCAGCAAATAGTGTCTCCACATTTTTAGGGCATGGATCACAGCTGCAAGTTCCAAATCATATGCACTATAATTTTGTTCATGTACTTTCAGTTTCCTAGATTCATAGGCAATGACTGAATTTTCCTGTAACAGGACTCCTCCCAGCCCTTCTCTGCAAGCATCTGTACATACAACAAACTCTTTATCAGGATCAGCAATTTTTAATATAGGGGCTGACATAAGTTTTTGTTTCAATTGTTCGAAATTGTTTTGACATTTCTCAGTCCACACGAACTTAACACCCTTCCTTTGTAATGAGGTTATGGGATTTGCTATAGCAGAAAATCTCTCCACAAATCTGCGATAATAGCCTGCAATTCCCATAAATGATCTTACTGCTGAGACATCAGTAGGAACTAGCCATTCTTTAATGGCTTTTACCTTTTCAGGGTCAACTGCCAACCCTTTTTCAGAAATTATATGACCCAAATATTGAATTTTATCTCTATAGAATTCACATTTACTGAACTTGGCATATAGCTGGTTTTCTTTTAAAGTTTGCAACACTATTCTCAGATGTTCCTTATGTTCTTCTTCATTTTTAGAATAGACTAAGATATCATCTATGAACACCAGAACAAATTTTTCCAAATACTTATTCAACACACTGTTCATCAAACACATAAAGGTGGCAGGGGCATTCGTCAAACCAAAAGGTAGGACTACAAATTCGTAATGCCCATACCTGGTTCGAAATGTTGTTTTGCTGATGTCTTCTTCTTTAATTCTGAGCTGGTGATACCCAGTACTTAGGTCTATCTTGGAAAAGACTGAGGCCCCTCTCACTTGATCAAACAGATCATCAATTCTAGGAAGTGGATATCTATTCTTAATGGTCAACTTGTTAAGTTGACGATAATCAATGCACATCCTAAAAGTTCCATCCTTCTTTTTCACAAATAAAACCGGGGCTCCCCAAGGAGACACACTTGGTCTAATATACCCTTTATCTAACAGTTCCTGTAATTGCATTTTCAGTTCCATTAGTTCAGGATGGCTCATTCGATAAGGTGCTCGGGAAACAGGTGTTGCTCCTGGTACCAAATCGATTGAAAAATCAATCTCTCTTTTGGGGGGAAGATGAGGGATTTCTTTGGGAAAAACTTCCTTAAATTCTCTAATGATTGGTATAGCATCCAGTAACTCTTCCTTAGTTTTCTGTTCTATTTCCTCTACATGCACTGCATAGACTTGGTATCCTTTTCTAGCTGTTCTTTTCAATTGTAAGGTTGATATTTGTCTGACTGAAATGGTTTTTTGTTTCCCTCTTAGTGTAAAAGGTTTCCCTTCTTCATCCACACAATGTAGAGTTTTATCCCAACAGTTCATCAGGGCTTTCTTCTTCTCTAGCCAATCCATTCCTATCAGTAGATCATAGGATCCTAATGGAAATATGTTCAAGTTTACTTCTGTTGAAAAACCATTTAATTGTATTGCTGTTTTGGGCAACTTATGAGTGACTTTTCTCTTAGTTCCAGTGGCCAGCTGTACTAACCATGACTGCTGAAATTTTTCAGGTTTAATTTTACATTTTTCTACAATTCCAGGACTAATGTAACTCAAAGAAGCACCTGGATCAATCAAAACAGTAACAGGTAGGTCAAAAATCTTACCCTCCATTTCCACCATGGTTGCTTGATGTTCTGCTTGCCGATTTTCCAAGGCTGCACTGATAGTTGGTATATTTCTGGCTATGTCATTTATTGTTGTTGCCTCTCGCTCTCTGCTGATCATGTGTATATTTCGATGGGGGCAGTCCCTCATCATATGGGGTTCTCCACAGCCCCAACATTTCAAAGGTTCCTTCATTATGACTGTCCCATCTTTTCTATTGTTCCCTTCTACTAGTTTTGAAGCCACTTGAGACTGAGCAGTTTGGCTTTCTTTTGGTTTACTGAATTTTTTCCGCTGATGATCTCTGCCAAAATTTCTTAAATATGCTGGTTTTGGTCTTTTACCTTTGAACTCACCCTTGTTCAGCCAGCTCTTCCCTTGTTCAGCTTTACCTTTAAACTGCTGATAGCATAGTCTTGCTTTTCTAACAACTTCATCCATGGTCTTTGGGTTGTCAAACTCTATTTTCTCCTTGTATACAGTAGGCAAACAATTTCAAAATCTTTGCACCTTTGCCTTTTCTTCCCTAATGTAAGGGACATACCTCAGTAGATTAGTAAACTTAGTGACAAACTCATCAATAGTGAGCTGCCCTAGCCTGAGTTCATGGTGTTAGCACACTCAAATCTACCTCGAGTGAAATGAAGTAAAACTCAAGGCTACATCAAACCACGCTCAACCTCGTAGCTAGCCCTACGAGGACAGGAGAGGGCTCTCTCCGTCAATCTCGAGAAAATAAGCAATAGGATGCGAGATGACTTACAATAAGAACTGATTTTAGGCTAGTAAAGAGATAGGTATGTTTGATTTTTGGTTTTTTGGGTTTTTGCTGGAGTAATGGGAAAACAAGTTTTGGGTCCGGGGATAAGGTCAGACCTTTGCAGAGATCAAGCTGGGGCGAGGTAGGTGATGATCTTGATGCTTCGAATTGGATTTTATGGATAGATTAGACTGACGAGGAGCTGAAGAGGGCAAAGAAGAACTTGGATCCTCTCCAAACAGCAGAAAACATATAGAACTAAGTGAATTCAAAGGCCAAGCACTGTAAACAATGGATTCAACCTTAATCACTCATTCAACTTAGTTCAGAAGCATAATGAAACGATGGCATACATTAAACATGAAGAAACTTACAGTAAACAAAGGAGAAACATCATCAAGAACAGAACACCACAAGGATCCCAACAAGTGCCGCAAAACCCCTGATCTTTCCTTAGCCAAAATATGAAAAGTATGTACAATAGTATCGAAAGTATCCCAAGAGTCCAACCTGTAGAATGCCTCAGAAATTACAATATATAGATCACTCTAACCCCTTTCCCCACCTCTAGGGGTCGAATTCCCTCTTCAGGGATCAGTTTCAACCAATTCTAATCATGGAACTACAATCTAGGCGGCTAACAACTTGCCTCTAAAAGAGTGGAAACTGATCCATTACATGATTTTTTACTCATTTGAGAGTGAATCTTCTAGAAGAGATAAAAACAAGCCAAAGTTACATATAAAACATGAATTTACATCATAAAAACCCAAGAATTCTATCCATAAGCAAAACTGGTCCATAATAGGCGAAATACTGAGCTGGCAGCTGAAAATTCAGAAAAATCTCTAGGTGGGTCGCTCCTGAACTGCGTGGGTCGCTCATGTTCCAGGTTGATTTTGAGGTAGCTCCCGGCATCCAAATTGAGCTCATGATAGCTCGTTGGAAAGCCCTGGATGTCTACTTTCCAACCCAAGTGGAATTTCGGAAGTTGGAGTTGATTTGACCCTTCAAAACCTCATTCGCCCAGAGGTACTTCCTGCTGGTGCAAAAGGTGGGAGCAAGGTGGTTTTCATGGTGTTTTTGAGCTGTTTGACCATCCAGATTTTGTTGAAATGCTAAGTTGACTTCAGAGGATGCATAATTAACCATGAAAAATCCAAAAATATAAAAATCTCCTCCAGCAAGTGTCTCAAAAAAATGCGAGCGCATGAGCGCGCGACCCACGTAGCTGCAAAACCTGTTTTTTAGACCAAAAATTTGAAAATGACAAAATTTTCTCCGAATTTGCCCAAATTCAGAGCGGAGGTCCTCCATCATGTGTCTTGCTCAGTCAATGAAGCCTCGGCCAAAATCCGGAGTGGATCAGGCCTTTTCCGCCATTTTAGTGCTCTCCTGGTGCATGCAGTTCCTGTGATGAAAACACTGTCTCGGTTGTATGATGTGTTGTTGTCAGTCATGATGTAGCAATGTGTATGTTCAACTTGTTGAAAATGAAAAATGGGACCTTGGTGTCTTTGTCTCCATCATTATCCTGTGAATGTACCTGCGCTGATGAAGAAGGCGAGACCCCTTCCACGCCAGGTGGAGATAGTACTCGCGTTGCTGATGAAGTCAACGAGACCCCTTCCACCCCGGGTGAAGATAGTACTCGTCGTGATGTTGAAACAAAGCTCTGTGGCTTCTTTGATATGTTACCACTACTGGTGCACTGGTATGCTCCATCTCAGTGCATCAACCTCAACGATTGAGTCACTGTCCGACTCCTGCTCATACTCTGACTCTGTCTCTGTCATGGCCTGGAACAAGATATTGGCACTATGTATACTGGTATAGATGCAGTGAAAAGAGAGTTATGATGTGTGTTTCAACACCCAATAAATATCCCACCGTCAAAACACCATAAGGAAACAAACCATGATAAAATCTCAGTTTTAAATGGATTGGAAAAGGCACAATCTCTGTTTTAAATGGAGGTGAAATTTTGATCAAAGGGAGCGGGCAACTTTCAAAATATTGAACAAATCTTATCAAAGGAGATCATGGCATCATATAAATGTTTTTGTCCATGAGTAATAGCAACAAAAGTGTCAATGGGCAGTTTGAAACAAAGTCATGAGAATGTTTTTACATTGGGCAGTGAGACATAATACAACCACAGTCACCATTGAACAAAGGTTTTAAAACATGGTAGAATAATAACAATGGTCACAATGGCATAATAGGCATGAGAACAATATGGTTTTGATATTATATGGAAGGCTGGACATATCAATGATATAAGATAAGCAACAAACTCATGCAACCACCCATATCATTTTAAAACCCTAAAAACGATATTGCCATGACTGTGGGGTTTAAATCCTCCATTTGAAATGTTTGAAACCACCAACGATGCCACCGGTGCATTTAAAAACATCAAGCAATTGCAAATAACCTGTTTGAAAGCCGATGAATCGATCCCAAGCAAGACTGGGCGCTCAAAATGAAGTTTCGAACCTCTGTATCTGCGTGGGTCGCGCAGCCTCTGCGTGGGTCGCTCAGGCCCCAGGTGGGTCGCTCGGGCCCCAGGTGGGTCGCTCGGGCCCCAGGTGGGTCGCGTTTCTCTTGCAGGAAGCTTTTGGAGGCCTTCCCGGTGTCCAAATCGGGCGTGTGATAGCTCGTTGGAAATATATTGGAGTCTACTTTCCAAAAAAAGTGGAATTATGCAATTTGGATCCCATTTACCCTGTCAAAAACCAAATCTCCCAACACTAGTCAAAATGAGCAGAATGAGGCTGCCTCAAGGAAGAGTGCTGTTGCAGTCAACTTTTGAAGGTCTTCCTCAACTCCAAATTGAGCTCATGATAGCTCATTGGAAAGGTATTTCTGTCTAGTTATCATTTGACTCATCAAGAAAGTCAGTTGGCCAAACATGCTAGGAGAAATCTTGATTTTCCCAAGGTCACTTCAGAGGTGCATTCAATTCTCCTGAGGCAACGGTATTTTTGACATTTCTCCAAAACCATGATACCTGTGTAAAACGTGAAGGAGGTTTTTCTTCCTTGGCATGTTTTGGACAAAAACCTCTCTCAGTTTTCCCAAATTCATCTTTTATTGCTCTGAAACATCTTTTGAGTGAAACTTATCCCGATGTGTGGAACAAGGGATTTTGTCGAAATGAAGCGAAATGAAGGGGATAGGGGGCTTCTAAATTCTTGGGGAAATTTTGGGAAGTGGGGAGGGATGTTAGGAAGCAGGGGAAAGTGGAATCACAGAGATTGAGTGAGGGGAAAGGGTCCAAAAGGGCAAAACACAGGCCTAGCCTAGGAAATTGCCAAGTTTTGGCTAGAAACTAGGGTTTGTGCAAAAATGAGAAATTTGGGGGATCTCAGTGATGGGAAGTGTTTAACGAGGTATATTAAGGATAGGGGAAGGTGTATGAACATCAGGATACAAGTTTTTCGATGATTTGACCATCCAAGAGAAATTACCTCCAAAACCCTAGGAGAGGGAAATGGACCTTACCAAGGCACAACTGAAGCATGAACAAGCTGTGAAATGACTCAACGGAACTTGACATGATGATGACAACCATCTGAATGATGGTACACTCAGCTGAATGGTGACATGGACTGACATTTGGACAAATTTGAAAAGAGTGAAGACCAACCCTAGACCTAATGCCTAGTGATCAAATTTTGCTTGAAGACTCTTTGAAATGACAAAATTTGACTTTGACACTTTAAAATCACTTTGAAAGAGCATGTTTGATCACCGGAGGAAGGCTGCAAAAGCTGACTCTCTATACATGAATTCTTCAAGCTTCTATCACAATATCGTTTATCTGGGCCAATTTACTTTGAACTTTAATTCTAAAATCTTCCCTGCTAACTCGTCTTTCATCAATAGCATGCACCATTTTTTGTCTCCTTCCCACCAGAGTGCTTTCCTTGTAGCTGTAAAATGTTTCCACTCCACTTTCGATTGCTCTCTCATATTCTTAGACTTGAAATACTGATCAAGAAAGTTCATTCATGTTCAGCAACCAAGCTTCAGCATCCTCTTCCTTCTCTCCATCATAGGAAGGCGGTTTGATCTTTCTAAATTCTCCCCGCAACTCTCTTTTCTGTTTATGCTGCTGTCTAGCAGCCTCATCCTCATCCTCGTATTCATCTCATCTTTCTTTCCTTAACCTTCGTCCTGCCTGCCCAGAAGTTAGTTCTCTGATGAGCTTTTCCTGCTCCTTACTGGCTGATGACAACATGTCATTCTGGCTTCTCAGTTCAGCCAATTCTCGTTGCAGCCTGTGCCACATAGCTATTACCGGGGCATTGGGATTTGGAGTAGCAAACTCATCCCACAGATCCACATAAATCCCTTCACCTTCAGCCATTTCAACTGTACACACTTACAACACAGATTAGCAAAAGTTTATAAAACTTAAAAAAAAAAATATGTAATAAGTAGTGAGCACAAAATTGACAGCCCAATTTGTTGTAACTTGGCTCCGATACGATTTGTAACACCTCCAGTTTAGGGAATTTTTTTTTTTTTTAACACACTGATGTTTCCCCTCTGTTCCCATGATTCGTGAATGAGTGATTTTCAGCATTCTAACCTTATATATTTTCCTTTCCTCCTCTAGCGTTTCTATTCTCCTAACATATTGAGAATACACTGATATTCGGCATATTAATGATAGAATGTCTACCATGTGTACATATACTAACTATCTCCTATGTCTACAAGCAATGTACCCCACCTATATTCATATATACATATATCCATGGTTCACCTGGATATACCTTCACTGCAATAACCTCTTCTAGCCCCTCATGCATTTTAACTTTGATAATAGTGAATTCTCTATATAATGCATACCTATAGTGGTGTATCCACATATATAAAGGGGTTAATGTTTGTAATACATATATATATTGATTCATCGCATATACCATTTGTATTTATATATATATATCCTTTGGCACTAATCTCTTAAAGAGCATATGTATATGCACGTCATAACATATATAATATATATATGAGTCCAAAGCTTTTATATAACCAATCTTGCATATATGTATGTGTATAACGAATCTTGTTATATATATATGTATAACGAAGATATAGCAAATCTTTTTATGTTTATAACAAACCCTTTTATATATAACAAACCTTGCATATATAGCAGATCATTTGCAATAGGTAACTCAAAGCACGCATATTTACATTTTGGCATATATTCGTCCAGTTTTGGTGAATCATATAGCGAACGTGACATTTTATATTACACGTTATTAAAATGCCTCATTATTGTTTTGTATGGTTATCTTTCGCCGGGTTGTAAACTAATGATGTATGCACAGGTATACCGACAGTGGATAACTCAGATGGCGGTCGTGGGTACTACCCTTACCACCCTCATTATGCCTCTTACCGTGCATTTTTCCGCTACCCGACAGCGCCAGCTGATACTTTTAGGTGGAGCTATGCTAAATCATCATGGTATCGTTCGATACATCTCGGATCCTCCCTTTCGACAGACGCGTGGGAATGTGACTGCCATGGAATTTGGTGGTTTCAACTACTGAATTTATTTGTTAATACGTGATTAACCAAACAGGACTTGTTATTATTATTCACTCTTGAATTGTTCGGCAGACTTTTCAGGGTTTCGACGCGGATAACTTCGATGCGTATTGCAATAGCCGGCGCTCGTCTTTGAACCCAGTACCACACATTGCGTTTCCATCCGTAAGTACATGTTGATAGTACTAGTCACATTGGCGTATAGCCGCCTCACGCCAAGCTCTGATCGACAGGTGGATTTGACTAGACATTCTGACGGTTATAGGTTCTGAAAGCACAGAGCTTCCGTTCCCTCACCCTCGGGTTCTGCTGAGGTTCTAGGGCAGAGAAATTAGGGTTCAGGGAGCGCTTTAACTTGGAGTCTTTGTTATCGAGCTATTTACCAGAGAGTCCAGGTTCGGTCTTGCTGAAAAGATTCAGATCTACCCTTTTTCTCTGATCTTCTCGCCTTATCTTACTGTTGCCTGTAAAATCGTCCCATTGCTTTCTATTTCTCTTGTTTATTTTTTTTTTGTTTTGATACTCAGTACTAAATCTGGTAAATAGATTGCGCAGAGAGACTGTAGGTTTGTGTAGCAATCGGTCTCCTCATGACAGAGCTCTAGTCAGTCCTTTGTGGCCGTGCTCTAGTTTTGTTTTCTGCGTTCGTTTCAGTGTAATTGGATTCTTTGGAAATACACCTGAATGTCTATTACGTTTTTTATTCTTTCTTCTGCTACGCTTCAGGTTCCACGTTCTAGATTTAAGACTGTATATTTATATTAAATATCTTGGTTGTGTTGATTTGTCGGTATCTAACTACACCAGTGGCCTCCTATCTGCCTACCGGCAGTGTTATTAATGTTTCATGCGAGGTAGGGTGCTGAATGTGTGATTTCGGTCATCCTCCTCTCTGAACAACATCTCCACGTTTTTCTTTCTATGATTCTTCCTATGGAAGGCACACCCCCAGCGCGTGGATCATGATACGCTAAATCTGGAAGGGTTATCGTGTCCTCAGACGTAGAAAGTTCCGTTACTTAAGTTGCATGCAAGTACGCAATAGCCGAAACCATATTTTGATTACTATATCACTCTACTGTGGAGATGCCGTAGCTTTCTTTATAGTGACTTGGCCGAGAGGCTCTTATTTTGTTATTGCTGTCTTCTCTGCAATTCCGAAGTCAGGATAATAGAACGCAATGCATTCGAACTCGTTATCACTTGTGGCGAAATTTTCACAGCTAACCTTTCTCTGAACCGATGTGAAAAGGGGCTGTGGCTTTTCCTATTTTATTTCCTCTGTCCGTCTTTCAGTAGGGTTTCAACAAACCACAGTTAGCTCTCGGTTCCGAAATGGTGCGTTAAAATCCGACCGCGCTAACGTAGGTTGGCTGCCGGTTTGGTTCAATTAACGAACGAGTTTACTTATATATTTCATGTTGGCATCTTGGCGTTGGATCGCCACTTATTTGGTTTAATTCGTCTTATATCTAATTCGCAGTTATATCATTGATATTTAAAGAAATTTGCATTTATACTCTGGTTTGACTTTGGTCATATTTATATACATATATTAACCATAAGGTCGAACGAACGGTTGTCTATCTCAAACCGGGGAGGTACCATGGATTTGGGTTCCAAATCCAGAAATAACGACATGCTTGACTTTCAGAGAGTGAATTACAAGCCCAATGGGGCTAATAAAAATGAGGAAAGCCCTGATGAAAATTATCGTCACAAGCCAGCTAGCCCTGTCAATGCCTTTGGGAATAGCAACATACAGGCTGCCAACAACTCCATTCTATATCACAGCACATGCCCTCACATAGACCCTGGTGTGCACTTGGCTCTCTCCAATAATCCTGTTTCTTCCAAGGGAATTGCTCCACCCAATGAAAGCCAGGGAAAATTAGTAGTAAGAGCTGCACAGCCTACTACAACAACTTTGGGTGAAAAAGCTGTTGAGTTGTGCAGGTTCGATGCTACCAATTTGTGTAGGTTTGAACTTCATCTAGGGCAGTTGGCTCCAGATCAAGAAAAATAGCACTACTGATAACTGCCTCACCGAAAATTGTTATGAATGGATGCTAAAATAAAGGATTCTGTTTAAAGTTGGTTTTCGGTGGTGGATCGAATGGTCAAAATTTTATGAATCATCTAACAATCAATCTAAGGGTGGAAAACGGTGTAGAGTGGCACTTTAGGAGAGTTTTTTTCAAATAATTATGCCTTACAGCGTAATTAACCCTTATTTTGTGCATAAGCACTAGGAAGGCATTTTTTAAAAATAATAACAACTTGTTAAACATTTTATGTAGTATAACATGCAATTAAGTCAAACTGTCCAGTATACAACACAAAATAACTTTTCTTTTTACCCACTAGAACATGTAACTTTTGCAAACTCTTGCAAATGAATTAACACAATGGACTTATCTTTCAAGCACAAGATAAAGACATTCTTTCCAAAGAAGATCCTATTACTTATGTTATCTCTGTATATAATTTTTAGAAAGTAATTCCATAAGATATTACCTTTGACAACAATTACACCTTTCACCTTAAAAAGGGAAATCCCACTTCTTATATCTTCCCATGAAATATCTTCTCATATATTTATTTCATCTTGATATGAGAATAAATTGGAAAATAAGTCAGGTAAATAATCAATGGTGAATTTGTTTCAGTCACATCCCAATAAGCTAATGAAATACCCTTTTCTTTCATATATATATAACTCATCCTAAAAAATTGAGCAAAATAATTATTACTCTTTACTATTTTCCCATAATTGGAGGAACATATATATGATATATATATATTTTTTTATATATACACTTCTTTCCAAGAAAATGTATTCATTAATAACCATGCAAATCCATCCAATTTTTCTCAAGATAAAACGTAATGGACATGCTTACCTTTGAAGAACGCTCTCAATAAGAACTTCTATTATGCCATAATCATTCATAGCAACTCCCACGGCTGTCATAGTTTTATCAACAAAGGAACAAAGGTGGCCACGATGTGGCATCGATGCCTCGAGTGGATCAACACACACTCTTTACTCTTTTCTTTTAAACACGTTGGTCTCTTTTCCATTTTCACTAGCTCTCTTCAAATTTCTTAAAATTTGATCTCTCTTGGCTAATGTACTTAAGATGGATCTATATTGTTTAGGTAAAAGAACCTAAAGAAAATTTTATGCAAAAATCCAAATTCTACACCTCCAGTCAATTTAGTCATTCCAAGAGCTATTGATATTTCCACATTCTCTTCATGGTTTTGGTGAACTTATGGTTTTTCTACTTCAATTGAAATTTGAAATTTATGAATGTTGTAGCACAATATTTTTCATAATCAAATCTCCGTTAGTAAACATTTTTGTATATATTTAGTTAGTAAATAGATATTTAATATAAAAAAATTAGTTTAAAAAAAAAATACATAACATTTTAAACTTTTATATATATATATATATATATATATATATATGAATTTAATGTTACATATAACAAGATAGGTTGATACTTTTCTACAAAATTTTAAACTCAATTTATAATTTTGACTATAAGATTTTTTCTCATGATAAATTGTTTTGCCAATAAGTTAATCAAAGTTTGATTTATACTAATTATTTATTTAACATTAATTTAAATTTATTTGAAAATAAATATAGATATCAATTTTAAATTTTAATTTTTTTTTTAAATATATTCTTATTTAAATACCATATAAATTTTAATTTTATATTTCGATTATTTGGTTCTTTTAATTTCATTATAAATTGAAAATTAAAATAAATTAAATGTTAAAAATATGTTTTATATATTAAGCTTCTCTCAAAAAAATGCTTTGTATATTAGGTGAAACATTCTTTTAAGTTAAATACATAATTTTGAATCAAAATTTAACTATTTCTTGTTTGTTAAAGTGTTGTTATTTGTGGAATTAACCTATGATTACATAATTTTGAATCAGAATTTAACTATTTCTTGTTTGTTAAAGTATTGTTATTTGTGGAATTAACCTATGATTTGAATTAGGTGTTCCCTTCCCCTAGGTTAGTGATCGTTATATTTAATTATTTCTATCTTAACACATTCAATATTACTGATAGTCTTCATTACCAGTACAACTACTATATTTTGTTTTCAATGAAAATCACAAGTTTTCCAATATGATGTTATATTTTACTCATTTTTAAATTAGTTATTTTACTCGTTTTCAATACTAATTTAATGTGTGGTATTATTAATAGACAAAAATGATTTTTTCACATTATTTTTTGTTAATTTTAACTAAAATTTGGTAAAGATATTTAAAATCTTGAGTTTAATTTGTTTAATATGTCAAATTCTAGTGTCTCGGGGTTTGAATCTATTTATACATTCAAAAATATATTTTAAACAAAAAAATCATAATCTTGTTAGAAACTGAATCTCCAAATTCTAGTGAAAATGCCATTTCATCTATAAGTTAAACTCTACCCTAATTTTATATGATTTACAACTCAAGGTAAAGATAAGGCCAAACTTAATTTATAATTTTACATTGGAAATATACTCCTCTTAATTCTTATATTGCTAATTTCTATATTTATAAAGTTTTTTTTGTTTATTTAGTTTGTGTGGCTTTAAAGAAGTTTCTACTTTTTTTTTTTCTAATTTTAGATATATTTTGTCCATGTTTATTTGGTTTTTTGATACAATATCTGTAGCTATGACACATCAAAAATAGATCTGAAGGTTGAAGAAAATTCATAGTTAAAGAATGTATTCCTTAGAAGAAACCAATTTCCAAATTTGCATCCTTGTATTTTACAAACAACTATAATTTTTTCCTAGATCATTATTCCATTTAGAACATGATTCTATAGATCCGTCTTAGCACAAACAAATACAAATATATTTGCATACTACGCATAATTTGAGAATGGTAGATTGTAACCATTAAGCACCTCTATTGTAGTACATTAACATAAAACTGTATGATGTAACCTTGCATTCATTTCATCATTCTTGTAGTCACCACATACTTGACATTATGAACATCAAAACAAGAAAGGAATCAACGTCATCAATTTGACACAATAATCAATCACATCATTGAACACCAATATACCCTAGAAATCCCGTAGGGTGGAAACTAGAAAACGTTTAATTTTATTATTAAATGCTCATGAGGGTGTTCAGCTCTCACTCAATGGCTTATAAGGGAGACCATCCCTTAACAATAATTATAAATCTTATAAGGAAATATACAAATATCTAGCTTAAAGCCATTGCAATAATTACGATAGCATTTACCCACTAATATTCATATCTTCATATCTCCGTGGCATGGATGTACCTACAATGTACCATCATACAATGGACCATCCTGCCGCTTGCACTCATCTGCTTAAACCATTAATCATTTACGTGCCATCATGTTAAGCATAATTCATTGATGTCATCCTTAAGCTTTTATAGCATGATTAGATAAATCCTCATTTAAAAAAATAATCAATATTTAAGTGATCCTTTAACACTTATTATTGTGCATACCTGAAATGTGAATACAACTACACAACATGCTTTGCTTATAGTTTCCAAAATAGTCTTTGTAAAGGAATTATTAACACAAGAGCATGCAAACACTTTTCTTCTTTTTATGTAAAAACTAATGCAACTAAAGCATACAAATACATGTCTTCTTTTTCATTTATTATACTACCAATCTTTCCCAATGTAGTCTAACACAACATGCTATCTTTTCCACATAAAAATATGTATATTCTTATCAGCAAAATCAATTACAAATATTGCATGCATATGCATGATATTATTCCAATTGCAACTACATAATAGTTATGATAGTATAAAGTACTTGCATATAATTTTTCCTAAGGACACATGATAAGTCAATGTTTCTTCTATCCATGAGAAGAACATATCTCTATAACAAAATGGCTATTATTTGCGCATACAGATCTTATCATAATAGCTTCCCTTCTTGAAATTACAGCTCACTAACTATTCTTTTGATGTAAAGATACACATAATTATTTTTCAAAAGGAAGTTAATATAACTTAGTTTCTTTATGTAGTTCTCATGCTTCCTTTTCATAACTTATGACATATAACCATCTTTTATGTAAAAAATAGAAAATCATAATCGAGTTAACTTAACCTTTAATACTCCATAATCAAAGAAGTTCACATAATTTATCTAGCCATGTAATCTTTTCAAGATGTGACCCTTTTCAAAAAGTACCATAACTAGCAATTGCACCATATGTTGCAAAGGAAACGCCCTAAGGTTGTGGTATAGGAAAGAATAACATATAAGAAATATAAGAAAGAATAGGAACTTTCTGGGCTCCAACTAATCCTCCAGAATAAGGTGTGGAGAGTTATGTGCTAAAACATAAACATAAAAGGCATCAATAATGTGAAAAAATAAACATAAAAGACATCACTAATGTGTCTCACTTCAATTTGTTTTATTTTTACAATATTTTTTTACTTTCACTTGAAACTGAATTATCTTTCCATATCCCAATAATATATTAAGTTTGTTAGAATTATTTATCTTAGAGCTATTTTTATTTCTAGACATTTTGTTACTATATCCACTACCTAAAAACCATACTACACTAAACACATTGTTATGAAATTCCCCACCTCCATTTTATTTGTAAAAGGAAACTTATTGTTTTAGTTTTTCTATAAATTACATTTATAATGACCAAATTTCTTTGAATCTTGTGATTTTCTATTTATTTCACCTATATCACAACTATTTTTTCCACTTCCATTAAAATGTTTCTCAATCATTTTTTATTCTTATCCATGTGTAAACATTCTCAATTTAATGAGCTTAATGTCTAAAAATATTGGTCCTTCCCTTAATTTGTTTTTCAAATAATCATTTTTAGTCTTATCCATGTATAAACATTTCCAAAATTTTATGAGCTTAATGTCTAAAAATATTGGTCCTTCCCTTAATTTGTTTTTCAAATAATCATTTTTGAGTGTTATCCATGTGTAACATTCTCAATTTAATGAGCTTAATATTGGTCCTTCCCTTAATTTGTTTTTTGGTTCATGATGTCCATATAAATTTAATGAAATATGTCGTCTAAGCCTTTTCTTAGAAATTTCATTTTAATTATTTTTATCTTATATATCTTTTGATATGCTTATATATTTCATACTATATCTATTATTTTTTGTTTTTTAATTTTGGTTCATGATGCCCATATAAATTTAATGAAATATGTCTGCATAGTATTTGAATTTTTCAAGTAAAAGTTATGAGCCTTTTCTTAGAAATTTCATTTTAATTATTTTTATATTATATATTTTTTGATATGCTTATATATTTTATACTATATCTATAAATTTTTTTTAAACAGTTATTCTAAAAATAGAATCACGCTATATTTGTTGAATGAAAAAGGAGCTCCTAAGTACTTTTTCTCATATTACCTGAATTAACCTCCTTAAGCTTTTTTCCTAACTATAAAGAACATAACCATGAGTTAAATTTATCAAATAATATTCTCCCAAATCCCATAATGCTTGAGAAGTACATAATAGTTTCATTTTTAGGTTTCAAAATCTTTAATTCTCATATTTAGAGAATGATATTTGAGGTGGCTGAAATTTACTTTGAATTTGAAAAAATCAACTTCCTTAAGCTTTTGTCCTAACTATAAGGAACATAAGCATGAGTTAAATCTTGAGAAGCACATAATAGTTTCATTTTTAGGTTTCAAAATCCTTAATTCTCATATTAAATTTTTCGAATAATATTCTGGTAAATCCCATAATGCATGAGAAGCGCATAATAGTTTCATTTTTAGGTTTCATAATCCTTAATTCTCATATTTAGAGAACTATATTTGAGGTTGCTGGAATTTACTTTGAACTTGAAAAAATGTCAGAAACCAACTTCTTGACCAACTCAAGGTGCCATCCCCAGTACTGAGAGAGATGTGTTTAAGATATAGATGAGAAACTGATAGTGATGTCTTTAAGACATAAATGAGAATATGGTACTGTGTGAAATTCCATGGTCAATGCCAATTCCCACTTTCAAGTTAAGAGCGGTAAAAAAGCTAAATTTCCTTCTCTCCCTTTGAGTGGTACTATCCGTAAAGTACTTACTCTCGAGACTTAAAACCTGGAATGGTAGAATTTTCCACCTACTTTCCTATATTCATTTTAATGGCAGAAGAACACATAAATATTAAAACACTTAATAAACTATTTTCACTATAACTCCATTACGAGATACACTGAACACAATTTTTCGGCATGTCATGACCCTAGCCAAGAGAAGATTACGGATGCGAAGAGTCATGGACTATACTCGAATAATTGAGCTCCTCCCCTAGCTAGAAAAATCGATTAAGTTGTTCGATTATTCCCCCCATGCTGCTTGCATTCAACATTTTACCTGACCATTAAAAATAGCGAGATACTTTAGCTTTGCATCACATAACGATTATGAGAGATGTAGTTTCAATCCTTTCCGCAAGAAATCTCTCAAAGCTGCCAAATTCCCTTTGACCCATCACCTCAATTGGGCATCTATGGATTTGGCCCTGCTACATGAAATAAACAGGTGAAGTCTCCGTCGAGCTACATCACTTTTATGCTTTATGTCACCAGTCACTTCTTTTATTCCACACTACCAAGAAAGCACCTATCATAAAAATTTTAAAAATTGTATGATTCGATTCAATTCTTCTATAAATTTCAAGGCTGAACGGTTAAATCCACAAAGATTTTATATATTCGAAGCATAAGAGCTTTAATTTTTATCATATTTGAGAGCGTTTTGTCTGGGAATTTTGTCTTGAAAAAGAGTCAAAGCCATGTATCCTCAAAGTAGCTTCAAGAATCCGTATTACACAAACCCTAGGCAGCAATCCCTAGGAGGAACCAGGTCAGTTCGGATCCAATCTCGGCCTTAGGCGCCCAAAACGCCCGAGCCCAAAAGAGAGGAGCAACAGGCTCCACAGGCGGCCAAGAAGGCCGAAGAAACTGTAAAAGATAATACTAGAGACATTAAACCTAAACAACGGCTTGCTAGACAACAATCATTTCAGGCCCAGCCTCAGGTGCCCAAGCCCCCACAACTCCAACCTGAGGTGTGTCCAAACCCCAGACCCCGGCCACCCGGCCCTGAGCAACATGAGGTACCCAAACCCCGACCACAACCCAGTGCTTGCGGCTCCAACACAGGTGCCCAAGCCCGGCGGAAGGAAGATCAAAGAAATGCGAGCAAATGGTCCCGGAGGAATCCGATTACTTATTCTCCTTTTCTAATGAAATTCAATCATTTTCTTTGCTCTCGACGTTGATAGCATATTTGGGTAGATGATAGTTCCTATAGATAATAGATAATAATAGATCATTGGTTCTCGGGGGTTCCCAACCGACTAGGCAACAAAAATATCTTTAGCGAGAATAAAAGATGACATATCGAATCTACTGTGGAGCTATCCAAGCTCCATGGCCAACAAAGCCTCAACTCTAATGGAAGATAAGCTAGGATTTGGGTGTGAGGTTATCACTACGGCTAGGAGAAAGCTGAGGGAGTTACTATGGTTGGGTTTCGAATCTAGAAGAACGACATGCTTGACTTTGAGAGAGTGAATTACAAGCCCAATGGGGCTAATAAAAATCTTGAAATCCCTGGTGAAAATCATCGTCACAAGCAGCTAGCCCTGTCAATGCCTTTGGGAATGGCAACATACAAGTTGCCAACAACTCCATTCTATATCACAGCACTTGCCCTCACATAGACCTCGGTGTGCATTTGGCTCTCTCCAATAATCCTGTTTCTTCCAAGGGAATTGCTCCACCCAAGGAAAGCTAGGGAAAATCAGTAGTAGGAGCTGCACAGCCTACTGCAATAACTCTAGCTGAAAAAGCTGCTAAGTTGTGCAGGTTCGATGCAACCAATTTTTGTAGGTTTGAACTTCATCTAGGGCAGTTGGCTCCAGATCAAGAAAAATAGCACTACTGATAACTGCCTCACCGAAAATTGTTATGAATGGATGCTTAAATACAGGATTCTGTTTAAAGTTGGTTTTCGGTGGTGGATCGAATGGTCAAAATTTTATGAATTGTCTAACAATCTATCTAAGGGTGGAAAACAATGTAGAGTGGCACTTTAGGAGAGTTATTTTCAAATAATTATGCCTTACAGTGTAATTAACCCTAATTTTGTGGATAAGCACTAGGAAGGCATTTTTTAAAAATAATAACAAAGTTAAACATTTTATGTAGTATAACATGCAATTAAGTCAAACTGTCCAGTATACAACACAAAATAACTTGTCTTTTTACCCACCAGAACATGTAACTTTTGCAAACTCTTGCAAATGAATTAACACAATGGGCTTATCTTTCAAGCATAAGATAGAGACATTCTTTCCAAAGAAGATCCTATTACTTATGTTATCTCTGTATATAATTTTTAGAAAGTAATTCCATAAGATATTACCTTTGACGACAATTACACATTTCACCTTAAAAAGGGAAATCCCACTTCTTATATCTTCCCATGAAATATCATCTCATATATTTATTTCATCTTGATATGAGAATAAATTGGAAAATAAGTCAGGTAAATAATCAATGGTGAATTTGTTTCAGTCACATCCCCATAAGCTAATGAAATACCCTTTTCTTTCATGTATATAACTCATCCTAGAAAATTGAGCAAAATAATTATTACTCTTTACTATTTTCCCATAATTCGAGGAATATATATATATATATATATATATATATATATATATATATATATATATACATTTTATATACACTTCTTTCCAAGAAAATGTATTCATTAATAACCATGCAAATCCATACAATTTTTCTCAAGATAAAACGTAATGGACATGCTTATGTAACACCTCCAGTTTAGGGAATTTTTTTTTTTTTTTTCCAATACACTGATGTTTCCCCTCTGCTCCCATGATTCGTGAATGAGTGATTTTCAGCATTTTAACCTTATATATATTTTTTTCTCCTCTAGCGTTTCTATTCTCCTAACATATTGAGAATACACTGATATTCGGCATATTAGTGATAAAATGTCTTCCATGTGTACATATACTAATTATCTCCTATGTCTACAAGCAATGTACCCCACCTATATTCATATATACATATATCCATGGTTCACCTGGATATACCTCCACTGCAATAACCTCTCCTAGCCCCTCATGCATTTTAACTTTGATAATAGTGAATTCTCTATATAATGCATACCTATAGTGGTGTATCCACATATATAAAGGGGTTAATGTTCGTAATACATATATATATATTGATTCATCACATATACTATTTGTATATATATATATATATCCTTTGGCACTATCCTTTTAAAGAGCATATGTATATGCACGTTATAGTATATATAATATATATACGAGTCCAAAGCTTTTTGTATCACCAATCTTGCATATATATATATGTATAACGAATCTTGTTATATATATATGTATAACGAATCTTTTTATATTTATAACAAATCTTTTTATATATATAACAAACCTTGCATATATAGCAAATCATTTGCAATAGGTAACTCAAAGCACGTATATCTACATTTCGCATCTATACTCATACATATGGCATATATTCGTCCAGTTTTGGTGTATCATGTAGTGAACGTGACATTTTATATTACACGTTATTAAAATGCCTCATTATTGTTTTGTATGGGTATCTTTCGCCGGGTTGTAACCTAATGATATATGCACAGGTATACCAACGTTGGATAACTCATTTGGCGGTCGTGGGTACTACCCTTACCAACCTCGTTATGTCTCTTACCGCGCGTTTTTCCTCCTACCCGACGGCGCCAGCTGATAATTAAGGTGGAGCTATGATAAATCATCATGGTATCGTTCGATACATCCCGAATACTCCATTCGACAGACGCGTGGGAATGTGGCCGCCATGGGATTCGGTGGTTTCTACTACTGAATTTATTTGTTACTCCGTGATTAACCAAACAGGATTTGTTATTATTATTCACTCTTTAATTGTTCCGCAAACTTTTCAAGGTTCGACGCGGATAACTCCGATGCGTATTGCACTAGCCTGCTCTCGTCTTTGAACCCAGTACCACGCGTCGCGTTTCCATCTATAAGTACATCTTGATAGTACTGGTTATGTTGGCGTATAGCCGCCTCACGCCAGGCTCTGATCGACAGGTGGATTTGACTAGACATTCTGACGGTTATAGGTTCTGAAAGCGCAGAGCTTCCGTTCCCTCACCCTCGGGTTCTGCTGAGGTTCTAGGGCAGAGAAATTAGGGTTCAGGGAGCGCTTTAACTTGGAGTTTCTGTTATCGAGCTATTTACCAGAGGGTCCAGGTTCGGTCTTGCTGAAAAGATTCAGATCTACCCTTTTTTCTGATCTTTTCGCCTTATAATTACTTTCGCCTGTAAAGTCGTCCCATTTCTTTCTATTGCTCTTGTTTATTGTTTGTTTTGATACTCAGTACTAAATCTGCTAAATAGATTGCGCAGAGAGACTGTAGATTGGTGTAGCAATCGGTCTCCTCATGACAGAGCTCTAGCCGGTCCTTTTTGGCCGCGCTCTAGTTTTGTTTTATGTGTTCGTTTCAGTGTATTTGGGTTCTTTGGAAATATACCTGAATGTCTATTAAGTTTTTTTTTCTTCTGCTACGCTTCAGGTTCCTCAGGTATATGTTAACCACGTTCTAGGTTCAAGACTGTATATTTATATTAAATAGCTTGGTTGTGTTGATTTGTCGGTATCTAACTACACCAGTGGCTTCCTATCTGCCTACTGGCAGTGTTATTAATGTTTCATGCGAGGTAGGGTGCCGAATGTGTGACTTCGGTCGTCCTCCTCTCTGAACAACATCTCCACGTTTTTCTTTCTATGATTTTTCCTATGGATGGCACACCCTCAGCGCGTGGATCATGATACGCTAAATCTGGAAGGGTTACCGTGTCCTCAGACGTAGAAGGTTCCGTTACTTAAGTTGCATGCAAGTACGCAATAGCCGAAACCATATTTTGATTGCTATGTCACTCTACTGTGGAGATGCCGTAGATTTCTTTATAGTGGCTTGGCCGAGAGGCTCTTATTTTGTTATTGCAGTCTTCTCTGCAATTCCGAAGTAAGGATAATCGAATGCAATGCATTCAAACTCGTCATCACTTGTGGAGAAATTTTCACGGCTAACCTTTCTCTGAACCGATGTGAAAAGGGGCTGTGGCTTTTCCTATTTTATTTCCTCTGTCCGTCTTTCAGTAGGGTTTCAACGAACCACAGTTAACTCTCGGTTCCGAAATGGTGCGTTAAAATCCGACCGTGCTAACGTAGGTTGGCTGCCGGTTTGGTTCAATTAACGAACAAGTGTACTTATATATTTCATGTTGGCATCTTGGCGTTGGATCGCCACTTATTTGTTTTATGTCTTCTTATATCTAATTCGCAGTTATATGATTGACATTTAAAGAAATTTGCATTTATACTTTGGTTTGACTTTGGTCATATTTATATACATATATTAACCATAAGGTCGAACGAACGATGGTCTCTCTCTCTCGGCGCCATCAAGGTTGTTTATTGGTTATTTGATTTTCAAACCAATATTGTTATCGTGACCCTAGGTTGGGTTATAACTTCGCTCTTTATTTCATTATATATATCATAGTTTAAAAGTAGGTATAAAGATCATATGCGCATTCACTTGTTTAACTCTATTTCACCTTTATAGATATATATTTGGTATTAGGCTCATATAAGTATTCGATTGTGTTTGAATGAAGGTGCTTAGCTCTAAAGGCAATCCTTGGGTATGGTAATGGATTCAAAGGCTCAAGATAGACGTAGGTTTATTTTGTGGTGTAAGGAGCATACAAAATACATTCTAGAGTCCTTACTCATAATCTCTATTTTTCTTTTGAAGTACACCTTATGTATTCAATAATGCTGGACAGGAGAACTCAATTCTCACTTCATTCCTATCCTTTTGCTATGATAATTATTTTTCTATGTTACGCTTGTCAAGGAGTGGGAATATACTAGATATGAAATCCACACCCATATAAATGAGAGAATTTATCTAGAATATAATTTCTTTTCCAACACCATTATAATTATTAGAATGCTCATATATGCGCTTCTACAAATATTATAAGTGTTAGAATGCGTATGGCTGCAAATAAAATCTGATATCTGCCTCTTCCTCTTTCGCTACATACCATATCTATGTTTCAGTAATAATATGATGTTTCTCTAGCATACACATAAGTATATCATATCATTTTTTTTATGTCTACATGAGCATAACAAAAAATTTAATCATCTATAGAGGTCAAGTAACTTCAGATTTAAACCAACCTTGGTTTAGAGATTCTAGGGTTTCTACTCTATGGAGTTGCTGGTCTACAACAATATAGAATCTGATAGGTGATTACCTTAAAATGGATGCTGTTAAATGTAGTACCAGAATTTCTCATTGTCATAAATTTAAGTTTTTATATGTAGCCAATTCATACTGAAATAAGACAGAGTAACAAGAATTTCAGAACATACCACCAAATCTGCAAAATTACCAACCTCCCAACCTTAGAATCCTCTTTATCTCCCAGGATTCACCCCCGAGCAGAGATCACCTCCTAGCACTGATCAACCTCTGATCAGCCTAGGAGCAGCTTATTTAAGCTCATAATTCCCCAAAGCATGTTTCTAGTTCTGCGTCCAGAATAGCAGGATGCTTTCTTTCCTGTTTAGCCTAGGCTTCCCATTTTTGGGATACTTTAAAGCTGCTTTAAGCTTTCCTCAGCTTTTTCAGCTTTTTTCTCACCTCTTCCCAACTACTCCTCTTCATTGGGGCAATCTAGATTCCTCCTCAAATCTAAATAATTCTTTCAAGGATTTTTGAAAGATTTTTGGGGATTTGTTGCCTTATCCATCCTCATGGATTTTGGCAAGTGATCTCACATTCTCTTTTTGGTCAAAATGCACAATAATTTTATTTATTTCCTCAAATAAAATATGCAAATACATTCACACCATATTCATCCTTTGGGGTCCACCCCCTTAGGATTTGAGTTCAAATGTCTAACTTTAAAAATTCCACACACAAATTGGGGGTGTTACATATTCCCCCTCTGAAAATAAACACCGTCCTCGGTGTTATTATGCAACTACTAGAGTCTACTTAAACAAAAATGGATATTTCTCCATCATTTCAGCTTCCCTTTCCCAGGTAGCTTCTTCAGCAGTAAAGTGCTTCCACTGCACTTTTACTCTGGCCACTGTTCTGTTTCTCAATTTAATTTCTTCCCGCTCCAATATTTGAAGCGGTTCTGGCAGAAACTCCCCTTCTGGTTCCACCTGTACAACATTCCAATCAACTATGTGAGAAGCATCATGCACATATCTTTTTAATAATGAAACATGAAACACATTATGCACTTTAACATGGGGTGGTAAGGCCAGCTTGTAAGCCACTGGTCCCACCCTTTCTAAAACCTCAAAAGGCCCACAATATCTAGGTGCAAGTTTTGCACAACTTCCCGCATAAAGTGTGCTCTTTTTGGGTTTGATGCGTAAATACACATGATCTCCCACTTTGAATTCTCGGTGCACCCTTTTTTTATCAGCATAGCTCTTTTGTCGGTCTTGTGTGGCCTTTATATTTCTCTGTATTTGTTTAACAATTCTTTCCATCTCTTGTAGTGCATCTGGTCCCAACACCAGTTTATCCTCTGGTTGACTCCAGCTCAAGGGAGTACGACACTTTCTCCATAAAGTGCCTCAAACGGACTCATCTTAATAGAGGATTGGTAGCTGTTATTATAGGCAAACTCAGCTAAATGCAAGTATTCTTCCCACTTTGATGGCCTATCCATCACGTACATTCTCAGCATATCCTCTAAAATTTGATTTGTTCTTTCTGTTTGCCCATCTGTTTGAGGGTGATAGGCAGTACTAAAATTCAGTTTAGTACCCATTCCTGCAAACAACCCTTTCCAGAATGCTGCTGTAAACTTGGCATCCCGATCTGAGACAATCACCTTGGGCACTCCATGAAGCCTTACTATCTCCTTCAGGAAAACATTTGCTACTTGAGTTGTTCCGAAAGTAGATTTCACTGGTATAAAGTGAGCAGCTTTTGTGAGAGTGTCTACTACTACCATAACAGAATCATGTTGATATTTAGTCTTGGGTAATCCTATTATAAAATCTAGGGAAACTGTGTCCCATTTCCATTCTGAAATTGGCAAAGGGTTTAAAAGCCCTGCTGGGTGTTGATGCTCAACTTTGACCAGTTGACATTCCATACACCTACTTAGATACTCTGCCACATCTCTCTTCATTCCTGGCCAGAACAGCTTCTTCTTCAAGGCTGTTAACATCTTTTGGTATCCGGGATGTCCTGCATAGGGTTGTTTATGATATTCATCTAGAATTTCTCTTTTCAATGACTCTATATTTGGAATATACAACCTGTTTTTGTAATAGAGCAGCCCTTGCTGGTTTTGAGTGAAACCAGTTTTATCTTTTGTCTGTAGTTTCACCAAGAGTGCTTCATAATTTGGGTCTTGGCTGGCTGCTTCTCTCACCAACTCTTCTATCTCAATCTGTCCACTACTCCTAATGTTGTTTACATGTTGACAAGCATTTCTACTTAATGCATCAGCAACTTTATTTTCTTTCCCCTTGATATGCTTGATGTCCATCTCAAATTCACTTAAAAAAGACAGCCATCTGGCTTGTCTGGCATTTAGATCAGTTTGGGAGAAAAAATATTTGAGACTAATATGATCAGTCATCAATGTGAACTTTTTCCCCAGCAGATAGTGTCTCCACATTTTTAAGGCATGGATTACAGCTGCAAGTTCCAAATCATATGCACTATAATTTTGTTCATGTAATTTCAGTTTCCTAGATTCATAGGCAATGACTGAATTTTCCTGTAACAGGACTCCTCCCAGCCCTTCTCTGCAAGCATCTGTACATACAACAAACTCTTTATCAGGATCAGCAATTTTTAATATAGGGGCTGAAATAAGTTTTTGTTTCAATTGTTCGAAATTGTTTTGACATTTCTCAGTCCACACGAACTTAACACCCTTCCTTTGTAATGAGGTTATGGGATTTGCTATAGCAGAAAATCTCTCCACAAATCTGCGATAATAGCCTGCAATTCCCATAAATGATCTTACTGCTGAGACATCAGTAGGAACTAGCCATTCTTTAATGGCTTTTACCTTTTTAGGGTCAACTGCCAACCCTTTTTCAGAAATTATATGACCCAAATATTGAATTTTATCTCTATAGAATTCACATTTACTGAACTTGGCATACAGCTGGTTTTCTTTTAAAGTTTGCAACACTATTCTCAGATGTTCCTTATGTTCTTCTTCATTTTTAGAATAGACTAAGATATCATCTATGAACACAAGAACAAATTTGTCCAAATACTTATTCAACACACTGTTCATCAGACACATAAAGGTGGCAGGGGCATTCGTCAAACCAAAAGGTAGGACTACAAATTCGTAATGCCCATACCTAGTTCGAAATGTTGTTTTGCTGATGTCTTCTTCTTTAATTCTGAGCTGGTGATACCCAGTCCTTAGGTCTATCTTGGAGAAGAATGAAGCTCCTCTCACTTGATCAAAAAGATCATCAATTCTAGGAAGTGGATATCTATTCTTAATGGTCAACTTGTTCAGTTGACGATAGTCAATGCACATCCTAAAAGTTCCATCCTTCTTTTTCACAAATAAAACCGGGGCTCCCCAAGGAGACACACTTGGTCTTATATACCCTTTATCTAACAATTCATGTAATTGCATTTTCAGTTCCATTAGTTCAGGAGGGCTCATTCGATAAGGTGCCCGGGAAACAGGTGTTGCTCCTGGTACTAGATCGATTGAAACATCAATCTCTCTTTTGGGGGAAAGATGAGGGATTTCTTTGGGAAAGACTTCCTTAAATTCTCTGATGACTGGTATAGCATCCAGTAACTCTTCCTCAGTTTGCTCTTCTATTTCTTCTACATGCACTGCATAGACTTGGTATCCTTTTCTAGCTGTTATTTTCAATTGTAAGGCTGATATATGTCTTACGGAAATGGACTTTGGTTTCCCTTTTAATGTAAAAGGTTTCCCTTCTTCATCCACACAATGCAGGGTTTTATCCCAGCAGTTCATTAGAGCTTTTTTCTTTTCTAGCCAATCCATTCCTATCAGCAGATCATAGGATCCTAATGGCAATATGTTCAAGTTTACTTCTGTTACAAAACCATTTAATTGTATTGCTGTTTTGGGCAACTTATGAGTGACTTTTCTCTTAGTTCCAGTGGCCAGCTGTACCAACCATGATTGCTGAAATTTTTCAGGTTTAATTTTACATTTTTCTACAATTCCAGGACTAATGTAACTCAAAGAAGCACCTGGATCAATCAAAACAGTAACAGGTAGGTCAGAAATCTTACCCTCCATTTCCACCATGGTGGCTTGATGTTCTGCTTGCCTATTTTCCAATGCTGCACTGATGGTTGGTATGTTTCTGGCTATGTCATTGACTGTTGTTGCCTCTCGTTCTCTACTGATCATATGAATATTTCGATGGGGACAGTCCCTCATCATATGGGGTTCTCCACAGCCCCAACATTTCAGAGGTTCCTTCATTCTTACTGTCCCTTCCTTTCTATTGTTCCCTTCTACTGGTTTTGAAGCCACTTGAGACTGAGCAGTTTGACTTTCTTTTGGTTTACTGAATTTTTTCCGCTGATGATCTCTACCAAAATTTCTTAAATATGTTGGTTTTGGTCTTTTACCTTTGAACTCACCCTTGTTCAACCAGCTCTTCCCTTGTTCAGCTTTACCTTTAAACTACTGATAGCATAGTCTTGCTTTTCTAACAGCTTCATCCATGGTCTTTGGGTTGTCAAACTCTATTTTCTCCTTGTATACAGTAGGCAAAAAATTTAAAAACCTTTGCACCTTTGCCTTTTCTTCCCTAATGTAAGGGACATACCTCAGTAAATTAGTAAACTTAGTGACAAACTCATCCGCGGATCCCCTTTATGAAACTTGCGTATACACAGAGATCTAGATATGTCATTAATTCTTCTCTTAAACCATTCCATCATTTATTCATCAGATATTCAATAAGAAGTAAACATGTGCAGTAAGAACAGAATAAACCATCACACAAAGCATCACACATGAACACCAGGATTTTTAGGTGGAAACCCAAATCGGGAGAAAACCACCGCTGCAGTTGCTCAGCCTTCAATATTTTATTATAGAGAAAACATATTACAACATATGCTGGCGCAGAATTGACCAGCACGCAGGCACCCACCTGCGCTCGTTTACCAGCCTCTCCTGGAAGGGAGCTCCAACCCCCTGACTCGTTTACCAGCCTCTCCTGGAAGGGAGCTACGACCCCCCGATCTCGTTTACCAGCCTCACCTGGAAGGGAGCTACAACCCCCTGACTGAAGGCTACAACCCTCAGCACCACCTTGGACCACGTTTCATCAATTTTCACACTGGATCCAACAACTTCAATAGAACAACACTTGCTGGCCACATTTCATCATATTTTCATACTGGACCCTTTCCATTATTTTAAGCACAAACATACATCACCAACATATACTTAACAACACAGATCAGATAGCAGAAACACAGCAGAACAGATCAGATATTTCATACCCTTTGCTTCAGCAAACCCTAGTTTGCATACGCGCTTTCACTTCACTGATGTCGCGTATATACGCGCTTCCGTCCACACAAACCAACGTATACCTCAGTGTATATTTTATTGCGCATACGCGCTTTCTCTTCGCTGAAGCTGCGTATATACGCGCTTCCTCCGCGTCAAAGTAGCGTATAGATCTTCAATTATTACAGAGCAGCAGACTTCTTCAGATCAGATATTCAGTTCAGATTTACCCTTTCACTTCAGACAGATGTTCGCCTAGATGTTCGCCTCATCACAGATCTAGGCCTTCCATAATCAGATCTAGTAAATACAAGTGCATTTCAGATCTAGATCCCCTTCTTCATCATTGGTGCATCATACACTCATATTTATCTTCAAGTGTAACCCTTTCCAATCAGATCTACTTCAGAGAGAAGTATTCATTCAAGCTCAGACATCTTGCACCCACCCTCATGTTGTGCACAATGAATTTCTTCTCCTTTTCTATGATTATCCTTTTTCAATACCATGAGCCCCTTTTTCAATACCATGGACCAAAACAATACCATAAGCCCAAAACTACCTGGACGGGGTCAATTAGGCGGATCATTACCCAATACTATGGGTCAATACCATGGTGGTTACCCTTGGATTTGCACTTTTTGAGCGTTTTAGCCCATACGCGACTTGTAACGTTCCTTTCCGCGTTCATACGCGACTTCCCCTAGGCCAATCCGCGTATACCAAGAGACATGCTCTTTTTCATCATTCTCTGAGTACATTCTGAAATCCTTTCTTCATTGCCTACTGTAAATACTGTAGATACATCAGATTTCCTTCATCAAGGACATATTCTATCAAACACAACTTCATCAAGTAAGTTGTCATCATCTTCATCAAGTGGGTTTCCTTTCAAGTACAACACTCAACATCATATCATCAACAATCATCATATCACTTCATATTTACATCATTTAACAAGTCCATCAAGTCAAGCATAACTTCATCAGGTGGAGTGCCATCAAGGACAATACATGTCAACAGTCGCACGTCTTCATCTTCATTCAGTGGGTTGCCATCAAGGACAACACTCTGCATCATATTTCCAACAGACATACCTTAGTAGATTAGTAAACTTAGTGACAAACTCATCAATAGTGAGCTGCCCTAGCCTGAGTTCATGGAATTCTTTTGCTTTATCGTCATAATAACGTTCATTCAAATACCGACTTTTGAACTTAGTCTAAAAATCTTCCCAAGTAACCATGTTTTCATCAATAGCATGCACCATTTTTGTCTCTTCCCACCAGAGTGTAGCTTTTCCTTGTAGCTGGTAAACAACTAATCTAGCCTTCAGATTGCTCTCATATTCATAGACTTGGAAATACTTGATCATGTTCAGCAACCAAGCTTCAGCATCCTCCTCCTTCTCCCCATCATAGGAGGGAGGTTTGATCTTCCTAAATTCTCCCTGCAACTCTCTTTTCTGCTTATGTTGATTCCTAGCTGCATCCTCATCCTCATATTCATCCATCTTTCTTTTTCCAGAACCTTCGCCTTCCTGGCTGTTCCGAGAAGTTAGCTCTCTAATGAGCTTTTCCTGCTCCTTGCTGGCTGATGACAACATGTCATTTTGGCTTCTTAATTCAGCCAATTCTCGTTGCATCCTGTGCAACATAGCCAGTACTGGGGCATTGGGATCTCGAGTAGCAAACTCATCCCGCAGATCCACATAAATCCCTTCACCTTCAGCCATTTCAACTGTACACACTTACAACACAGATTAGCAAAGTTTATAGCTTCAGAAAAAAAAACAAAATATGTAATAAGCAGTGAGCACAAAACGACAGCCCAATTTGTTGTAACTAGGGCTCCGATACCATTTGTAACACCTCCAGCTTAGGGAAATATTTTTTTTTTTTTTTTTTATACACACTGATGTTTCCCCTCTGTTCGTGAATGAGTGATTTTCAGCATTCAAACCTTATATATTTTTGTTTCTCCTCTAGCGTTTTTTTTTTTTTTTCTCCTAACATATCGAGAATACACTGATATTAGGCCTATTAGTGATAGAATATCTTCCATGTGTACATATACAAATTTTCTCTTATGTCTACAAGCAATGTACCCCACCTATTTTCATATATACATATATCCATAGTTCACTTGGATATACCTCCACTGCAATAACCTCTCCTAGCCCCTCATGCATTTTAACTTTGATAATAATGAATTCTATATATAATGCATACCTATAGTGGTGTATCCACATATATAAAGGGGTTAATGTTCGAACACATATATATATATTTATTCATCACATATACTCTCTTGTATATATATATAACCTTTAGCACGATCCTTTTAAAGAGCATATGTATATGCACGTTATAATAGATATAATATATATATAAGTCCAAAGCTTTTTATATAACCAACCTTGCATAAATGTATGTGTATAACGTATCTTGTTATATATATATGTATAACGAAGATATAACAAATCTTTTTATATTTATAACAAACCCTTTTATATATAACAAACCTTGCATATATAGCAGATCATTTGCAATAGGTAACTCAAAGCACGTATATTTAAATTTTAGCATATATTCGTCCAGTTTTGGTGAATCATATAGCCAACGTGACTTTTTATATTACACGTTATTAAAATGCCTCATTATTGTTTTGTATGGTTAACTTTCGCCGGGTTGTAAACTAATGATGTATGCACAGGTATACCGACGGTGGATGACTCATTTGGCGGTCGTGGGTACTACCCTTACCAACCTCATTATGCCTCTTACCGTGCGTTTTTCCCCTACCCGACGGCGCCAGCTGATAATTTAGGTGGAGCTATGCTAAATCATCATGGTATCGTTCGATACATCCCGGATCCTCCATTCGACAGACGCGTGGGAATGTGACCGCCATGGAATTTGGTGGTTTCAACTACTGAATTTATTTGTTAATACGTGATTAACCAAACAGGATTTGTTATTATTATTCACTCTTGAATTGTTCGGCAGACTTTTCAGGGTTTCGACGCGGATAACTCCGATGCGCATTGCAATAGCCGGTTCTCGTCTTTGAACCCAGTACCACGCGTTGCGTTTCCATCCGTAAGTACATGTTGATTAGTACTGGTCACGTTGGTGTATAGCCGCCTCACGCCAAGCTCTGATCGTCAGGTGGATTTGACTAGACATTCTGACGGTTATAGGTTCTGAAAGCGCAGAGCTTCCGTTCCCTCACCCTCGGGTTCTGCTGAGGTTCTAGGGCAGAGAAGTTATGGTTCACGGAGCGCTTTAACTTGGAGTCTCTGTTATCGAGCTATTTACCAGAGAGTCCAGGTTCGGTCTTGCTGAAAAGATTCAGATCTAACCTTTTTCTCTGATCTTCTCGCCTTATATTACTTTCGCCTGTACTCTCATCCCATTGCTTTCTATTGCTCTTGTTTATTGTTTGTTTTGATACTCAGTACTAAATCTGCTAAATAGATTGCGCAGAGAGACTGTAGGTTTGTGTAGCAATCGGTCTCCTCATGACAGAGCTCTAGCCGGTCCTTTGTGGCCGTGCTCTAGTTTTGTTTTCTGCGTTCGTTTCAGTGTATTTGGATTCTTTGGAAATACACCTAAATGTCTATTACGTTTTTTCTTTCTTCTGCTACGCTTCAGGTTTCACGTTCTATATTTTAGACTGTATATTTATATTAAATAGCTTGGTTGTGTTGATTTGTCGGTATCTAACTACACCAGTGGCCTCCTATCTGCCTACCAGCAGTGTTATTAATGTTTCATGCGAGGTAGGGTGCCGAATGTGTGATTTCGGTCGTCCTCCTCTCTAAACAACATCTCCACGTTTTTATTTCTATGATTCTTCCTGTGGAAGGCACACCCCCAGCGCGTGGATCATGATACGCTAAATCTGGAAGGGTTACCGTGTCCTCCGACGTAGAAAGTTCCGTTACTTAAGTTGCATGCAAGTACGCAATAGCCGAAACCATATTTTGATTTATATATCAGTCTACTGTGGAGATGCCGTAGCTTTCTTTATAGTGGCTTGGCCGAGAGGCTCTTATTTTGTTATTGCTGTCTTCTCTGAAATTCCGAAGTAAGGATAATCGAAAGCAATGCATTCGAACTCGTTATCACTTGTGGAGAAATTTTCACAGCTAACCTTTCTCTGAACCGATGTGAAAAGGGGCTGTGGCTTTTCCTATTTTATTTCCTCTGTCTGTCTTTCATTAGGGTTTCAACGAACCACAGTTAGCTCTCGGTTTCGAAATGGTGCGTTAAAATCCGACCGCGCTAACGTGGGTTGGCTGCCGGTTTGGTTGAATTAACGAACGAGTGTACTTATATATTTCATGTTGGCATCTTGGCGTTGGATCGCCACTTATTTGTTTTATTTCTTCTTATATCTAATTCGCAGTTATATGATTGACATTTAAAGAAATTTTCATTTATACTCTGGTTTGACTTTGGTCATATTTATATACATATATTAACCATAAGGTCGAACGAACGATGGTCTCTCTCTCTCGGCGCCATCAAGGTTGTTTATTGGTTTTTTGATTTTCAAACCAATATTGTTATCGTGACCCTAGGTTGTGTTATAACTTCGCTCTTTATTTCATTATATATATCATAGTTTAAAATTAGGTATAAAGATCATATGCGCATTCACTTGTTTAACTCTATTTCACCTTTATAGATATATATTTGGTATTAGGCTCATATAAGTATTCGATTGTGTTTGAATGAAGGTGCTTAGCTCTAAAGGCAATCCTTGGGTATGGTAATGGATTCAAAGGCTCAAGATAGACGTAGGTTTATTTTGTGGTGTAAGGAGCATACAAAATACATTCTAGAGTCCTTACTCATAATCTCTATTTTTCTTTTGAAGTACACCTTTATGTATTCAATAATGCTTGGCTAGAGAACCTTAATTATCAATTTATTTCTTTGCCATGCTAGTTCTTTTTCTATGCTACAGTTTGGTCAAGAGTAGGAATATATTTTAGATATGAAACCCACATCCATATAGATGATAGCATGCTCATCTAGAATATAATTTCTCTTTTTCCAGCATCATTATAATTGTTAGAATGCTCATATATGCAGTCTACAATTATTATAAGTGTTAAAATGCGCATGGTTGCAATGTAAAAATCTGATATCTTGTCTTCTACATACCATATCTATATTTCAGTAATAATATGATGTTTCTCTAGCATACACATAAGTATATCATATCATTTTTGTGTCTACATGAGCATAACAAAATTTAATCATCTGTAGAGGTCAAGTAACTTCAGATTTAAACCGACCTTGGTTTAGAGATTCTGGGGTTTCTACTCTATGGATTTGCTGGTCTACAACAAGACAGAATCTGAAAGGTGATTACCTTAAGATGGATTCTGTTAAATGTAGTACCAAAATTTCTCATTGTCATAAAATTAAATTTTTATATGTAGCCAATTCATACTGTAATAAGACAGAGTAACAAGAATTTCAGAACATACCACAAAATCTGCAAAATGACCAACCTCCCAACCTTAGAATCCTCTTTATCTCCCAGGATTCACCCCCGAGCAGAGATCACCTCCTATAACAGATCAACCTCTGATCAGCCTAGGAGCAGCTTATTTAAGCTCATAATTCCCCAAAGCATGTTTCTAATTCTGCGTCTAGAATAGCAGGATGCTTTCTTTCCTGTTTAGCCTAGGCTTCCCATTTTTGGGATACTTTAAAGCTGCTTTAAGCTTTTCCTCAGCTTTTTTAGCTTTTTCTCACCTCTTCCCAACTACTCCTCTTCATTGGGGCAATCTAGATTCCTCCTCAAATCTAAATAATTCTTTCAAGGATTTTTGAAAGATTTTTGGGGATTTGTTGCCTTATCCATCCTCATGGATTTTGGCAAGTGATCTCACATTCTCTTTTTGGTCAAAATGCACAATCATTTTATTTATTTCCTAAAATAAAATATGCAAATACATTCACACCATATTCATCCTTTGGGTTCCACCCCCTTAGGATTTGAGTTCAAATGTCTAACTTTAAAAATTCAACACACAAATTGGGGGTGTTACATGAAGGAATAGATGTTGATCAAGAAAATATCAAAACTATTATGGAATGGTGAGTACCTCAGAATGTGGCTGACATTAGATCGTTTATGGGTCTAGCTGGATATTATAGAAGGTTTATAGAAGGATTTTCTAAAATTTCTTTTCCTATTACATCCTTGCATAATAAAGGCAAGCCTTTCAAATGGACTACTGAATGTCAGAATAGCTTTGAAAAGCTGAAACAACTACTGACTACAGCACCAGTACTGAAGGTAGCTGACGCTAACAAAAAATATGAAGTTTGTACTTATGCCAGCAAAGAGGGAGTAGGAGCAATATTAACTCAAGAAGGTAAAGTAATAGCCTATGAGTCTAGAAAATTGAAAGATCATGAACAGAAATATTCTGCTTATGATCTGGAGCTTACAGCCATGGTGCATGCTCTCTGGGTGTGGAGGCATTACCTACTGGGTAAGAGGTTTGTACTTAAAATAGACCACAGTGGCTTGACTAATTATTTTAAGAAAGCAGATTTAAATTCTAGATAGGCAAGATGGAATGCCTTTCTAAGTGAATTTGACATGGAAATACAACATGTTAAGGGAAAGGAAAATCGAGTTGTAGATGCATTGAGTAGAAAACTGCATGGTATTTATGCATTATATTATAATCAGCTAGAAATCCAACTTTTGGAACAGCTAAAAGAAGAGGCACAGAAAGATCCGAAATATAAATTCTTGTGGCAAAAAATGGAATAAAATAAGAAGCAAGGCAAGACATCTGAGTATGGAAAGAATGAAGGTCAGGTGTTGACTTTTCGAGGAATAATTTAAGTGCCTAATCGTATAACTCTAAATGACTTAATACTAAATGAATTCCACCACAGAAATTACGCTGGTCATCCAAGATATCAAAAAATTCTTACTGTAATAAGAAAGGTATATTATTGGCCAGGTATGCGTAAGAATGTTGTTGAGTATCTAAGAAAATGTTTGGAATGTGAGCAGGTAAGGTGGAGCACCAGCATCCTGCAGGACTATTGCAGCCCATACCCATCCTTGAATGGAAGTGGGAGGTTATCTCCTTAGGTTTCATCACGGGATTAGCACGAACAAAATGACAGAATGAATCAATCATGGTAGTGGTAGACAAATTAAGAAAAATTGCACATTTTATACCTGTACAGTCTACATACAAGACAATACAGACTGCTGACATATTTATGAAAGAAATCTTCAGGTTGCATGGTATACCAAAAGCTGTGATTTCAGACCGGGATGTTAAGTTCACATCCGCATTTTGGAAAACTTTTTTTTTTGGTCTGGGAACAAAAATACACTTCAGTACTACCTATCACCCTTAGACTGATGGGAAAACGGAGCGGGTAAACCAAGTATTGGAAGACATGCTACGTATGTATTGGATGCAGTCGCCAACCAAGTGGGAGGATTACTTGCACCTTGTTGAGTTTGCTTATAACAACGGGTATCATGAATCTCTGAAAATGAGTCCCTTCGAGGTATTGTATGGTAGGAAATGTCGTACACCTATAAACTGGAGCAGTCCTGAAAAAAAATTATTGTTGGGACCTGAAATGTTGTTTGAAATGGAAGCTGAGGTAAAAGGAATAAGGAAGAATCTGAATGTTGAGCAAGATCGAAAAAATATTTATGCAGATAAGAAAAGGTCTTACCATGAATTTGTAGTAGGGGACCATGTTTATGTGAGAATTAAGCCCAAGATGAGTACCATGAGATGGACATCTTGTGCCAAACTATCTCCCCGGTACTATGGAACTTTCCAAATACTGGAAAGGGTGGGACGAGTAGCCGATAGGTTGGCCTTACCCAGCCATATTCAAATTCACAATGTGTTCCATGTGTCTTTGCTGAAGTGATATGTACATGATGAAAAACATGTGATTCATTGGCAAAATATTTAGGTAGGAAAAAGATTAAAAAATCCTAACTTGAAGTTCTGAATAAAATTGATGCATATTGACTTGAAACACTTCTATTTTTCAGGTAGAACTGAACCAAGAGTTTATGTTCGAGCCGCAACGCATACTTGACTGAAGAGAAATTAAACTCCGCAAACGAGTATTTAGCGAGGTAAAAGTGCAATGGAAGCACTTCGGACTGGATGAAGCTACTTGGGAGGACGGGAAATTTATGCGGGAAGTTTACCCGGAGCTCTTTGCAGAGCTGGGTTGAAACACCAAGGACAATGTTACTTCCAGGGGGGGAAGTTGTGATAGCCTCATTAAAGTTAACTAGTATTAACTAGTTAAAGACAATTTGCTTATTTTATTTTCTGGCAAGAAATACTTAAATTATTATTGTTTATAAAACCAATTTTTTTTTCTGAATTATTAAATTAAGAGAAACTAATTAATGAAAATAAAATATTTTTAAGCTGTTGGTAAAATGTTTCCAAGAATAGGAGGTGGTTGGGGACAGTTGGAAAACAGTTACCTACTCCTCTGAGGATAAAGTTGAATCCCAGAGGAGGAGTAGGGTTTTTGTGCAAAATTGTTCAAGGGGAGTATTTTCTAGAGCTAGTGGTGACCAGTTAAAAATAACTCACATCAACCCTTGTGAAACCAAAAAAATTCTGAGTTTGACTGGATTGGCCATCCAGAGATCATAGCAGAAAGATAAATCTATTCCACTATTAACCCGTGGCACCGTCCAGATTCTGGAGCTAGGGGGCAAGTGGAGGACGTAATAGCCTCCCTTGAATGGTTGGGAGGACCACAGCTTGAATCTGTTTAATTCAGATAAGTATTACTGTGAAATCTTAAATTAGTCTGATACTGAATTTGAAAGATTGAACACAATGACATTTATGGTTAAATACTATTATGTTGTTTTTCTTTTAAGTTATATACTTAGATTTATTTACATATTTATCCAAGGCAAGAAATGAGTTTATGTAGGGAATAATATTCCTCCCTGGAAATATGTAGAACAGTAATAAATATTTTCTTTATGCTAAAATTTTCTCTG
Source organism: Pinus albicaulis (assembly GCA_034641835.2). NCBI lineage: Eukaryota > Viridiplantae > Streptophyta > Pinopsida > Pinales > Pinaceae > Pinus > Pinus albicaulis. The sequence continues at coordinate 110,942 of JAXQQM020087127.1, read as the reverse complement.
TTGCTATTACTAGATAGAATTAAATCAATAAAATAGTTATACCCTGTTTGTCGGGAAGGATTAAAGAGTAAAGATGGATTGTGCATAGCAAAAGAAGAAACCATTAAATTACTGTAGATAGAAAAACACTAGATTATATGAAATATAAGTAAAAGAGGCGCAAGTATAATCTGTATGTTATTTATACTACTGTAATAATAGAAGAAAGCAATTTTCCTTCATAACAGTGAAAGAATAGCGTTGGAAATGGGACAATGTTTTTTAGAAAATGAAAATAAGTTAATGTTATAAAGACCAGAAAACACTAAAGAAGGGAACATGGGTCTCAATGGACTGTCGACCCTAGTTCTAGGTGTAAACCCTGAACTTGGATGCATCGTCCGCAGCGAATCCCAGCTATACACAGACTCTAAACTATGGTGATTCGGTCACCGTCGCAGGCAGTAAATTATTTTTTTATTACAAAAGAAGTGAAGACGTAAGAATACCCATGTAGTGAGCATTTGAATGAAAATAAGGGAGTGAATCCCTTAAGATAGTAGGAAGACTTAGCATGAAACCTCTTCTACAGAAAAAGGTAAATTGCAGAAGATAAAAGATATGAGTAACCTTACAATTCGTACATAGCAAAGAATGTAAATAACAGTGAACTGATTTATGGAAATTTTATAACAAACTGTAGCATAAAAAAGAATCTATTTACATGCATAAAATTATGTCACAAGTAAAACTTGAGAGACATCGATATAGATAAACTTAACAAGTATTGATGGAATACGTTAATAAAAAAGTACCGTAAATGTTCAGAATTTCAGAACTACAATTCACGGCCTCGGCCCCAAAAGTATTAATAACAAGAATTTACTCAGAATGCTTAATTGAATTGTGAATGGAATTAACAGTATATATAACACAATCTGTGGTGAAACCCTAATAACCCTTTCACATATTAAGATACAAAATCTACAGAGTTTATAAACCCTATGTCGAGATTCAAACCCCGAGTCCTCTTTTACAAGTGCCATATAAACTATGGGCTATAATCTCCCTTCATATAAGTGAAGTACCTATTGGACAGGGGTGTAACATTAGCCATGGCATGATGGAATGCTGATGAAAATCACTGGCAGGGTTTCGGTTAGAAGTTCACTAACCTGAGACAAAACAAAACCCTGATGAGAGGAAAGTTCGTAAGCTAGAATAATATATAAATAGAGTTCTAAAACAAGGCTTAATCAAATGATGACGAGCATAGGTTAATTACATGTTGGAAGGAATGACTATCGTCGGACCTGCAAGTTAAAATATGCTACGAGTTACTCTTATATCATATCCAAAGCCTTGTAACTAGTTCTGTAATAGGCAAAATAATTAATATCCAGAGTAAATCATAAACCGAAAGGGGGTTACCTTATAAGTTTGATTTGTGCCATAACTAGTCGGTAATCGTATACCCTAGTGCAGAATAGAGTTCCATTCCTCTCTGCAAGTGCTAACCCTAGAAAGAAGAGGAAACCCTAAAAGATAAGATGTGAAGCAGCTCAAAAAAGAAAATTTCACAAGCGAAAGTATTGTGAACTGGTATAGCATGGCTATTAGAGCGAAATATTAAGGGTCAAAACACATAGCTTACCCTTTAAAGAATTGCGACGGAGAACTCAAGGACAGGCCGAGCTCTGCAAACGCACCATGGAGATATGGAAACAACTGATAGACTATCTAACTAATAGAGGTCACTGGGATTTTTCCCTCGTAAATTATGTAGCATCCGAGGCAAGGGTAACAACTGTCAAATCTATTAAAGGCCCAATACTGCTATTCATAAATGGAGTTTAAAAACAACGCTATGGTGGGAAGCTTAACAGGCCAAGTTGCGTGATACATATCTCAAAAATCCATTTACCGTAAGTTAACTATGGAGAGCAGATCCGAAAATCAATATAACAAGACTTCAACTTTAATGTTTGGACTGTTGATTTAATATCTGATGTTTTAGTATTTTTTCGTATAATATTTGTATTAATTTGTACCCAGAGAAATGATCTCATTAGTATATGATTGGTGCGATTATTATATATAGGATCCATATTGTTATTGCAAATAATTACCAAGGCCGAAAACAAACTAAAGTATTCTCAAGGTTTGTAATGATTATTAAGCAAACTCTAAATCTTATCATCGGTACATTAGTTATAAACATTGTGTGATGAATTTATATATGTACCTTTTTAATATGATAAGTAATTTATTTTTTTTATGGATGTAAATAATTTATGGATGAAAGTGACAAATAACTTTTAAATATAATTCAATAAAATAAAATATATGTATTTAATATTTAATTAATAACTGTAAGATTCTATAAAACATATTATTGAAATTATAATTCAATAGGATAAAATATATTCATTTAGTTAGTTATTGTAATATTTTTTTTTAATAATTTACATTTCAAAAAAGTTTATAATTTTTTAAATTTAAAATATTTTTATAAAGTTTTTTTTAATTTATAATTTATTGTATATTTTTTTTAAACTATGTATATATTATTAAAATTGAAAATAAACTTTATTTTAAATAAATCTAATTCAATAAAATATAATATATTTATTGAAGTATTATTAAAGTTTTAATTCTTAAATTATTTTAAAAATTAATGGCTAATAAACTAGTTTTGAGTTAAAAAAAATCATTTTTGTAGGTTAATTTATTGAATGATATTATTTATACTTTTAAATGGAGTTATATTTTATTATTAATTAAATCATTGTAAAGAATATATATATATATATATATATATATATATATATATATATATATATATATAATAAAATAAATATTTAAAACTAAAACATTAAGAAATGTAAATTTTCTTTCTCTGATTCCTTAATAAAATATAAAAAACTAACACTTATAATGACATTACCACCTCAAATTTTTTCATTTGATTTTTTTTTATTATATATATATATATATATATATATATATAACTTTTTCTCTTTATTTATATATATATATATATCACATAAATACATGTTAACAACAGTAAAAAAAAAAAAAAATCTTTTATTTTGTCTATATTAAAAATTATACATATACATGAATGTTTATGGTCGGATTTTAAATCCTCAGCACTTATCAACCATGTTATATTGAAAACGAAAATATTAAATAGATCACTAGCATTAAATTTCCACTAGGCAGCTTCGTATCTACAACTGTAGATTTATGCATCTTATACGGATGATAAACTATGTGTTCAACCCAGGTCATTTATATTCCTTGGATATGATGCATTCCACTTGGCATGAGTTATATAACTCTGCAGTGATGGTTGTCAACTCTGCTTGGGAAATTTGTACCGTGCATTTATGTTTAAGGGACTGTTGCCATAAATTTCTTTGGTTTTCCTGGGATTCGTTACGGGTCTATCTGATACTATCGACTCAGATCTAAGTGTCATTTGTGGAATTTTTCTGGGCGAGAGCTCCAGATCGGCCTCTTTGTTGCTGAAACCATTTGGTAACTCCGTCCCTGTTTCTCTTAAATCTGCCTGCTGTGTTTTGCTTAGCCCTCATTGTAGGATGAATCTCTTGATCGAGGCTGAAATTGTCTCTACAGTTGGTTGACAGAGGTGCCAACGTTTTATGCATCGTTACTCTGTTGGAAAGTTCACAAGCGTAGCTGCTCAGGTAAGGTTGAACTGCCCCTTTGATTTTTCTGTTAATCCTTTTTGTCCATTGCTTGGCTTGTTGTAAGGGTATCCTCATGAAACAGTTTGGTAGTTCACAGAGACATTTTTCCTATCTCTGTTGCCTAAAAAAAAAATGGTAGTTGCTCATTCTAAGAGTCTTAACTCTATATTTTGTTTAACATTCACAGGGTATGGCAAGGGAGTCTCCTTGGTTCTCAGGTTCATACCCTAATTGAGCTTTTCATTCTATATGGGTTTTCAACGTTTATGTTTTTGGGAAAAATCCATAATACTTACCCTCGATGTTTGGTTCTTCGTTCACTGCAAGTTTGTGACAACCATTACAGATAGTTCTAGACCTCATGCACACGGCCATGACTTATTTTCTTCCCATCTCTTGTTAACACAGGTGCCGCGTTCTCCAATGGGAGTTGAAATATTTGGTTTCACTCTCGCATTTTCCCAAATTTCTATCGCTGGATAAATTTACATTTGGTTTTTCTTTGATAGTGAGATTAGAAGAAAACAATTTCATCAGACTCTGTAATGATTAATTCTCCTTGTGAACCATTCGCCTTGCAGACTATTATAAGATGTATCTGAAGGGTTAACCCCTTGGGTTTTTCCAAAATCTCTAAAGAGAAGAGAGGGTTATTTTCTTACTATACTGTTAACAATGTTTTTCTTGTACAATTCTTCTCGATTTGCAGAGTTGAAAGTATTGTATTTCTGTCTTGAATTTTTGTCTTACGAATGTACTCTTCCGATTAGGGAAAGTTTAATTTTCTTGGCAAAGGTATAATCCGTGGAAGTTTATTACCTGTATGAATGACACTCAGTCCACGTACTCAGAGTTTAGATTTACTCGCTTATCTCTGGTATTTATTTTTGTTTCACTTCCTCTGTACAGATTTTCTTTCGATACTTAATTTCCACCATAGCGTTCCACCGTTGTTTTGTTGGTATTATTAGTTTATATAAATTGGTGACTGGACCCCCCCATTACGTAAGTCCATGTAGAGCTTCCCCCTTCTATTTAGAACAATTTGTCTGAGGAGAGGGTTTCTCCCCGACCCTGGCTCCAAGTTCAAATTTCCTATTTCAACGATAGCATGTAAAGAAAAACAAAGGGTATATTCTACAGTTGAGCACACTTAACAGAGGATACTATGTATATTTTTTATAAATGAATTATTGTTACAATTTATCCTTCATTTTTTTTCTATTTCGTTTTCAATCGTATTATGTCTGCACAAGATATATTAGATAGTTATTTATCTTCTTTGTACCAAAAGAAATTTCACTGCAAACCCTCTCAAGGTTTAATTTATTTTCTACAGTCTAAACATTTAAACTGTACCTCTCAACAATAACTCGCTTGTTTTTCTTTGCGTCAAAGTATATCCACTTTTATTTTAGTTTTTAGCATGATAGTTTTCCAATATGTACCATAATTTGAAAGTAACAGTCTATACAGTCAAATATTTCATAATTAATACAAATAACAAAGCCTACCAAATAAACTTATTACTTATCTGGAGATTATCTTTCTCAAGTTGTGTTCCTCCCAACCTTCAAGGGAGGCTATTACATTCTCCACTTGCCCTCTAGCTCCACAATCTGGATGGTGCCCCAGGTTAACAGTGGATTGTCTCACTCCCTGTTTTGACCTTTGGATGGCCAATCCAGTCAAAATCAGAGAAAAAATTGGTTTTACAAGGGTTGTAGTGAGATATTTTCAACTGATCCCAAACCAGCTCTAGAAAATACTCCCCTTTACCATTTTTCACAGAACCCCTACTCCTCCCCTGCGATTCAACTTTATCCTCAGAGGAGTAGGTAAATGTCTTTCCAACTATCCCCAACCACCTCCTATTCTTCGAAACATTTCTCTACCATCAACTTTATGTATATTTCATATTAAAAGATTTCTCCTTTAAATTTGATTAACTGCTTCTTAATTAATACGTCAGCAACTAAAATAGTTTTGCTAAATTAACAATAATTATTTAAGTTTTTCTTGCAAGATAAAAGAAACTAAACAAATTGTTTTTAACTAGTTAATACTAGTTAAGTTTAATGAAGATGTCACAACTTCCCCCCTGGAAGTAACACCGTCCTCGGTGTTTCAGCCGAGCTCTGTAAAGAGCTCTGGGTAAGCTTCCCACATAAACTTCTCGTCCTCCCAAGTAGCTTATTCTGGTCCGAAGTGATTCCATTACACTTTTACCTGGATGACTAATTTTTTGCGGAGTTCGATTTCTCTTCGGACAAGTATGCGTTGCGGCTCAACCAGAAACTCTCCATTCGGTTCTACCTGAAAAAAAAATGTTTTCAAGTCAGTACTCATCAATTTTGTTCAGAACTTCATGTTAGGATTTTATCTCTATCCTACCTGAATATTTTGCCAATGAATTACATGTTTTTCATCATGAACATATCGCTTTAGTAAGGACACATGGAACACATTGTGAACTTGAATGTGGCTGGGTAAGGCCAACCGATAAGACACTGGTCCTACCCTTTCCAGTACTTGTAAAGGTCCACAGTATCTGGGAGATAATTTAGCATAAGAGGTCCACCTCAGGGTACTCCTCTTGGGTTTAATTCTTACGTAAACATGATCTCCTACTGCGAACTCACGATAAGACCTTGAGCGGCATTAAGGTTATACCTTATTCTTTTTACTTCAGCTTCCATTTCTGCCAACATCTCAGGTCCCAACAGTAACTTTGTCCTAGGACTGCTCCAATTTTTAGGTGTACGAAATTTCCTACCATATAATGCCTCAAAAGGACTCATTTTTAGGAATTTCTGATACTCGTTGTTATACGCAAACTCAACTAGGTGCAAATAATCCTCCCACTTGGTTGGCTCCTTCATCACATACATGCGTAGCATGTATTCTAGTACTTGGTTGACCCGCTCTATTTTCCCATCAGTCTGAGGGTGATAGACGGTGCTAAAATGTATTTGTGTTCCCAGACCAGAAAAAAAGGCTTTCCAGAATGTAGATGTGAACTTAACATCCCGGTCTGAAATCACAGTCTTAGGTATGCCATGCAACCTGAAGATTTCCTTCATAAATATATTAGTAATCTGCACTGTCTTGTATGTAGACTGTAGAGGAATGAAATGTGCAGATTTTCTTAATATGTATACCACTACCATGAGGGAGTCATGCTGTCTTTTTGTCCGCGGTAAACTTGTGATGCAATTTAGGGAGATAACCTCCCACTTCCACTCAGGTATAGGTATGGGCTACATTAATCCTGCAGGATGCTAGTGCTCCACATTTACCTGTTGGAATTCCAAAAATTTGCTTAAATATTCAGCTAGATCTTTATGCATGCCCGGTCAATAATATACCTTTCTTATTGTAGTGAGCATTTTATGATATCCCTGATGACCAACGTATTTGCTGCGATGGAATTCATTCAGTATTAACTCTTTTATAGTTATACGATTAGGCACATATATTATTCCTCGGAAAGTCAACACCTGGTCCTCATTTCTTCCATACTCAAATGTCTTGCCTTGCTTCCTATCTTCCTCAATTTATTGCCATAGGAATTTATATTTTGGATCTTTCTGTGCCTCTTCCTTTAATTGTTCCAAGAATTGGCTTTCTAGCTGATTATAATATAATGCATAAATTTCATGTAGTTTTCTACTCAACGCATCAGCTACTCAATTTTCCTTTCCCTTCACGTGTTGTATATCCATATCAAATTCACTTAGAAAAGCATTCCATCTTGTTTGTCTAGAATTTAAATCTGCTTGCTTAAAATAATTAGTTAAGCTGCTATGGTATGTTTTAAGTACAAACCTCTTACCCAGCAGGTAATGTCTCCATACCCGGAGAGCATGTACCATTGCTGTCAGCTCCAAATCATAAGCAGAATATTTCTGTTCATGGTCCTTTAGTTTTCTAGACTCATACGCCACCACTTTACCTTCCTAGGTCAATACAGCTCCAACACCCTCTTTACTTGCATCAGTACAAACCTCATAATCTTTAGCAGGGTCCGCTACCCTCAAAACCGATGCTGTAGTTAAGAGTTACTTTAGCTTTTCAAAGCTGTCCTGGAACTCATTTGTCCATTTGAATAGCTTTCCCTTCTTCGGTAAAGATGTAATAGGGAAAGTAATTTTAGAAAATCCTTCTATAAATCTTCTATAATACCCTGCTAATCCCATAAATGATCTAATATCGGCCACATTCTGGTGCACTCGCCATTCCATGATAGTTTTGATATTTTTTAGATCAACAACAATTCCCTTAGCTGAGATAACATGCCCTAGATATTGGATTTCTGTTTTAAAGAAGTTGCATTTACTGAACTTGGAATAAAGCTGATGCTTTCTTAACATCTCCAAAACCATCCTCAAATGCTCTTTATATTCCTCCTCGCTTTTAGAATATATCAATATGTCATCTATGAAAATAAGTACAAAGCTATCCAAAAGTTGATGAAAGATGCCATGCATCAACCTCATAAAGGTTGTTGGTGCATTCGTCAATTCGAAGGGTAGCACCACGAATTCATAGTTTCCATAGAGAGTATGAAATGTTGTCTTACAAATATCTTCATCTTTAATCTGAATCTGATGATATCCAGATCTTAAGTCTATCTTAGAGAACACATTAGCCCCTCTTACTTGGTCGAACAAGTCATCGATTCTTGGTAAGGGGTATTTATTATTGACAGTTAGATTATTAAGCTGCCTGTAATACATGCACATACGTAAGGTTCCATCTTTCTTTTTAACAAATAGGATTGGTGCTCCCCATGGGGACACACTTGGAAAGATATAAAATTTGTCCAGCAGTTCTTGTAGCTGCATTTTCAGTTCAGTTAGTTCTGGCATGCTCATCCTGTAAAGAGCTCTCGACACCGGGGAGGCTCCTGGAAACAATTCTATGGTGAAGTCAATATCCCTTTTAGGCAGCAAACCATGTGTGTTTTCTGGAAAAAAATCCAGAAATTCCTATACTACTGGAATCTCTTCCATCATTGGTGCCTTTTCCTTGGATTCTGTATACCCCACCTGAATTGCATACAGTTGGCATCCTTTTCTGATGCACTTACCCATTTGGGATGCCGTGATTGGTTGTAGTTGTACCGGATTTTTAATTCCTTGAATCTATTTTCATGTGCCATCTTGCATTCTATAATAAATGATATTTTCCTTGCAGTCCACTAAGGTCCAATGTCTTTCCAACCAGTCCATACCCAATAACACATCATAAGATCCTAGTGGTAATATATTTAAATCTACTTGTAACTGTTGTTCTTCCACTTCCAACACACAGTTAGGAAATTTTGCAGTTACCTTTAGTTTTGCCCCAGTAACTAGCTGTACTAACTAGGAATTCTTAAATTTTTGTTCCTTTAATTTACACATTTCCACTAACTTGGGACTTACATAACTCAAACTTGCTCCAGGATCTACCAAAATTGAAACAGGTTTAGTTAGTAAAGTACCTTCTAGTTCAATCATTGTGGGTTGAAAATCAACCTGCCAGTCTTCCAAGGCTGCATTGATACGGGGTATGTTATGTGCCACGTCCCCCACTGTAGATGCTTCCTGCAGATTTGCTACAGTTTCATTTTTATTTTGCTGTGGACAATTTTTATAATAATGAGTCTCCCCACAGCCCCAACACTACAAAGGAGGTTTTGTAATTTGTCCTTGCTCTGGCTTGCTAGATGCTTCCGTGGGCTTCTCTTCCACTGGCCATTTGGTTCTTTGGTGATTTATACCAAATTTATTACTGATGGAGTTTCATGCTGCGCCTTTAAAATTTCCACTTTTACTGCTTTTAAAATTGGAATTATTTTTCTGTATTTTCTTTGGCTGCCAGCTTTTTCCTCCTTCACCTTTGGCCTTGGACTGTTGATAGCACATCTGGGCTTTACGAATGGCTTCATCCATGGTCTGAGTATTAACAAATTCTATTCATTCCCTCATATGAGTAGGTAGGCTGCTCAGGAACCTCTGCACTTTGACCTTTTCCTCTCGAAGATAAGGAACGTAGCGTAACAGGGAAGTGAATTTAGTCACATAATCATCCATGGTCATCTGTCCCAACCGTAGATCATGAAATTCCTTAGCCTTTTCATCATAAAACCTTTCTGTCAAATACTTGTCTTTAAAGTACTATTGAAACGATTCCCAAGTAATGTCCTATTCATCAATGTTGCGGACATTTTTCACTTCTTCCTATAAATACCAGAGTGGGCCTCTTCCGTAATTAGTATATATTAAATTAAGCCCTTCGCATTATTATTGCATTTAGAAAATTGAAATTACTTATTTATATTAATTAACTAGCTTCAACACCCTCCTCCATTTCCAATTAACGTTGGAGTTGTATTTAATTGTGAATGAGTTCCAATTTTCTACCTTTAATGTCTTGTTGGTCAGACAAATTGCTTGACTCTGTCTTGTTGTAATTCTTGTTTTTGATTTTCTGGGAGGGAATATTTTCAGCTCTGCCTGTAGTATTATTTCTAGTTTTCTGGTCTTCTTGTTCTGCTGATAATTCATTTTCAGCACTTGGAAGCCCCATCTCCTCATTTTGTTTGTCTGATAAACTCTTTAAAAAAATTTCCTGATCTTGCAACAATCGCTCATTATCCTTCTTGAGCCTTAGCATTTCTTCTTGTAGTTGCTGCACCATGTTAAACAAAAATAAAGTTTGATGATGTTGTTCTTCAAGTAACTAACTGGTCTTTTGATGTTGTTCTACACTTAATTGTACCCACATCTGTGGGTTCATGACTATTGCTTGAGTTTCCTCTGGTTGCGTTTGTGATGCTTTCGCTCTTCTCATTATCACATGGTCTCTCTCTGTGCACTATTCATATACACAGCTTCACTATTATTAGACCCTCAGGGTTCTAGAGCGATAACCTTTAGCTCTAATACCACTTGTCACAACTACATGCTAACGACATTACAACAGTAAAAAACAATTTCTTTTATTTTGTCCATACCAAAAATTATACATATACATGAATGTTTATGGTTGGATTTTAAATCCTCAGCACTTATCAACCATGTTATATTGAAAATGAAAATATTAAATATATCACTCACATTAAATTTCCACTGGGTAGCTTGGTATCTCCAGCTGTAGATTTATGCATCTTATACAGATGATAAACTATTCGTACAACCCAGGTCATTTATATACCTCGGATATGATGTGTTCCACTTGGCATGAGTTATATAACGCTGTAGTGATGGTTTTAAACTCCGCTTGGGAAATTTTTACTGTGCATTTATGTTTAAGTGATAGCTGCCATAATTATCTTTGGGTTTCCTGGGATTCCTTACGGGTCTATCTGATACTATCGACTCGCATCTAAGAGTCATTTGTGGCATTTTATTGGGAAAGAGCTCCAGTTCGGCCTCTCTGTCGTTGGAACCCTTTGGTAAATCCATCCTTCTTTCTCTTAAATCTGTCTGTTGTTTTTTACTTAGCCCTCATTTTGGGATGAATCTCCTGATCGAAGCTGAAAATGTTTCTGCAGATGGTTGACAGAGGTGCCATCATTTTATTCCTCGAAAGTGGGTTTCGTGAGCGTGCCCAGCTAATGGGATTTTTGCATAATTACTCTGCTGGAAAGTTCACAAGCGTAGCTACTCAGGTAAGGCCAAATAGCCCCTATGATTTTTCTATTAACCCTTTTGTCTGTTGCTTGGCTTGTGGTAAGGGTGTCCTCATGAAACAGTTGGGCAGTTCACAGAGACATTTTTCCTATCTTTGCTGCCTAGTAAAAAAAACATGGTAGTCGCCCAATCTAAGAGGCTTAACTCCATATTTTGTTTAACATTCACAAGCAATGGTAAGGGAGTCTCCTCGGTTCTCAGGTTCATACCCTAGCTGATATTTTCATTTTATATGGGTTTTCAGCGTTTACGTTTCTGGGGAGCATCCATAATACTTACCCTCGATCTTTGGTTTTTTATCCACTGCAGGTTTGTGGCAACCTTTACAGTTAGTTCTAGACCTCATGCACACGGCCATGACTTATTTTCTTCCCAACTCTTGTTAACACAAGTACCACATTCTCCAATGGGAGTTGAAATATTTGGTTCCGCTCTCGCATTTTCCAAATTTCTACCGCTAGATAAATTTACGTTTGGTTTTTTTCTGATAGTGAGATTAGAAGAAAAAATTCATCATAGTCTGTAATTATTAATTATCTTTGTGAACCATTCACCTTCCAGACGGTTATAATATGTATCTGAAGGGTTAACCCCTTGGGTTTTTCCCAAATATTTAAAGAGAAGAGAGGGTTCTTTTCTTACTGTACTGTTAACGTTGTTTTTCTTAGTACAATTCTTCTCGATTTTCAGTGTTGAAAGTAATATATTTCTATCTTGAATTTTTGTCTGACGAATGTACTCTTCCGATTAAGGATAGTTTCATTTTCTTGGAAATGGTATAATCCTTGGAATTCTATTACCTATATGAATCAAACTCAGTCCACATACTTAGTTTTTAGATTTACTCGCTTATCTCTGGTATTTCTTTTTTTTTCACTTGCTTTTTACAGAGTTGCTTTCAGTACTTACTTTCCACCATAGCGTTCCACCTTTGTTTTATTGGTCTTATTAGTTTATATAAATTGGTGACCGGACCCCCATTGCATAAGTCCATGTAGAGCTTCCCCATTTTATTTATAACAATTTTTCCGAGGAGAGGGTTTCTCCCCGACCCCGGTTCCAAGTTCAAATTTCCTATTTCAATGATATCATGTGAAGAAAAACAAAGGGTATATTCTACAGTTGAGCACCCTTAATAGAGGATGCTATGTATATTGTTTATAAATGAATTATTGTTACAATTTACCCTTCGTTTTTAATCATTTTATGTCTTCACAAGATATATTATATAGCTATTTATCTTCTTGTACCAAAAGAAATTTCACTGCAAACCCTCTCAAGGTCTAATTTATTTTCTATAGTCTAAACATTTAAACTGTACTTCTCAACAGTAACTCGTTTCTTTTTCTTTGCATCAAATTATAACCACTTTTATTTTGTTTTTAGCATGATATTTTTCCAATCTGTACCATAAGTTGAAAGTAACAATCTATATAGTCAAATTAGCATGATATTTTTCCAATTTTTTCCATAAATTGAAAATAGCAGTCTATACGGTCAAATCCTTCATATTTAATACAAATAACACAGCCTACCAAATAAAATTATTACTTATCTAGAGATTATCTTTCTCAAGCTGTGATCCTCCCAACCTTCAAGGGAGGCTATTACATCCTCCACTTTCCCCCTAGCTCAATAATCTGGACAACGCTCCGGGTTAACAGTGGATTGTATCACTCTCTGCTTTGACCTTTGGATGGCCAATCCAGTCAAAATCAGAGAGAAAACTTGGTTTTACAAGGGTTGCAGTGAGATATTTTCAACTAATCCCAAACCAACTCTAGAAAATACTCCCCTTTACCATTTTTCACAGAACACCTAATCCTCCCCTGGGATTCAAATTTATCCTCAGAGTAGTAGGTAACTGTCTTTCCAACTGTCCCTAACCACCTACTATTCTTGGAAACATTTCTTTACCATCAGCTTTATGTATATTTCATATTAAAATATTTCTCCTTTAAATTTGATCAACTGCTTCTTAATTAATAAATCAGCAACTAAAATGGTTTTGATAAATTAACAGTAATTATTTAAGTTTTTCTTCCCAGATAAAAGAAACTAAACAAATTGTCTTTAACTAGTTAATACTAGTTAAGTTTAATGAAGCTGTCACAATATATATATATATATATATATATATATATATATATATATATATATATATATATTTGTTATTCAAATTAGAAATATATAAAAAAATTATTACTATTTATTTATTATTTTAATAGATATCATAATGAATAGATACATTATCTATGTTTTTAAATTATTAAGAGAATATTTTGTTGTGTTAAAAGGTATATTTTACATTCTAGTGCGAGAGAGATATGTAATTCTTTTTATCCTCAATATCAAGTTGAAATTTTTTCCTTCTAAAATAACATGTAGTCAATAATATTAAAAAAATAAATATACATGTTTTTTATTTTTGTTTAAGCAAGCTAAAATTATTTATATTATAATAAATTTTAAAAATTGTCCTTAGGAGAGTGTGAGAGATATCATCTTCTCATGAGAAAGAAACTGGTGCTCTCTTACATAGTTATGAGCCCGAATTAAAATATTATTTGTAATATCCTGATTTTTACTTCTTTTATTAGATAGTTGAAAATCATAAAGGTTAAGTGGACCTAAAGGAAACTATATGTGTGGACATATTATATTTTTTAAATTAATAAATGTCAAATTTTAATTATTGTGCAAAGACTAGAGTATATTGGAGACCAAGATTTCAAGTCCATGAGGATGAAATTAAATCGAAAGACTTTCCCAAATTCTCCAGAAATCCTTGGAGAAGATAAACTAAATTTAAAATATTATATTAGAGGTAAAATCCAAAAACATAACTCAGTAATGTGGAAATTTAATGAGAAGAGGTGAAATAAAAGTAGAAAAAGGAAAAAGCTAGTTTTAAAGAGCTTTTGTGCAAAAAGACAAAAGGAAAGCCTAGGCTAAAGGAAAAGAGAATCCTAATTTAACTAGAATTAGTTATGGAAATATGATGAGGGAAATAAATCTTAAATAAGCCATTCCTCAGTAGACAAGAGGTTGTTTACACTTTGGATGAATTGGTCTATGTTGGGGGAGCTATGGAGAGAAAGCTCAAGTTTGGGTGGCAAATAGTCTTACTGGAATTGGTATGCACATATTATGTTGTTATGATGAGAGTTAGAGTAATGATGGTTTATGTAGAATGATATGTGGAAATTATCTTATGTGTATTATTAAATAGTATAACAAATTTATGTTAATTGTAAGTTAGAGAGTCTGATGTGTTTAACATAACATATTATAATAATTATATTTTAGTTCTGTATAGTTACATAGACAAATTAAATTAGTAAACTAACAAACAAAATGTCAAAACCCAAGTAGAAGGGTTTAAATCTGCTGTTAGGTTGAAAGGATCTAATTATTAAATGCAAAAAATACATCAGTAAAGGTGCAAAGGATGTAAGAGCCATAATCAATATAATTGTTACACCATTTTTTTGGTCATATAACCTATTATTATTAGATGAACCCAAGTACACCATGTAAGACCAGTTTTACCCTAAGTAAAATTGCTTTCACCATATAAAATAACTTATTTGGTCATATTTAACCCAAAACAAAGAAATTAATTAAATAAATCATTATTTATTTAATTATTTCCTAAGAACAAGTTATTTAAATCATTATTTAGATAATATTCTTAGTTAAATTTGACTAAATCATCCATAAATAATTAAATAAACCATTATTTATTTAATTATATTCCCATCATTCCCCTAAAATGATAAATAAATCATTTATTTATTTATTATTTATAAATAAAGGAATTAACCCAAGTCAAGAATCTTTTTCCCTCCAACAAATATAATAAAATATTCCTAAAAGGTGCTTCTAGAATTCGATTAATAATATTTTATTCATGCACCGAGTTCTAGACCGACCCAATATTTTGTTATAAATAGAGGGGTTTTCCCCATTCATTAGTCACCTTCATTACATTAGATCACTCTAGATGTTCTCTTGGTCACCATTTTCCATTTTGCTTTGTGAACTCCCATTGAGTTCTATGTTTTCTTTTCCACATCCATAAGAGAGAGAAATGCTAGATCTAAAACACTGAGGACTTCCAAGAACCCATCCCACTGAGGAGAACCGGAAAACACCTTTCTTGTTTTCCTCTCAGGTGCCCCATTCTTTAATATAATACAAAATTCTTTCATATACATTCTTCTTGTCTTGTTCATTGGATCTATGGAGCTATGTTATTTTTTTTCTGCTTAATATCTTTTGTGCTTAGATCTGAATTTCTGCAACAATCTTAAAGGTATTTTGTAGCCATAATAGATATTAGGGCTATTTGTTATGCGTAGCTAAAGTGATATTTTACGATGAAAGATTCATACTAACAATTGGCGACTCCACACGGGTTTTATTTTGCGACCACTGTCGTTTTATCTATTCCTGCATATCCAGCTGTTTCAGACCCTAGGGTTTCTCTTCCATTTTTTTTTCCTATTTTTATTGTGATTTTCACCCCTAAAACCATTTAAACAGTCAATTTTTTCACTTCCATGTGTTTCTAGCCTTATTGCGCAGGAGACAGACATCAACCGTAGCTGAGACGACAAAATTTTTCTGAAATCTGCCGCCAAGATAGTCGGATCTACAGGTCACACTTATTTGCCCAAAAAGTGCGACCTGAGCCTCAGGACACACTTTTCTGCCCCAAACCTATGACTTGGATTGAAAACAGGTTAGAACCTGCGACCTGCACTTTTTCTGCAAATTTTTCAGCACTTTTTCTAGGTTTGTCTGAAGCTTCTGTCAGGGTTTTCCAGCCTCTGTCTCTGCCCGTTTGGACCTGTTTCTAATCTAATTCACTCACTTAAGAGGGAATCTTTCCCCTTAGGGCTCTAGTACCATCCAATTTTTGTGGACGAGTCTTTACTGTTTCAGAAGTCTGAATTTCCATAGTTTCAGCTCTCTTTTCTTCCGATCTAATACCTCCTTTTCAGATCCCTTTAGATCAGCTCTTCTCCCTCTCAAAACCACCTCATTTCGTTTTGTTTGGGTTCATTTCTTAGGCCACTACCTTGTCTCTCCGATATTTCGCTGATCTCCTCCTTTTTAGTAGCAATCTTGCCTCTGCCTCTTTGCTATTCTCTGCACCACTTTTCAGCAGATTCCCCTTTGGATCCGAGTCCCTCCGGACCTTAGATCTATTGGCATCTTTTAGCGTTCTTGGCCTAGTTTTTTCCCTCTTGTAGACTAGTTTTGAGAGACCCGCCTTTTTGGGTTAGATTGCTGCATTATTAGTTGTTAATTTTCTGTTCTTTCAGTCTTATTTACTGCAGATTTTTTTTCCATTACGCAGCACACATTTTATTTTACTCTCAAAATGAATGGGTTTAAACAATTAAAATTAACGCACGCCACACACTGACCCTAAGCGAAGAAGCGCCTGGTTAACACTGCCTGGAAAAGAATTTAAAATCAATTGTCATTGCACCTCTTTTCCCTTGACCTCACTTGATTTTTTCCCCCCCTGCCCTCGTCGGTTTATATTCTTCCTGTCATCATTGCGCCCCCAAGGTGCCTCTCCCGGAGACTTCTTGGCCTTCATCCTTAGTTTTTGCTTGGATGACTTCCTCCTTCCCGTCGTCAGCGAGTCAGTCTTCCCCTAAGTCCGCACTTCGACTCCTCTTCTGATTCTTCGGGTTCTCCCCGTACTTTTGGTTCCCCCTCTTTTCCCTTTACCATGTCTAGTTCCGGACCTAGCCCTAACCCTAGTTCTACCGCCGGGTCCATTTCCAGTGCAACCACTCCGGGACCTACCTCGATTGCCCCATTACTCCCTTATATGTCTGGCCTCAGTCTCCCTGACTTCAATCAGTTGATTAATGATCCCATTCGCCACGATATGAGTTGGCCTGCTATGCCAACCAAGTTACCCTTCGACATTCCCAAGTTCGAAGGCCTTGCTAGTGAAGATCCCTCTGACAATATACGATCTTTACACATGTGGTGCTCCTCTAATTCCATCACCGATGACTCCATCCATCTTATATTGTTCCAATGCACGCTTACATGCGACGCTTCTAAATGGTATGTTGAACAGGCCACCTCCTCCCATTCCACTTTTGCGACCATTGCCCAAGCCTTTTTATCCTACTTCCAGCTGCCCCTCTGATACGACACTGGTACTGAGCTTTTAACCTCTTTCCATCAATCCTCTTCGACCCGCCTTTCTGCTCATGTCCAGGAATGGCGACGAAGACGGAGCTTGTGCAGCGCTCCCCCCTTTGAAGATCGGGTTTACATGGACTGGTTCCTTCGCTCCCTCTTACCTCCCATTAGCAAATATGTCGCATCCCATTTTCCCAAAAATGAAGAAGCCGCCCTCCAAATAGCCTTGAAGTATGACCTTATCTATGCCCAATCTGGTTATTTTTATACCATCCTCCCTGACCTTCCCAAACCCGATGGCCCTAATGCCTCGGGGGCATCTCACTCTGCCAACAGTATCGTTGGAGCCCTGTCACATACCTCTACCCAACCTCTTCTGAGCCATGGTTTTCCTCCAGGGGCCAGCCCCTCCGGCGTTTTCTCCCCTCCCGGTAGCATGTATTCAGGCTACGACATGCCTCCTCCTTTTTCCCACCATCCTACTTACCTTACTGCTGCCCACCCTACCCCTTATACATATCCACAACCTAATGTCCTCGCTCCTGCAGCATTTGGACCTTCCACTCCATTGCCTTTTCCACCCCCACAACTGCACTTACTCCCCCCCCTAGGGCAAGTATTTGCACAATAGGGGGCACCTAACATTCCTCCTTCTCAAAGAAGGAGAAGGGAAAATCAATCCACTTATGGTAATCGTGGACCCAATCCTTCCAATATCGACTCTACCACTACCAACCAGCCACAGGGCTCTCAGCCCAAGCCGGACAGGCCACTCCGCACCAATAAGCCCTGTTCGTGTTGCGGTGTTTATGGTCACTACACTCACGATTGTACCTTATTACCACAAATGTGGAAACTTTGGGATTCTCAAGCCACCGTACGGGGACACCACTCCTCCCCTACTGCCCCTTCCACCCATGTTACTTCTCAACCTGATGTGTTTATGAATCCTTTCCCGCAACAAGGATTCGTGGCCACTCAACCACCTCACACTCTGGTAACCACTCACCCTTCCCCTTCTGGTTCCTCTGATTACCAGATTATCATGATGGCTTCTGACCCACCTCTCACTGTCGACCTCAATCGTCAAACTTGGTCTCGTCAGTATTCCACACCTCCTGTTCCACCTGTCTCTGAGTGTCCATCGTCAGGTCCTACAGAACCTCTATCGACACCCCATGGTCCCTTGCAACTCCCTCTGCCCAAAGCCGAGGTTCATCCCAAGCCTCTTAAGGGACCATTACGCCAAAATGCTGCTTCTGGTCAGGCTTCCCATTCATACAACATAGTAGACGATCTGGCCCAATCTCCTGTTGCCATTTCAACACTGGAACTCCTCCATTCATGTCCTTCTCAAAACAGGGCTCTACTATCTTCCGTGGGTGTTGCAGATCATGCTGATGACCAATTGATTGTTTTTTATGCCCGTTAGTCAGACCATCCCCCTCTTCCTCCTTCAGTTTCTTTCCGAATCCCAGTCAAAATCCGAAATGCCAATGTTGCTCGGTGTATTATTGATGAGGGGGCATCTACCTGCGTAATGTCCACTTTCGTTTGGAAACAAATCGGATCCCCTGAACTTGCCCCTTCCACCATCACCCTTCATGCATAGGATGGCCATGCCTCCCAGCCCATTGGCCTATTTCGTAACTATCCTATAACCCTTGCCGGCAAGACTGTTTGTGTTGATGTTGAATTTATCAATGCCCCTCTTGACTACAACATCCTTTTGGGGCATACTTACACCTATGCCATGTTAGTCGTCCCGTCCGCAGTCCACCGCAAGATTTTTTCCCCTCATAATGGAAATATTTTCACCATTGACCAATTGACCTACCATGAACCAAAATCTCAGACCTCCCCTAAGTCCACGATCTCTACCGTCACCACTAAACCAACTGTTGATTCATTGACCAGTGTTTCCCCTGGTGTCTACAAAGACTCCTCTCTGCTTGGCACTTTTCCTGGTCCTCCCCCTCCTCCCGTCTCTGACCCCAGCTCAGCGAATGTTTGCATGATGCAATCGTCTCATGCTAGCCTTCCGCAGCCTGCTTCGGCTAGTCAGCAACCTCTATGTCACCCACCGCCTCCTTCTCCTAGCCCTTCACTTCAGTCAACTGAACCTTTTTCACCTGGCCCTTCCCATCACACTTAGGAACCTTCCTACCCTCCTGAGTCGGTTCCCCCTAGTCTCCACCATATGGGAGCCATCACCCCTGGTCATTACCCTGCCGGTCAAATACCTTTCCTTGTCCCCCCCGGCATCTATTCGGTTCCCGTCATGGCCACCCTTTCCCTCCCTAATTTAACCTTGGGAATTCCAGTATGGTATCTTACTCCTCCAACCGAGACCCCACTAGGCCACCCCAAACCATACATAGCTGTGACACCCGTGCAAGCGATTCCCTTTGCTCCTTCCACCACCACAGTGCCCCTAGAGCCTTCGTAGAACCCTCCTAATGCTACGACAACTACCGACAAGAAACACAAAAATCGCAAGGGGGCATCCACTGACAAGGCCACTGCACCTGACCCTACCCGGCCCCCACCCGCCAAGCCTTGTGCCTTGTGTGATGGTATCGGTCATCCTACCCGTACTTGTCCTGAGTTGCCATGTATCCAACCCATGGTTAAAGTTGTGTTCCCTGAATCCACGGTCCCTGAACCCTCTGTTTCTTCCTCATTCGTAGCAAAAAACCCCATGACTCTTCGCACCAACAAACCTTGCACTCTCTGTGGGGTCCATGGTCATTATTCCCACCATTTTCCTCACCTCACCCATTACCAAGCCTCTTTAGAGGTCATCCGCGAGTACGAGGTTGAAAAAAATCAATCCGCCTCTCCCATCCTTGCTCAATATGCGTCCAATCTACTCGAGGATCCCCCCGCTACCATTGACATTCCTCCCCTTGATGTTGAAATGTCAGACCCTGCTGCTTCTCTGTTATATCTATCATCATCTACGTGCTCCCTGGAGTACATTCCTTCTGAACCCACTCCACCTATTCTACTTGCTTCTCCTCCAGACATGGGTGCTTCATCTTTGGACCATCTCTTTTTTTCTTCTGTCATTTCCCGCGATGACCCGTCTCTATGCATCTCTCCTCATACTGATGATGTCGGTACCTTTGCAATGTCTTCTGGTCTCTTTGACCCTTCCATCCCCTCTCCTAATCACGATCATACCCTCCGCATCTTCGATGTGCATCGCAGCCTGAGTGCCCTCCCTCCATCCCATCGTTCTCCTACCTCTCCATCTCATCAATCCATGAGTCCTCGATTTCCTACCCGCACTGCTCCCTCTCGTAGCCGTCATTGGAAGTCTATCCTCTACTCATGCTACCCTCCTTTGTCTCATCCTTCCCATTTCTTGACTTATGAGGCTATTACATCGGCCCTTTCATCCGACCCTTATCTGGGCTACGCCGATGGAGCAAGTCGCTATTCTCGTCATCTCGCTTTAGCAGCATGGGCCTTATTTACCCCCTTGCATACTCGGGTCCTTGAAAATGGCATATGCATTGGTACGGCCACCAATAATGAAGCCGAATATGATGCAGTTCATGGTCTCTTAGTTGATGCCCTTTCTCACCGCATCCTCCATCTGCATGTTCATTTGGATTCCCTGCTTGTTGTCTTACAACTTAATGGTGTCTATCGTGTGCATAACCCCCTCCTGTTTAGACAATATTTACGAGTGCAAATTTTGATATAGGAATTTAGATTCATTACATTTCACCATATACCTAGAGGTCAAAATCACTACGTAGATCAAATCGAAAACCATGTTCTAGACTGGCATATATCACACACAACACAATAGCATTTAACACCATTAATAAAATACATATACATCATATATATGTTACATAACATGTGTTTTTAGATTCCATCTACTCTGAAACATACTACATGCCCATAGCATGTTACAATAACAAAACTACAAAAATGGGGGGCACCACTCGCCCCTACATCAACACTGGGGGCCACCACCTGCCCTACATCTAATCAGTCTCTGGAGGATCCTAAGCCACTGGCTCTACCCTCGCCGCTCGTAGATCACGCACATCCTAACCGGCCATCGCCATGCGTTGCATGATACCTCGCCACTCCGAGGGTATCCCAATACATAACTCTATGTACTGGTCATCTAAATCCTGCCAACCACACTCTGATACCCCGGTCAGCAACCCCTCACATCTTCGATGAATGTCCTCCACTAGAGCATCCATATCCTCGCTCTACATTGTCCTTGATCCACTTGCCCCTGTAGCTCCTATCGCTGCAGGTCGTCCCATGTATCCGACCGGTTTTACCGGAGCTATATCTACATTCCACAAAACATCTCGATTAGCATCAGGTATATTAGTCACAAAGCTCTAAAATATTCCTAACATATTATTTGCTTTTCACTTACCATCGGGCCCCCACACTCGACCTGGCGGAAGCGGCAAGTCTGGATCTTCCCAATAACTCATCCCACTATAGGGATAATCGTCTATGTATAATGGCATCTGATCCCAATGGGCGAATAAATTTGGTCAGAACACCCAATGACTCCCCCTCCCCCTCCTCTACACAGTAGCCATCCCCACCAACACATTCGGGGCTCTCTCGGACCTCCATCAGGCAACTGTACATGAGGTCGTAAGGTCGGGATCTTCTCAAAGAAGAAAGAGCACAACATCGTCCCATAAGTACAACATGATTCACTTGGCGCTTGCATAGCGACAACTATCATTTAACTGACACCAACATCATCTGGGCCCACCCATAGTAGGTCCCACTCAGCACACTCTCCATGATCATCATCTTCCCTCCAGTGATGTGATGGAACGCCTGGCTACCCAAGACCCGTAACACTATTGCGGCCACTGCCCGGGTCTCCAACCCCTCTAGATCACCAATGGATATTCGATTACCTTTGACTCGGACACCTGGTTGACAATTTCGCTCAAAAAACTCCATAATGTCACACCCCCGTGGTAACACTGGCTGCGTATTTCCCACCATCCATAATGGTGGGAGACCTGTCAAGAAATAAAAATCCTGGACTGTCAACTTGATCCTGTGCCCCTGCACTACAAATGCCTCCTAATCTGGATCCCATTAACTGATAATACGTTCCAACAAGAGCTCCCCCGCCCTCATTAAAGGGTTCTCCAAAAATTTCAGTACCACATACCTAGCCAGTGCATGACGGACACCCTGATCCGCCTGGATCTCCGTCCGTAATGTACCTAAGTCTCTCTCTCTCCCCTTGATCCGTATATCTTCCATACCTGCACAAAAATATCATTTTTGTCAGCCTCCAGATCAACAAAACTGCATTAACTTACCCCAAAACAAAATCTCAGCCCATAATAGCCCAAAAACCCCCACATCTCATAAGTCGCACTTTTTGGGCAAAACCTGGGCCAGGTGACACTTTTCAGGCCAAAACCTGCATCCCAGGTCACAACTTTTTCCCCATAAAGTGTGACCCAACTGTAAGGATGAAATAGGGGTAGTTACTGAGATTTAAAGCCCTAATCTATAATTTGAATCCATCAAAAACAAAGCTTAAGATTAGGCCTCTTACCTGCAACTGACGGATCAAAATTCCAACGGTCGGTTTGTCCGCTACGATCACCGCAAGATTTAGGGCCTTCTCTCCTCTCCACATTCACCACAGATACACAGGAAAATGAATGATTTTGGAGGGAAAATGCCCTATTAGAAGAAAACCCCTGTTTTTTCTTTCGCCCGCTGCGACCAAACCGTAGCCCTATTTGACACACCGTCCACACCGTTGGAAAGCTCTCACCGAGCACTCAAATGGGTATATGTCAATTTTTTATGTTTTGATACTTCACCAGGACACATTTTGTCCATGAAGGGTCTATTCACCTCTTCTCAAAAACGACTTTCTTCACTTACGACACTTGCACTTGGGGCACCACTTTGCCTCCTTACTCATCTTCGTTCATGTTGATTTTCATCATGAGCTACCCTCTTGTACTCATGCTTTTATGGTTCCCCATTTGGACCTATTCTATGAGGCAGCACCATTGAGTCACCCTTGTTTAGAGCATCCACATCGAGTCACCAGCACATTCATGGAGCCTATCTCGAGTCCCTTTGTACCCCACCATAGTCCTCCATCCTTTCCTGCTTCTTCCCTCTCTCATGTCACACATTATGGCCTTCCATACCCCCGTCCACTATCCCCCATGATCCTGTGTCAGTCACTGCCAAGCCATTCATACACTTGGTGCTCTAACAAGGGAAGTAGTCCAACCGCTCCTCCATTCCTCTCCTTCCATCATCATCATTAGTGTCTCCTTGGTCGTCACTCTACTATTTTCCCCATGCCTTAGATGGGGTTCCCTTATTGCCTCACCTATGGTGGACCTCATTCTGTCGACATCAGCTCATTTATTCCCGAAGCTAGGTCTAAGGGGCAGTGTACCTTGGTTCAAGCTCCTTTCAGCATGATCATGATCTATACACTTGATGGTCCAGTAATGCAGCAGCAGCTATTGGTGATTCCCAGGTGTGTGTGAGATCTCTCAACCCTCATGAGGGGGTGGCCCTGCAAGTAGCCCCCCACATGCCCGGATGACTTCTTTTCTGACCCTGATGCAACTCCTCCCATTTGATGATATCAGCCTCCACCGCTTGCGGTGCTTCTTCGATTTGCACGTATCAATCAGATGTTGCGAGCCCTTCCCCGCGTGTAGGGAGAATTTGGGTGTATTTGTATCTCATGTACTACCATATTATTGTATAAGTCCTGAATATTATTCCAGGCCTCAAATGTATGTGAGATTCATCATGTTCTTTATCTGGCTCAGGTTTAGGCCAGCAAATGCTTCATTATCGCATTCCGTGGTTTTTCGTGCACCTTATTATTTTTACTTCTTGCGTTCCATGGTTTTCCGGGCGCCTTATTCTTGGTACTTTGTCTCGGCGGGCATAGGTATGCCTCCCCCGCCGCCTTTAGCACAGGTACCACTTCATAGAGACTTGTTGCACCTGTAAGTCTCATCTCCTCAGGGTCTAGTTCTTTTATACATCAGACACCATTACACTTCTCTCTCTCACTTCCCTTTTGATATCTAGTGATTGAGCTCTTACAACGTACTTCGGTCATACAATTTTCTCCTAACACTCGTACGTTGGGGGGTAATCTGTTACACCATTTTTTTTGTCATCTAACCTATTATTATTAGATGAACCCAAGTACACCATGTAAGACCAATTTTACCCTAAATAAAATTTCTTTCACCATCTAAAATAACTTATTTGGTCATATTTAACCCAAAACAAAGAAGTTAATTAAATAAATCATTATTTACTTTAATTATTTCCTAAGAACAAGTTATTTAAATCATTATTTAAATAATATTCTTAGTTAAATTTGACTAAATCATCCATAAATAATTAAATAAACCATTATTTATTTAATTATATTCCCATCATTCCCCTAGAATGATAAATAAATCATTTATTTATTTATTATTTATAAATAAATGAATTGACCCAAGTCAAGAATCCTTTTCCCTCCAACAAATATAATAAAATATTCCTAAAAGGTGATTCTAGAATTCAATTAATAATATTTTATTCATGCACTGAGTTCTAGACCACCCCAATATTTTTTTATAAATATAGGGGTTTTCCCCATTCATTAGTCACCTTCAGTGCATTAGATCACTCTAGATGTTCTCTTGGTCACCATTTTCCATTTTTCTTTTTGAACTCCCATTGAGTTCTATGTTTTATTTTCCACATCCATAAGAGAGAGAAATGCTAGATCTAAAACACCGAGGACTTCCAAGAACCCATCTGTAACACCCCCAATTTGTGTGTTGAATTTTTAAAGGTAGACATTTGAACTTAAATCCTAAGGGGGTGGACCCCAAGGGACAAGTATGGTGTGAATGTATTTGCATATTTTATTTGAGGAAATAAATAAAATTATTGTGCAATTTGACCAAGATGAGAATTAGAGATCACTTGCCAAATCCATGAGGATGGATAAGGCAACAAATCCCCAAAAATCTTTCAAAAATCCTTGAAAGAAATTTATTTAGATTTGAGGAGGAATCTAAATTTCCCCAATGAAGAGGAGTAGTTGGGAAGAGGTGAGAAAAATCTGGAAAAGCTGAGGAAAAGCTTAAAGCAGCTTTAAAGAGTCCCAAATTGGGAAGCCTAGGCTAAACAGGAAAGAAAGCATCCTGCTATTCTGGACGCAGAATTAGAAACATGCTTTGGGGAAATATGAGCTTAAATAAGCTGCTCCTAGGCAGATCAGAGGTTGATCTGTTCGAGGAGGTGATCTCTGCTCGGGGGTGAGTCCCGGGAGACAAAGAGGACTCTAAGGTTGGGAGGTTGGTCATTTGGCAGATTGTGGTATGTTCTGAAATTCGTGTTACTATGTCTTATTACAGTATGAATTGGCTACATATAAAACTGAATTGTATGACAATGAGAAATTTTGGTACTACATTTAACATAATCTATCCTTAGGCATTCACCTTCCAGATTTTGTGTAGTTGTAGACCAGAAAGTCCATAGAGTAGAAACTTCAGAATCTCTAAACCAAGGTTGGTTTAAATCTGAAGTTACTTAGCCTCTACAGATGAATAATTATTGTTTTGTTCCTTATAGACGCAAATGTGATATTATATGCTTATGTGTATGCTAGAGAACCATGATAGCAGTACCAAAGTTACATGGTATAAATACAATAGCTGACAGTAAGATATTGGAATATGACATTCAAAATTGTATAGAAAAAAAAAAATACCTCTACTCTATCTGATTGATATAACAGTTATAAATGTTTATATTGCATTTCTAAATCTATCCTAAATCCTTGAAGACAAGTATCATAGCAAAATATTTAAATTTATAATTACATTCCTCTAGTCAAGCACTATTGGATACATATAGGTGTACATCGAAAGAAAAATAGAAATTAAGAGTGAGGACTTTAGCATAGGTACTCTTATTAAACCAAAGGGTAAATCTGCACTATAGAAGTGTTACATCATTCATAGCCAATATAGAGTGTATTGTAGATTAAATTTACCTCTAACCCTCTTGAAAGAAATATTAGGGTTATGGATTTAATCTATGCTTCATGAGTATTATCAATTAAACTGTCGAATACATGTATAGATACTTAGCAAATATATGTATATGTTAACAAGTATGAAGAACTAGCGCAATTAGTTATTTTTAATATTGACTTCAAATGAGCCGCACCTTGAAATAAAACATATATGAGATAAGAACATAAATACATATATATAAACCCTATATATTCAAAAGGAAACATATGTACGAATCATATCTATATGAAATGCTAACCAAAATTAAATAAAGGTACCGCGAGTTTATAGCCATATTTTATAACACTTGAAGGAATATATGTATTGCGTTCCTAACGCTATCTTTAATCTTGTGAACAAATATCATAGTCAATGAATAAATTTAAATTTACGTCCCCTATTTAAGTGCATCTAGGTATATCTCAAATGAAAAGCAAAGTATAAACACCGTGAACCAAACTAATAGCAAAATATATATATATATATATATATATATATATATATATATATATGCATTCAAATAAAACTTAAGCGTCGAGGATTAAAACAGCGACTCCTGGTGAATCGACGATTGTTTATATATGCATTAAAATAAATCTGGAGCGCCGTGAGTTAACCCAAGGAAGCATTGTGCATCAACGATTATATATGAATATTTCGGGTGAAAAAAAAAAAAATATCTATATAGGTACCATCTGTGGGGCGACGTGGCGCCCAGTCAAACTAAGTAAACCCTAAGGCCAAATTGAAAGCAATAGGCTCGTTTCGCTACCATTTCCGAGAAGGGTATTACTGTAAACATTCTCGGCCTTCTAGGGTTTATTTTCATGCGATATAGAGTCAACAGAAAAACAAAACTACGGGATATGTTAAACATAGCATTCTAAACCTGCATCTGAACTCCTATAAATTCTATCCATTGGGTATATATTTTCTGGAGATGATTTGTTAGCCGCACATACAGAGTTAAAGGAAATCAGCGTCATATGGAACCATATCACCACATAAAAAAAAAAATAAACAACATTTGAAACTATATATATGGCGGCCATGCCTGTTATCGTGAAAGCGACTGATAGCAATACAAATAGGAAATGCGAAATAAAATGGTAGCACAACAGCCAGAGGGAGGCCGTCCCATTGAGTGCCAAGGAAGCTGCGAGCAGGCGTCCGTCTACATAAACAATTCTTAACCGATTAGATACAGTGTTATCTACAGACATCAAACGATTTGCGTAATGGAAAGAATGGGAGAATGTATGCAGGACTTCCATACCTCCAAACGGATCTGGCACTCCGGTAACAACAGGAAAAAAAAACCCCACAAGAAGAGCTGCACCTCAGAGAACCAGTGAACATAAAACAATCCTCCCGACCCGATTTACATTCAACAGGAACATAAACGAGATATATAGATAATAGCTGGTACAGGGATCAGCTAGTGGACGTCGTTGAGGAAAAAGGGTAAGGGTATGAAAACCCTAATCCCATTTTCCTAGACGACAGAAAATCCCAAAACCAATTTGAAAAACAATCCAGTTCATCGCCAGCGCGGTACCCGGTGGTGTAAAAGCGTTTCCATTAAGTATTGAACTGCAGGAGGCAGCCCGATCAGTACTGGATCAAGCAGGAACACCATCCGAAAGCCCTACACGTATTATACGGGCTGGAACATAAACCTGCAACCGTCGGCGTCGGGTACCCCTCTTCTGCGTGAGGCGCCGTCTCTGCATGATAAACCATCAAATACCCGAATGAAATTCCACACGCATAGCTGAAAGGTCAAAGAAAACAGTCTTCGGTGTATAATTACGAATTGAAAATTTACACGGCGAATTAACAACCCAAAGAAAAAAAAAACAATTTAAAAGTAACATGACTTCGCAGGGTTTTAGGGTTAGGGTTGTTATATCACGGAGGGAGGAATGGTCGAGAACGCGCGATTAATAGAACAAAACTTCTATCATCCCAGAAAATTAACATGTGACGTGGCACGACAAAAGGGCCGAATCTCTGATATACAACTACATCATCGCGGCGCCTTAAATCATCGTTGAATTCCATTATGAGCAAGTATCACTATACTATGGACAGAGATGATAAATCAATGCGTGTAATACAGGTTGGCACGTAGCCAACATGTTAATATATGAACGATGGGGGTAATTATAGGGTACGATTTCAAGGCTAAGGTCAAAGAGGAGGTGTCGTAATTATAACCTCGGTCATATATATATATATATATATGCAATCAATTCATTGTGAAGTGGTTCGATGTACATGATATATCTATATAATTGTTATACGTATGTAATGAATTTTATATACTTAAAGTGGTTCGATGTAGATGGTATATATATATATACAATTGTTATATATATATGTAATGAAAGATATATATTTATGTACGGATTCCATGAGAGTACTAAGAGGGGTATCGATATAGCTACATAAATATATATATGACTGTAGGAGACATGGTCAAAGTTTAGAGGTGGATTCAAAACTATATATGTTGAATATATTTAAGATGGGTGAGATTGTTGAAGAATATGTATGCCACATAGACTAGGGTTATATTATGTCTATGAAAAAAAAGAATATACAAACACGTCTCATGCAAACACATCTCATGATAATAGCAAATGGGATGGAGATATATATATATAGATATAATTGATTGCAAGGAGTACAGTTGGTATGTTCACTATTGTTATGAAGAGAAAGGTACTAGAGGACCAGAATAAACTTATTCAGAGGAAACGAAAGTCAATTTCTGAATGCATATTTCAAATAATTAGGTGAATAGAGAAGAAATCTCAGTAGATAGGAAGAAGTAGAGGAAAAAAAATAAAATTTGTTAAACTGGAGGTGTTACAAATGGTATCGGAGCACTAGTTACAACAAATTTGGGCTGTCATTTTGTGCTCACTAACATATGTGGTTGTTTGTTGAAAATTTTATTTTAAAATTTTTGCTAATTTGTGTTGTGAGTGTGTACAGTGAAATGGCTGAAGGTGAAGGGATTTATGTGGATTTGCGGGATGATTTTGCTACTCCATATCCCAATGCCCCTGTAATGGCTATGTTGCACAGGCTGCAACGAGAACTGGCTGAACTGAGAAGCCAGAATGACATGTTGTCATCAGCCAGTAAGGAGCAAGAAAAGCTCATCAGAGAACTAACTTCCCGGAACAGCCAGGAAGGCGAAGGTTCCAGAAAGAGAAATATGGATGAGTCTGATGATGATGATGCTGCTAGACAGCAACAGAAACAGAAAAGAGAATTGCAGGTAGAATTTAGAAAAATCAAACCTCCCTCCTATGATGGGGAGAAGGAGGAGGATGCTGAAGCTTGGTTGCTGAACATGATCAAGTATTTCCAAGTTTATGAATATGAGAGCAATATGAAGGCTAGATTAGCTGTGTACCAGTTACAAGGAAAATCTACATTGTGGTGGGAAGAGACAAAAATGGTGCATACCATTGATGAAAAGATAGTTACTTGGGAAGATTTTCAGGCTAAGTTCAAAAGTCGTTATTTGAATGAACGTTATTATGATGATAAAGAAAAAGAATTTCATGAACTTAGACTAGGACAGCTCACTATTGATGAGTTTGTCACTAAGTTTACTAATTTACTGAGGTATGTCCCTTACATTAGGGAAGAAAAGGCAAAAGTGCAAAGGTTTTTAAATTGTTTGCCTGCTGTCTACAAGGAGAAAATTGAGTTTGACAACCCAAAAACAATGGATGAAGCTGTTAGAAAAGCAATATTATGCTATCAGCAGTTCAAAGGTAAAGCTGAACAAGGGAAGAGTTGGCTGAACAAGGGTGAGTTCAAAGGTAAAAGACCAAAACCAACATATCTAAGAAATTTTGGTAGAGATCATCAGCGGAAAAAATTTAGTAAACCAAAAGAAAGTCAAACTGCTCAGTCCCAAGTGGCTTCAAAACCAGTAGAAGGGAACAATAGAAAGGAAGGGATAGTCAGAATGAAGGAACCTTTGAAATTTTGGGGCTGTGGAGAACCCCATATGATGAGAGACTGCCCCCATCGAAATATACACATGATCAGCAGAGAGCGAGAGGCAACAACAGTAAATGACATAGCCAGAAATATACCAATTATCAGTGCAGCTTTGGAAAATCGGCAAGTAGAACATCAAGCAACCATGGTGGAGATGGAGGGTAAGATTTCTAACCTACCTGTTACTGTTTTGATTGATCCAGGTGCTTCTTTGAGTTACATTAGTCCTGGAATTGTAGAAAAATGTAAAATTAAACTTGAAAAGTTTCAACAGTCATGGTTGGTACAGCTGGCCACTGGAACTAAGAGAAAAGTCACACATAAACTGCCTAAAACAACAATACAATTGAATGACTTTACAACAGAAGTAAATCTGAACATATTGCCATTAGGATCCTATGATCTGCTGATAGGAATGGATTGGCTGGAAAAGAAGAAAGCTCTGATGAACTGCTGGGATAAAACCCTGCATTGTGTGGATGAGGAAGGGAAACCGTTTACACTAAAAGGGAAACCAAAATCCATTTCAGTAAGACAAATATCAGCCTTACAATTGAAAAGAGCCAGCTAGAAAAGGAAACTAGTCTTTGCGATTGCATGATATATAGAACGTGAAAACAGGAATCAATTATTGGATGCTATACCAGTCATCAGAGAATTTAAGGAAGTCTTTCCCAAGGAAATACCTCATCTTCCCCCCAAAAGAGAGATTGATTTTTCAATTGATATGGTACCAGGACCAACACCTGTTTCCCGAGCACCTTATCGAATGAGCCCTCCTGAACTAACGGAACTGACAATGCAATTACAGGAATTGTTAGATAAAGGGTATATCAGACCAAGTGTGTCTCCTTGGGGAGCCCCGATTTTATTTGTGAAAAAGAAGGATGGAACTTTTAGGATGTGCATTGACTATCGTCAACTGAACAAATTGACCATTAAGAATAGATATCCACTTCCTAGAATTGATGATCTTTTTGATCAAGTGAGAGGAGCTTCAGTATTTTCCAAGATAGACCTAAGGACTGGTTATCACCAACTTAGAATTAAAGAAGAAGACATCAGCAAAACAACATTTCGAACCAGGTATGGGCATTACGAATTTGTAGTCCTACCTTTTGGATTGACTAATGCCCCTGCCACATTTATGTGCTTGATGAACAGTGTGTTGAATAAGTACTTGGACAAATTTGTTCTTGTGTTCATAGATGATATTTTAGTTTACTCCAAAAATGAGGAAGAAAATAAGGAACACCTAAGAATAGTGTTGCAAACTCTGAAAGAAAATCAGCTATATGCCAAGTTCAGTAAGTGTGAATTTTATAAAGATAAAATTCAATATTTGGGTCATATTATTTCTGAGAAAGGGCTTGCAGTTGACCCTGAAAAGATAAAAGCAATTAAGGAATGGCCAGTCCCAACTGATGTTTCAGCAGTAAGGTCGTTCATGGGGATAGCAGGCTACTATCGTAGATTTGTGGAAATATTTTCTGCTATCACAAATCCCATAACCTCATTACAAAGGAAGGGTGTTAAGTTCGTGTGGACTGAAAAATGTCAAAACAGTTTCGAGCAGTTAAAACAAAAACTTATTTCAGCCCCTATATTAACAATTGCTGATCCTGATAAAGAGTTTGTTGTATGTACAGACGCTTGCAGAGAAGGGCTAGGAGGAGTCCTATTGCAGGAAAATTCAGTTATTGCTTATGAATCTAGGAAACTAAAAACTCATGAACAGAATTACAGTGCATATGATTTAGAGTTTGCAGCTGTTATTCATGCTTTAAAAATGTGGAGGCACTATCTACTGGGGAAGAAGTTCACATTGATGACTGATCATATTAGCCTCAAATATTTTTTTTCCCAAACTGATCTGAATGCAAGGCAAGCCAGATGGCTGTCCTTTTTAAGTGAATTTGATATGAACATAAAACATATCAAGGGAAAAGAGAATAAAGTTGCTGATGCGTTAAGTAGAAATGCTTATCAACATTTAAACAGCATTGGGAGTAGTGCCCAGATGGAGATAGAGGAAATGGTGGGAGCAGCCGCAAATCAAGATCCCAACTATGAAGCCCTTTTGGTGAAACTACAGAAAAGGGATAAAACTGACTTCACTAAAAACCAGAAAGGGCTGCTCTATTACAAAAACAGGTTGTATATTCCAAATATAGAGTCATTGAAAAGAGAAATTCTAGATGAATATCAAAAACAACCTTATGCAGGACATCCAGGATACCAGAAGATGTTAACAGCCTTGAAAAAGAAGCTGTTCTGGCCAGGAATGAAGAGAGATGTGGCAGAGTATCTAAGTAAGTGTATGGAATGTCAACTGGTCAAGGTTGAGCATCAACATCCAACAGGACTTTTAAACTCGTTGCCAATTGCAGAATGGAAATGGGACACAGTTTCCCTGGATTTTATAACAGGATTACCCAAGACTAAATATCAACATGATTCTGTAATGGTGGTAGTAGACACTCTCACCAAAGCTTCTCACTTTATACCAGTAAAGTCTACCTTTGGAACAGCTCAAGTAGCAAATGTTTTCCTAAAATAGATAGTAAGGCTTCATGGAGTTCCTAAGGTGATTGTTTCAGATCGAGATACTAATTTTACAGCAGCATTTTGGAAGGGATTGTTTGCAGGAATGGGTACTAAGCTGAATTTTAGTACTGCCTATCACCCCCAAACTGATGGGCAAACAGAAAGGACAAATCAAATTTTAGAGGATATGCTGAGAATGTATGTGATGGATAGGCCATCGAAATGGGAAGAGTACCTGCATTTAGCTGAGTTTTCCTATAATAATAGTTACCAATCCTCTATTAAGATGAGTCCATTTGAGGCACTCTATGGGAGAAAGTGCCGTACTCCCTTGAGCTGGAGTCAACTAGAGGATAAACTGGTGTTGGGACTAGATGCACTACAAGAGATGGAAAGAATTTTTAAACAAATACAGAGAAATATAAAGACATCACAAGACCGACAGAAGAGCTATGATGATAAGAAAAGGGTGCACCGAGAATTAAAAGTGGGGGATCATGTGTATTTGCGCATCAAACCGAAAAAGAGCACACTTTATGCAGGAAGTTGTGCAAAACTGGCTCCTAGATATTGTGGGCCTTTTGAAGTTTTAGAAAGGGTGGGACCAGTGGCTTATAAGCTGGCCTTACCACCCCATGTTAAAGTGCATAATGTGTTTCATGTTTCATTACTAAAAAGATATGTGCATGATGCTTCTCACATAGTTGATTGGAATGTTGTACAGGTGGAACCAGAAGGGGAGTTTCTGCCAGAACCGCTTCAAATATTGGAGCGGGAAGAAATTGAATTAAGAAACAGAAAAATGGCCAGAGTAAAAGTGCAGTGGAAGCACTTTACTGCTGAAGAAGCCACCTGGGAAAGGGAAGCTGAAATGATGGAGAAATATCCAATTTTGTTTAAATGAACTCTAGTAGTTAAATAACAACACCGAGGACGGTGTTTATTTTTAGAGGGGGAATGTGTAACACCCCCAATTTGTGTGTTGAATTTTTAAAGGTAGAAATTTGAACTTAAATCCTAAGGGGGTGGACCCCAAGGGACAAGTATGGTGTGAATGTATTTGCATATTTTATTTGAGGAAATAAATAAAATGATTGTGCAATTTGACCAAGATGAGAATTAGAGATCACTTGCCAAATCCATGAGGATGGATAAGGCAATAAATCCCCAAAAATCTTTCAAAAATCCTTGAAAGAAAATTATTTAGATTTGAGGAGGAATCTAAATTTCCCGAATGAAGAGGAGTAGTTGGGAAGAGGTGAGAAAAAGCTGGAAAAGCTGAGGAAAAGCTTAAAGCAGCTTTAAAGGATCCCAAAATGGGAAGCCTAGGCTAAACAGGAAAGAAAGCATCCTGCTATTCTGGACGCAGAATTAGAAACATGCTTTGGGGAAATATGAGCTTAAATAAGCTGCTCCTAGGCAGATCAGAGGTTGATCTGTTGGAGGAGGTGATCTCTGCTCGGGGGTGAGTCCCGGGAGACAAAGAGGACTCTAAGGTTGGGAGGTTGGTCATTTGGCAGATTGTGGTATGTTCTGAAATTCGTGTTACTATGTCTTATTACAGTATGAATTGGCTACATATAAAACTGAATTGTATGACAATGAGAAATTTTGGTACTACATTTAACATAATCTATCCTTAGGCATTCACCTTCCAGATTTTGTGTAGTTGTAGACCAGAAAGTCCATAGAGTAGAAACTTCAGAATCTCTAAACCAAGGTTGGTTTAAATCTGAAGTTACTTAGCCTCTACAGATGAATAATTATTGTTTTGTTCCTTATAGACGCAAATGTGATATTATATGCTTATGTGTATGCTAGAGAACCATGATAGCAGTACCAAAGTTACATGGTATAAATACAATAGCTGACAGTAAGATATTGGAATATGACATTCAAAATTGTATAGAAAAAAAAAAATACCTCTACTCTATCTGATTGATATAACAGTTATAAATGTTTATATTGCATGCTAACTCTATCTTAGATCCTTGAAGACAAGTACCATAGCAAATGATTTGATTTATCATTAAATTCCTCTAGTTAAAGCACTAGTGGATACATATGTGTATATCGAAAAAAAAAAAATGGAAATTTAGAGTGAGGATTTTATAATAGATATTCGTATTAAACCAAAGGGTAAATCTTCCCTATAGATGTGTTGCATCATGCATCACCAATATAGAGCGTATAGTAGATTAAATTTACCTCTAACCCTTGAAAGAAATATTAGGGTTATGGATTTAATCTATGCTTCATGAGTATTATCAATTAAACTGTCGAATACATGTATAGATACTTAGCAAATATATGTATATGTTAACAAGTATGAAGAACTAGCGCAATTAGTTATTTTTAATATTGACTTCAAATGAGCCACACCTTGAAATAAAACATATATGAGATAAGAACATAAATACATATATATAAACCCTATATATTGAAAAGGAAACATATGTACGAATCATATCTATATGAAATGCTAACCAAAAGTAAATAAACGTACCGCGAGTTTATAGCCATATTTTATAACACTTGAAGGAATATATGTATTGCGTTCCTAACGCTATCTTTAATCCTGTGAAC
Source organism: Pinus albicaulis (assembly GCA_034641835.2). Taxonomy (NCBI): domain Eukaryota; kingdom Viridiplantae; phylum Streptophyta; class Pinopsida; order Pinales; family Pinaceae; genus Pinus; species Pinus albicaulis. Next base: position 75,122 of record JAXQQM020087127.1, on the reverse strand, counting down.
AAATATCATAGTCAATGAATAAATTTAAATTTACGTCCCCTATTTAAGTGAATCTAGGTATATCTCAAATGAAAAGCAGAGTATAAACACCACGAACCAAACTAATAGCAAAATATATATATATATGCATTACAAATAAAACTTAAGCGCTGAGGATTAAAACAGGGACTCCTGGTGAATCGACGATTGTTTATATATGCATTAAAATAAATTTGGAGCGCCGTGAGTTAACACAAGGAAGCATTGTGCATCAACGATTATATATGAATATTTCGGGTGAACAAAAAAAAATATATCTATATAGGTACCATCTGTGGGGCGACGTGGCGCCCAGTCAAACTAAGTAAACCCTAAGGCCAAATTGAAAGCAATAGGCTCGTTTCGCTACCATTTCCGAGAAGGGTATCACTGTGAACGTTCTCGGCCTTCTAGGGTTTATTTTCATGCGATATAGATTCAACAGAAAAACAAAACTACGGGATATGTTAAACATAGCATTCTAAACCTGCATCTGAACTCCTATAAATTCTATCCATTGGGTATATATTTTCTGGAGATGATTTGTTAGCCGCACATACAGAGTTAAAGGAAATCAGCGTCATATGGAACCATATCACCACAGAAAAAATAAATAAAAAACATTTGAAACTATATATATGGCGGCCATGCATGTTATCGTGAAAGCGACTGCTAGCAATACAAATAGGAAATGCGAAATAAAATGGTAGCATAGCAGCCAGAGGGAGGCCGTCCCATTGAGTGCCAAGGAAGCTGCGAGCAGGCGTCCGTCTGCATAAACAATTCGCAACCGATTAGATACAGTGTTATCTACAGACATCAAACGATTTGCGTAATGGAAAGAACGCGAGAATGTATGCAGGACTTCCATACCTCCAAACGGATCTGGCACTCCGGTAACAACAGGAAAAAAAAACCCCACAGGAAGAGTTGCACCTCAGAGAACCAGTGAACATAAAACAATCCTCCCGACCCGATTTACATTCAACAGGAACAGAAACGAGATATATAGATAATAGCTGGTACAGGGATCAGCTAGTGGACGTCGCTGAGGAAAAAGGGTAAGGGTATGAAAACCCTAATCCCATTTTCCTAGACGACAGAAAATCCCAAAACCAATTTGAAAAACAATCCAGTTCGTCGCCAGCGCGGTACCCGGTGGTGTAAAAACGTTTCCATTAAGTACTGAACTGCAGGAGGCAGCCCGATCAGTACTGGATCAAGCAGGAACACCATCTGAAATCCCTACACGTATTATACGGGCTGGAACATAAACCTGCAACTGTCGGCGTCGGGTACCCCTCTTCTGCGTGAGGCGTCGTCTCTGCATGATAAACCATCAAATACCAGAATGAAATTCCACACGCATAGCTGAAAGGTCAGAGCAAACAGTCTTCGGCATATAATTACGAATTGAAAATTTACACGGCGAATTAACAACCCAAAGAAAAAAAAAACAATTTAAAAGTAACATGACTTCGCAGGGTTTTAGGGTTAGGGTTGTTATATCACGGATGGAGGAATGGTCGAGAATGCACGATTAATAGAACAAAACTTCTGTCATCCCAGAAAATTAACATGTGACGTGGCACGACAAAAGGGCCGAATCTCTGATATACAACTACATCATCGCGGCGCCTTAAATCATCGTCGAATTCCGTTATGAGCAAGTATCACTATACTATGGACAGAGATGATAAATCAATGCGTGTAATACAGGTTGGCACGTAGCCAACATGTTAATATATGAACGATGGGGGTAATTATAGGGTACGATTTCAAGGCTAAGGTCAAAGGGGAGGTGTCGTAATTATAACCTCGGTCATATATATATATATATGCAATCAATTCATTGTGAAGTGGTTTGATGTACATGATATATCTATATAATTGTTATACGTATGTAATGAATTTTATATACTTAAAGTGGTTCGATGTATATGGTATATATATATATACAATTTTTATATATATATGTAATGAAAGATATATATTTATGTACGGATTCCATGAGAGTACTAAGAGGGGTATCGATATAGCTACATAAATATATATATGACTGTAGGAGACATGGTCAAAGTTTAGAGGTGGATTCAAAAGTATATATGTTGAATATATTTAAGATGGGTGAGATTGTTGAAGAATATGTATGCCACATAGACTAGGGTTATATTATGTCTATGAAAAAAAAGAATATACAAACACGTCTCATGCAAACACATCTCATGATAATAGCAAATGGGATGGAGATATATATATATAGATATAATTGATTGCAAGGAGTACAGTTGGTATGTTCACTGTTGTTACGAAGAGAAAGGTACTAGAGGACCAGAATAAACTTATTCAGAGGAAACGAAAGTCAATTTCTGAATGCATATTTCAAATAATTAGGTGAATAGAGAAGAAATCTTAGTAGATAGGAAGAAGTAGGGGAAAAAAAAAAAAATTTGTTAAACTGGAGGTGTTACACCATCCCACTGAGGAGAATCGGAAAACACCTTTCTTGTTTTCCTCTCAGGTGCCCCATTCTTTAATATAATACAAAATTATTTCATATACATTCGTCTTGTCTTGTTCATTGGATCTATGGAGCTATGTTATTTTTTATCTTCTTAATATCTTTTGTGCTTAGATCTGAATTTCTGCAACAATCGTAAAGGTATTTTGCAGCCATAATCAATGTTAGGGCTATTTGTTATGCGTAGCTAAAGTTATATTTTAGGACAAAAGATTCACACTAACAATAATTATTCTAAAAATAATAATGAAACAAAGATCTAAATGCAACAAGAGATAATTTTCAATCTTAAATAAAGCATGATTGTAAAAATTAAATCTAAATACCTATGTTGTACATTAACACGAAGGTTTCATATAACTATTCATTATTATGCTTGCATAAGAAATTAAATATCAATTACATATTAAAGTAATAGAGGATAGTACAAGAGAAATATTAAAAATAAGTAGTCCAATACATATAATAACTACATATAAATATGAATGTTTATCATCATAAATAAAATTGAGCATAAATTTGTATTAACAATGATAGAATATGTCATTACAAACTGTCAGGAATTCCTTGACCAGAGTCCATTCTTCTGTATAAATAATTACATAAACTATACATGAATACATATCCTTGAATTCAGTGGATTGAATTATATGCATGATATTGATCAACTTTTAAATAGAAGAAATAATATAAAGTGTCAAAGTTGGCAAAATGAATGCCCAATTTGATTAATCGTAAAATATGAGAAGTGCAATACCTATAAAAAGATACCATATACAAGGATTAGTATATTAATATAATAAAGTAAATAATTAAATAACATATAATAACTTGACGAGGGTAATTGAAATTGAAATATTACCTTATTAGATATATGTAAGAAGTGAAGTCATCTATGTTCATACATAACAAAATAAATGAGTGTATGAAGGTGGATGTACAGAGGAAAATACTGTAGTGACAGTATTTAAAACATAGAAATTAAATTACCTAAAATTGTGTAGACGAGGGATGTAATGAGAGTCTCCAATGATCTCAAAAGAGGAGGAAGAGTTCCTATACATTAAATCATTTTATTAATTGAGGGAAATTAATAAAACAATAAGTAATTCCTAAGAGAATAACGTCAAAATATTTTGTCAAATTATATTATGAATAAGTAACAAACATATATATTTATAAGCCATAAAGGTAATTATTTAAAATAAAATAGACTTTCATAAATTAATACAGAGTCATTACAAACATGTATATGTGTATACATAAATGGTAATTGGGATTCAAACATTAATGAAAGTAAAGACCCTATTACATAACCTCAATTAACCATTGGTTCCATACATTATCTATTTTATGGTATGACTAAAATAAATGGGTCTTTATTATAACGAAGTGTGCTAAAGAAGAGGAAAAGAAGTGCAATTCAATTGGGACCATATATATATCATTATTGAAAAATATAAATTATGATTTTGTTAGGTCCCTATATTACTAGTATAGTCCCTTATTGTTGTTAGTGTAACCCCCTCATTGTTATTATTGTACCCTTGTAACCCCCATATTGTTATTATTGTGCCCTTAAATTATTATTGTTATGTCGGCTAGGATTACATTATGGCCCCATGGACTCCTATATATAGCAAGGAGGTTTTGTAAATTGTATCATCCAAGAATTGTTCATTTATGTAATGTATTGGAGCTTTCCCCCTCAAAGTGGCTTATTTCTAAGGCGTTGATATCTCTTTTCTTCTATTTTTGGAGCTGGTTACACAACATTTGGTATCAGAGCTTTGGATTCTAGGGTTTCGCTGCTCCAAACAGGTCATCGTGGAATTTTCGCTATAACTTTTTTTCTACGAAGTTTCAAAAGATGAAATTTTTAGGGTGCGAAGCTGAAATCCTGAGGAAGATTTTCTAAAAATTTCAGAGCTTGGTTCGCAATATTTTCGGAGATATCATTTGTGGAAGTTAGGTCTTTTTTCAGGCCCCTAAACAGGTCATCGTGGAATTTTCGCTATAACGTTTTTTCTACGAAGTTTCAAAATCTAAAATTCATATGGTGCGAAGCTGAAATCCTGAGGAAAATGTTCAAAAAATTTCAGAGCTTGGTTCGCAATATTTTTGGAGATATGATCCGTGGAAGGTAGTGCTTTTTCAGGCTCCTGAATTTCATCTCAAAGAGGTGATCGTGGGAAAAGTTCAATAACTCTCTCTCTGGGCATCAGATTTGAGTGCCGTAAAAATTGGTCGTAAGTACACGGACTGTGGTTTCATAGCCATCAATTTCAGAGACGAAGGATGAAACAGTGACACGTGGAAATTCGTACAAGTTCGCTCTACTGAACCAGTCCATAATTAGGTCATTGTGGGAGATTGGACACAACTTTGTCTTGGAGAATCCAAATCAGGTCAGACCTGTGGCATTCGAAAGATAATTCAAAGGGCTACGTTGGTACCGAAATTCAAATATTGAAGTTCTACAATCACAAAGATAATCCAATTTCAATATCGAGCTCCTCAAAAGCAAGAAAAAGGTGTGTATTTTTTTCCGAATTGCATAAGTCTTGTTTGAAGAATCAATTTGAATTGATTCCAAGGGCATATTGTAGAATAGATATCAGTATTGGATTCTAAAATATGCCCCGTAAAAATAATTCAACACCCATTAAGCCTTCAGAAGGCTCTACTATGACTCATGAAGATGAAGAATTGTAACATGATCTATCAAAATTACAAGAGCAAGTGCAACAAATTTCACTCTCGCAAAGAGCAACAAAAAATGAAATGGAAGTTTTGAAGAAAGGCATTGAAGCTAAGATGGATGGCGTGGAAGCTAAGATGGATGGCATGGAAGCTAGCATGGAAGCTAAGATGGAAAACATGAATAATGATCTAAAAACAGACATCGAAGGTTTGACAAAGTTGATACAAGAAATGTTTCCTAATGGTGAAAAGATAGTAGAAGAACCTCATGATGAGAACAAAATAAATGTTAATCGTGATTTCACAAACTCTAATGTTGGCGGGAAGAACCACCATATTCCAAAAATGGATATGAGGAAGTTTGATGGAAATGATCCTGTAACATGGATACTACAGATGGAGAAATATTTTGATCTCCATAATGTGCAAAACACACAAAAGGTATGAATTGCAACTTTACATTTAGAACAAAATACATTTGTATGGTATCGATGGCTTTGCTCCCGTAAAAAAATTGTCACTTGGTCAATTTTTACAAGAGCAACACCTTCTTTAGCCAATTGATAAATCTCAAACAAAAGGGTTTAGTGGGGCAGCACATTGAGGACTTCCAAAAATTGAATATAAGGGTAACTGATATTCCAGAGGAACACAGGATTGATCTCTTCATAAGCACTTTAAAGGATAACATCCAACATGAAGTTCATGTTTTGGAACCTGATTCATTGGAGAAGGCATTCAGGTTGGCAAGAAAAAATGAATGTAAAATTATGGTGACAAGGAAGCCTACCACTCACTTCTATAAATAAGGAAGTGTTGCTACGCCTAGATTTCCACAACCTACAAAGTTGACACCACAACAATTGGAAGAAAAAAGAGAAAAAGGGCTTTGCTACAGCTACGATAGGAAATACACTAAAGGTCATAAGTGTGCTGAGAAGAAATTATTTTACATAGATTGTGAAGAGGAAGAAGAAAATGAACAAGAAGAGGATATACACCTGGAACCAGCCATAGAAAGGGAAGAAATGAATCCAACCATATCGTGTAATGCACTGGCAGGAATTACCACTCCTCAAACTCTCAAGATAGAAGGACATATCAAGAAGAAAAAGGTAATAGTGTTGAATGATTCATGTAGCACCCATAATTTTATTCATTGTAAGGTAGCCAAGGAATTAAATTGTTTCCTATACCCAGCACCAGAATGTCAAGTGACGGTTGCAAATGGAGGAACTATAAATTGCTCTGGAAAATTCCAGAATATCAAGCTAACCATGGGGGAATATATATTGACTATTCTAATGCTTTCCATTCCTATGGGAGGTGTTGATGTTGTACTAGGAGTACAATGGTTACAATCTTTGGGGACGGTAGCTTTTAATTTTCAAGAACTTTTCTTGAAATTTTTTTCAGAAGGAAAGGAAGTCGAATTATGAGGTATTGAAGGTAAGCCAGGAAGGATAATAAGCTCTAATGTCATGACAAAGCTTCTAAAGAAAGAACAACGAGGCGTAATTGCACAATTATGCTCACTAGAAATTCCAACATCAAAATCATCTATTTCTGCAGATCTCCAACAAGTCTTGGACAATCATTCCAAGGTGTTTGAAACTCCCAAAGGACTCCCACCTATTCGTCATCATGATCATGCTATTCATTTGATTCCAGGAAGTGTTCCTCCAAACATCAGGCCTTATAGATATCCTTACTTCCAAAAGAGCGAAATTGAACGTATGATTGCGGAAATGTTAGAGGCGGGTATAATTCAACCTAGTCAAAGTTCTTTCTCTGCTCCTGTAGTATTGGTACACAAGAAGGATGGACCATGGCGAATGTGTCCGGATTATAGGGAGCTCAATAAGCTCACCATTAAAGATAAATTTCCCATTCCTGTGATTGATGAATTATTGGATGAATTACATGGAGAAATTTGTTTTACCAAGTTGGATCTTCATTCAGGATATCATCAAATTAGAATGAAGACTGAAGATATTCCAAAAACAACATTTCAAACTCATGAGGGTCATTATGAATTTTTGGTCATGCCTTTTGGCCTTACAAATGCACCTTCTACATTTCAAGGGTTGATGAATTCCATTTTCAAACCCTTCCTTAGAAAATTTGTGCTAGTATTTTTTGATGATATGCTAATCTACAGCAGGTCTTGGAAGGATCATGTTGAACATGTTGACAGGGTGCTCAAACTATTGCAGGAGAAACAATTATATGCAAAAACATCCAAATGTCTCTTTGGAGTACAAGAGGTGGAATATCTGGGTCATATTGTATCTCACGAGGGTGTTAAAGTAGACCCTAACAAAATTAAAGCCATTAAGGAATGGAAAGTCCCCACAACCATAAAGCAGTTGCGAGGATTTCTCGGGTTAACGGGGTATTATTGCAATTTTTTTAAGAATTATTGGAGAATAGAAGCACCTCTAACAAAGTTTTGAAAATATGCATTTTTCATGGACTCTGAAGCAACTAAGACCTTTGAACAACAAGAGGCAATGTGTGGACAGTCTTAGCTATTCAAACTTCACAAAAACTTGTTGTGGAATGTGATGCCTCAGGAAATGGAATTAGTGTTGTTTTAATGCAAGAAGGAAGATCCATTGCTTTTGAAAGTCGTCCAATCAAAGGAAAGTATTTATAGAAAGCTATTTATGAGAAGGAAATGTTAGAAATACTACATGCACTAAATAAATGGTGAATTTACCTAATGGGAAGACACTTCAAGGTAAAAATTGATCATGATAGTCTTAAACACTTTTGGAACAAAGACTATGTTCAGAAGAGAAACAAAAATGGGTCACAAATATGTTGGGTTATGACTTTGAAATAATCTACAAAAAAGGAAAGCTTAATGTTGTTGCAGATGCACTCTCAAGAAAGAATGAAGAGGTGGAAGCATTTCTTTGTGCCATTTCTATTATCCAACCAAATTGGATAACCGAAGAAAGAGATGAATGGAAGAAGGACAAAGATGTATGGACACATTTAGTTGGAAAAATAATTCCTTATGGTACAAAGATCGCTTATATATTTGTAGGAACTCCCAACTAAAAAAAAAAATTCTTTTGGAGTTGCACATTTCTCCTTTAGGAGGACACTCAGGATTTTTAAAAACTTACCACAGGGTGAAGAAAGAATTTTTTTGTGATGGCCTTAAATCTAATATTCAAAAGTTTATGGTGGAATGTTTGGTTTGCCAGCAGAATAAAGTTGAGACAATTCAGACCCCGGGACTTCTACAACCTTTATCCATTCCAAGTCAACATTGGGAGGATATTTCAATGGATTTTATCACAGGTTTACCTAATTCCGAAGGAAAGAGTGTCATCATGGTGGTAGTTGATAGACTTACCAAGTATGCACACTTTTGTGTATTATCTCATCCATTTAAAGCAAGTACAGTTGCTACTACATTTATGGACAGAATTCAAAAGCTACACGGAAGCCCAAGGGTTATTGTGAGCGACAGAGATCCCATTTTTACTGGAAATTTTTGGATGGAGTTATTTTATTGTTTGGGTACTCAATTATCTCATAGCTCATCTTATCATCCGCAATATGATGGTCAAACTAAGATAGTAAATAAATGTTTGGAAGGATATCTTTGTTTTTTTGTATCTGATAAAAAAACACAATGGGTCAAGTGGTTACCTCTCGCTGAATGGTGGTATAACACTTCCTTCCATACTGCAGCAAAAATGACTCCATTTATGGCACTTTATGGATATCATCCACCATCCATCACATCATATTTAAGGGAAAATTCGAAGGTTCAAGCAGTCGAAGATCACATCGAGCATCAGCAAGAAGCAAGCTAAGAAGGATAATAAACTATCGCCAAAGTACTATGGTCCTTACAAGTTGTTGTAAAAGATTGGTACTATGGCATACAAATTGGAGCTTCCTGCTTCTTCGCGAGTGCATCCAGTTTTCCATGTTTCATGCTTAAAGAAGGTTACAGGTGAAAATCTTCCAGTTCAAACAATATTGCCAGAACATGATGAGGAAGGAAAAATCATATTGGAACCTGAAGCAGTCACAGAAACAAGAACTCGACAGCTACGGAATCGATCAATTTCAGAGTATCTCATCAAGTGGAAGAACTTACCCACTGAAGATTCTACATGGGAGGATGATAATTTTATATAGAAGCACCCAAAGCTACTCAAGCGTTGAGGACAACACTTTTTGAAGGAGAGGGGCATGTTAGGTCCCTATATTACTAGTATAGTCCCTTATTGTTGTTAGTGTAACCCCCTTATTGTTATTATTGTACCCTTGTAACCCCCATATTGTTATTATTGTGCCCTTAAATTATTATTGTTAGGTCGGCTAGGATTACATTGTGGCCCAATAGGATTACATTATGGCCCCATGGACTCCTATATATAGAAAGGAGGTTTTGTAAATTGTATCATCCAAGAATTGTTCATTTATGTAATGTATTGGAGGTTTCCCCCTCGAAGTGGCTTATTTATAAGGCATTGATATCTCTTTTCTTCTATTTTTGGAGCTAGTTACACAACAGATTTATATACATAATTGAAATCTGGTTCCATACAGTTAAGTTTATTGTGACAAAGAGAAATTTGACCACCATAGAGGCTAAAATGATGTATATGTTCTTGAGGGTAAATGACCTGAAAAAAGGGTCATTATAATACCCAACGAAAGCTTAAAATCATAATTAATTATTCATGGTGAAAGAAAAATGAGTATGAATGAAATATATAGAGCATATAATTCAAGAAAACATACAATTTCATATGCATAGAAATAAAAAAAAATTATAAGATAAATATATATGTTCTCTAGAATTGGCCAAGAAAGCCGAGGACTGAAATACAAATTTGAAATGAAGAGGAAATTCATATTATTTTAAGGCAAGAAAGAGAAGGCCAAAATCATATTCCCTTATTTTTAATTAAAACGAATTTTCATCTATGAGGATGAAGGAAATAATTTTTAGAAAATCCACATAATAAAACCTACAACAAACGATATTTAATTGAAGAAACCCTAGCTTGGTATAAAAGATTAAATTCATCAATAGGAATTAAACGAAATCTTTCGACGAATGAATAGTCTCAAACCCAAAGATGAGTTCCTCATAGAAATAGAATTCACAAATCAAATAAGTTCCTCATAGGAGGAAAGGAAATGATAAAAATGAATTGAGGAGGAGTATGCTCAACAAATTTAGCCACTTCCATTGACATAATTATCAAAGACAAACTTTTCCTCCGTAAAACAGTGGAAAAAGGATTTACACACGTGGTAATTACATAAATGCATTAGCTCAAGGTTGTGATGAATAGAGGGCATGAGTAATATTAAAATATGTTTAGTAAAAATAATCCCTACAATCATAGAAAGAAAACATAATTAGTTTCAAAAGGAAAAAACCAAAATTAATAAACCGAAAAATATCAAGTGGCAGGAATACATCAAACAGAGAAATTTATTTACCTGATGTGAAGAATTTAACAGTAAGTAAATGAAGAGGTTGTGAGAATGGACACTGGCCTGAGTGGTGAACTAGAGCCGAAGCCTTACCCGGCATTTCAAAATGCAAGTGAAAAGCGTAAAAATGACAATCCATTGAAAAAATAACGAAGAAAACGGAGGGAGAGGATATGGCCTCATCCCCACCATTAATGTGGCATCCATCTGTGGTGCAAGAAATGAAAAATATCAACCATGCCATGTGATGAGTTAATGGACAAAGTACAAATCCATTAAAATGTGATAGCCTCAAACAGAGGAATAGCATTAAAGAGCTACCAAAAAATTATGATAGGAATATAATATAACCCAATACCGAGTATATCATATATGACTTGAATAAATCTAGGCATCAAAACTCGAACATAATAAACCAAAGAAAAATCATAAGCAATAAATGGACACATGTAACATTCTTGTATAGTACTCGAATTAATGATAAGGTTTAGAAATCAAAGTTTAATTTGAATAGGGCCGTAAGTATTATGTAATAATAGTAAAGTGGAATGTCATTGGATATTCATTATCAACGATATCCATATATCATTAGAGTAGTAATTTTATATAAATTAGTCATTTGGATAAGTGCTAGGCCCATACGTGGATATATAGCCTTGATTATTAATCTTCAAAGTTAGATTAACAAGGTTAAAAAAGATTTTACAACTGGTATTTATGAGTAAGAGTATTGAAAATAATTAAAAGGGGGAATATTTAATAATAATTAGAATGTTAGAATATAACTATATATTCTAATAAAAAAATTTAACGTGATTCTTCTGTTGAACCCTTAGTTAAACTGAGAGGAGGGGGGGGGGGGTGAATCAGTTTAACACATACATGGCCTTTTAAAACTTTTCTCTTAAAACTTATTTACACCTTCACTTCATGATCAACTTAATATGTGAGCAATATTTATTAGTGAGCAACAAGTATCAAACATATTTGTTAATGTAACAGCAGTCTTAATATGTGAGAAAAAAGTATTAAGCAGATTAGATAAACCACATCAACACATAGACATCATGCACAAAGACACCAGATATAAGTGGAAACCCATAAAGGGAGAAAACCACATCTTATTATTGTTGTGATGCAAAGGAAAGCTCCAACTCCCTCTCACCACTGATTTTATGTAGGCACCGACCTACAAGAGGCTCCTACCTCAATTCTGCAAGCTACAACCTGCAAGGAAGCTTCAACTCCCTCTTTTTCATAAAGAAACGTTTGTTGATTTACCTTGGATATCAGCTCTGTTCTGTACCTTTGATTTAATTTACTGTACTCCGATCTTCATATCTGATTGATGATTTATTTTTCTTCAATTCTGCATTCTCTTCTCTTTTATCAATTTACTCAGAGAAAATGTACTATTTCAACTTTATAGTGGGATTTTATCTTCCTCTGGAGACTTGCCAATTACATCACAAACAATATAAACAGTTAAAAAATTCATTAAATTACAATATATATTTCAAATAGCACTACTCTCTTTTTTCTTTTCCATACTCATTCATACCAACCTCACTCTCTTTTTCGTTTTCTCTTTTATTCAGTTCCCTATTCATTGCAGTTATATAATTGTTGTATGTACAAATGCCTTTTAATCAAACATAAAATAACTCTCGGCGTTTTTATAAAACCTTTTTAACAACATGGATATATCAGTACTCACAATCTTTATCATGAACCATCAACAATATAACCTTTGGTTTCGTGTTTACAATAAACGTTTATATAATATCTTCGGGCCCCATAGCATTTCGCACTATATAATTGAACCCTCTATTCAATTTTAACTAAATACATTCGAAAGTCAAAAGACTGTAATGTTAACGCCTGTTCTCCTTTCGGCATAATCACTTAACCCATGCTGGCCCACACATTTATATTTTGATTATTTCATAAACAACAAACAAACGCTGGCCCATAACTTGTTTGTCACCTTGCAACTTCATTCATGATCCAATGGTGGATAATTCATCTCTCTTTCAACCTCTGATCCTACGGACATCGCGTGGTTAACTTGCACGTGAGTTAATATTCAATAGTTGCACGATGGACTGGGCCCCAGCGTTTAAACGACCCTCCACATCTGACAGTGGAGAGCACGTCACCTTGCTCCACACGATCCGACAGATATCGCTTGGTTTAGATGCATGAACATTAATGGGCGATGAGAGTGGTTTTCCAAAATCGCTCAGGGACACATGTCGCCCATCATATGGAATCACTATGAAATCTTGAATATTGCTTGCCCGACGAAGGTGGTGCGATGAAAACTGAAATCCTGCCTTTACTGTTCATTATTTAGAGTTCCGTTCCCTTTTGGCTCAGGGTTCCGTTCAATTCTTCGTTTTATTGTAATTAACTCCGCCTACAACTGTACACTGAACCACTCCAATTCATCACTCTACTCTTGAATTAATTCTGGTCCACACCATTCATGAAGCTACCTTTCTGTTTTGTTTTATTCTTGGCTCACCTTATCACTCCACCATTCGATCACCCATCGAGCCCATTCGTCAGTCCTCCATACGATATCTGCAATGATATCTCAAGGAGCTATCCACAAACCTTGCAGCTCTTACGAATTCGTCAATCTCATATTCTCGCCCTTACATACTAAAGGCAATTCAAACCCAGATTCTATTCAACCAATTTGATTCGAAATTTTTTGGCGCTTCTGTGGTACGCTGTCCCTTTGATTCTCAGTTAGAGACTGCCCAAATCTTTAATACACTACGCTCCTTTGGCTCTTCAATCCACTGACTGATCGTGATCCTTGATTCACGAGTTTTATTTTCGAACTGTGCCTTTCCTCATTATTAGTTTCTTTGACCACTTCATGGTTTCCTTGCCATTTAAGCAATGCTCCAACTCATCCCCAAGCATATTAAGTCTTTACCACAAGGTGTTACTCTTCAATCAAAGTCTATGCCATACAAACTCAATTAATGAATAATTTCTCAATAATTCATCTGCAAACTGTATTAAACCCCTAATTCATAAACCTCTGTATTAAACTCCTTCAGGCCCTTTCAACTTCACTACTCTGTCTCTAATTCCTCTGTTGCTTCTGCTTCAATTCCTCTATTTCATCTGCTGCCTCTGCTACCTCTTTGTCTCTTTTGCCTTATGGATAGTTTAGGTGTTGCTCCTGTCTTTTGAAGCTCCTCTGCTGCCTCTCCAAATCTCCAATCAACTGACTCTTCTAAAACTGCCTCTGCTTCATGTCTCATGCTCTCTCTGTATTGTTGTTCTTTCAAGTGCTCCTCCTTTTCCATCTCCTTCGCCATCAATGACAACATTTCCAACATCTTCTTAAGTTTTTTATGTGATTAATATTGCTAGAAAGGGCATAATATTATGAATACATGGATTAATAGTAAAATAAATTACTATTATAACAGACGTTGTGTTCATTGAAGGAATGTTACAAAAGATAATATGTAATGTTCCAAAATTTTCTTCAATAAATTGGAACATTAAATTTTGTCTAAACTCATTTAGGAGATGAATAATTGGGTAAGGAGGCCCAAAGATAATGAAAACATCAATAAAATCCCTCTAGAATGAAATTGGATCAGCCATGGAACCAGATTTCACACCCTCATGTGTGAAAGGAGATATTTGCAAAGAGGTTTGACCAAGTCAACCAGCACATGGTATGAATTAGAAAGCACTAGATGACAACGTAGGAGGGAAGCTTCTATAGGAATGGCCCATGACGAGTCTCCAATTTCTATATAAATGAAGGGGAGGAGAGCTATTTCCATCCATGCATATGTTTATGATATTGAGTTGGTCATTTCGATTTCTTGAGAACGTTGGTTGTTTAACTAGTCTGCAACACTGTTTAGTGCACCAAGTGTCTCCGTTCGGAGATCTCACCCTCCGCCCCGGGGGACTTCAAGTGCCTGCTCGAGTGAGGTTGTCCCATCATTATTTTGGTTCAAGACCAAAGCATCATCCTCTAGGACAATGTTATTGCTACAACAACATGATACTGTGTTGTAAGGTGTTGTCGTGGAGACTCCACAACACCACTTCCATTGCTTGTTTTTCAGAGGGAGAGTATTTCTTGCCTTTGGAGGATCAGTTTAGAAGCTTGAGAGCTTATTTTCATATCTTGGCATCAGGAAAAAACATATTATTTCCCCTACTACGCAGTTAGCTCCAATATTTGCGTTATTTTCATAGTGCATTTGCTGCGGGGTTTTGCAAATTGATTGGAGGGTGGGATCTCAAGTGTAAGGATCAGCCTTCCACTTTGGAGATAAATTGGAGGAGGCTTAATTCATATATTTTCATAGTATTCATCCTTATCTATATATTTCTAGTTCCATAGTTGTTGTAGTTGCCCAGCTACTCTGACATTTTCATGTATTGCTAGAATTCCCAAGGGGAATGTAATAAAGAGCCCTTTGGGAATTATGTTTCATTATAGATCTTCGTTTTCATGTATTTATCATTTTCATATGTTTAATATAATAAAAATAAGCTTCATCCTCTTGGAAATAATGCTGAAGGGTTTCTGGGTCATTCTCTTGTCTTGTAGCACCTCAATCTTGAGGGATTTTCTATGTAAAATTGTTGTTCAACCTTGCTTAATGCCTATTCCATGTTCCTAAAATAATTCTCTGATTTTTCATACTATTTTACATCTTATATCTTTATAAAATACACTTCCATTGCTTCAGTAAATTTTTTCATATTCAAAGTCATGAGAAATCAGGGTTTTTCTTGACTAGTCGGGAAGGAGGAACTGTTTAGCTTAGTAAAAAGCCTTTTTATTTGCTTAAATTATACATGCATATACCTCTTGACCTATTTTAACATGTTCCAGAACCTTGACCCTTCATTTTATTCATATTTTCTTATAAACTCATTTTAGGGCCAAAATCCTCACTTTTCCCCACCTTTTTGCCCCTAAAAGCTGAGTAAAGGTTGCTGCAGTATTTGGAGTGGGTTTATGAGTGTTTTAAAACAATTTTAATGATATATGAAGAACATATTTCTGAAGAATGCATTTTTTAGGCATGATTGTTTGAGAAATTAATTTTTGGGATATTACAATGGTATCAGAGCTTTTGAGTGGGATTCTTCAAGCAGCTCTATAGACAGAGTCTGGAAAGGGCCAGGTAGCCTCTATATATCGTCCTCTTTCAGAGATAGAATATCCAGTAAATTCCCTCCCAATCCATCTCTGGTTGGAGTTTTTCGTGTTTTAGAGATATCCCTGAAACAGGATATTACAGTGGTATCAGAGCTTTTGAGTGGGATTCTTCAAGCAGCTCTATAGACAGAGTCTGGAATGGGCCAGGTAGCCTCTGGATCTCATCCTCTTTCAAAGGCAGAATATCCGGTAAATGCCCTCCCAGTCCATCTCTGGTTGGAGTTTCCCGTTTTTTAGAGATATCCCCGAAATGGGATATTACAGTGTTATCAGAGCATAGTTATGGCTCAGCCTGTGGAGCTAGTTATCTACAACACCGAAAGAGAAACCGTGGGGAAATTTTTGATGAACAAAGAGGGTAGACAGAATCTTACCCACCAGAGGCTGTAGAGGTGAAAAATATGGAAATCTCACAACAGTGTGACCAGCATTCACCAGCCTTCAGTAGGCCAACCAGGATCACAATGCGTACATTATTACCTCCAGTACCGAGTGAGAAATGTAGGTAGCATGATCATATAACCTTTGGAGACTATTTTCGTAAATGGAAGTCCATGGGGGAAGACTTCAGAGTAGCTTTTTGCCTTTCAAATACTACTATCAGCTCAGGTAGGATGAAAGTGAATGGAAAAATGGGGGATCTAACACGCAGAGTTCAAATTTGCAGCATACCACTGGGAGGTCACTTTTTCCCATGTATGAGGGATCCACTGATCCCTGTGAGTCTAAGCCCAAGAAGATCAAAACATTGAAAAATATGAGTTTATTCTCATCTATTTTCAGATCCAGAGGGAATGCATCCACCTTTGAGGAGGTCAAGAATATTGAAAAAAAAAAAGAGGAAGTACCATGTGCTTCCTATTCTCATCAAGAAGAAGATATTGAGCATGGAAGATATTTGGATCATCAGATTCCGAGTGATTACCTTGTTGAGTATAGATCTCAACCTAGAGCCTTCAGGGAGACTCTAGATTTTCCTCATTTCATCCAGTTGAAGCAAGAGAAGAGGCCATGCAGTAGAAAAGAAATCAAAGGCAATATATTTTTGTTGTCTACCTTTGATGGGTCATCTAATGCAAGAACATGGGTGAGAAAGTTTGAGGCATTTTTCCTACTATAGCCTGTAGTAGGTAAATAAGATGTTGAAATCTCAGCGCTGCATTTGGAGGGTGAATCCTATGATTGGTGGTGCAGCCACTTGAGCCATGCAAGGGTGAAGACTTTTGCAGAGTTCACTCAAATTTTGATCCAAACCTTTGATGGAGAAAGAACAATCACATCAACTCTTGATGAGGCTTGTGATAACACTGTCCCACTCATGGAGGAGCAACCACATGCATCAACAATTGGGGCAGCCAACACTTTTGAGGAAGGGACTCTTGTAGGCCTAATATAAGTTCCAAATGCACATCAAGGTATGAAAATATTTCCACATTCCATTGTTACAGAAAATTATTTTGATCAATGTGGAGATTTACTTTCGCATGACCAAGAGTCAAATCTCATTCCTACTATAGAGCAGCTTGGTTGCACTATGTTGTGCAACATGGAAACACTCAAGAAGGAATCAAAGCATAATTATCCTGAGCCATTGTTGGATTTTACATCACATTGGAGGTTGGGGTTTGGAGCCTTGAATATTGATGGTAGACATCTTGGAGTAAGAAAACTTTTCTCCCTTCAAGATGAAACTTTCTCAATGAGCTCTTCTCAGCTCAAAGAGGAACTTCTACTTTTTGATCCATGACCTCATTGGATTTGGAAGAATATGGATGGAAGGGAGGTCTCAAGGAGATATCTCATTGGAGATGCACTTCGACGCACCGCGGAATGCAATGCTTTTCTTCCCTTATCACAAGAGTAGATAGAAGATGGAGGACATCTCAGGATGGATAACATGTCTCGTGCTTGTGTTGGACATCCCTTGAGCCATACACATCATGATGGGAGGTTTTTTCCTACCACCTATTTGATTCTTGATAAGGTTTCATTGATCCTTGAGAAGCTTGCATTTCAAAATCGCATAAAGTGCAAAGATAGGAATTTGATTTGGGAGGGTGGTAGCCCTCATGGGAGGAGTACCAGGATGAGGAGAAGAAGGAGGCATCCACAAGTGATTGAGTGGATGTGTTCGATGAGAAAGGAGCTAGGAGGCTACTTACAGATCTATGATACTGGGCAGCAGGAGGCTTGGTTGCGTTGGTTACTCTTGAAAGAGTTTGGCTAGGAAAACACTCTTCCTAAGAGTGGGAGGATGGAGAAAATATGGCAGGATACTTGCATCATTGAGAAGCATAGAGAATGGATGCATGATGTTGATGTGTCTTCATCACATGAGTTGTATGATGGAAGTACGAGGAGGCAGAAAAATACTTTGTTGCGTTGCTTCGGAGAGCAAGGGAAGATTTTCTCTCACACTTTGTATGATGTTGCAGGAGGAGGGGATGGCACTATCTCCTTGGTCTTTGATGATGATTGGGAAGCACTTCCATCTTGGGAAGTATTCAACATTTGTTGCAACATTATTGGAAGAATCTTTGACAAGGAGCATGTCAAATAACATAGTTGTGTATTGACAAGAGCTTATTTTCATAAGCTCACAACGTTGTCACCTTGGAGTAAAGACTTATGGATGAAGTGTGCCCAGCAGAGATATGGTGGATCCATAACCCATAGGTCCTAGGATCACTTCATATTTGTTTCACTTGATGAACAAAGAGGAGGTAATGATGATAGAGACATCTATGGCATATTCTTCTTGACTTGGGTTTTCAAGCATAAGGAGGATTATCTTTTTGCAGCACATGGTTCACTCTTCTTCATAGCATGCCAAAACACTATGAAGGAATCATGTATGGAAACATGTACCATCTTAATTCCAACATATGCTAAGGAGGTTTTTTATAAATTCATTGACTTGCACACTCTTACCATTCTTATGCAGTGCATTGCTTCACAAGAGGGCAAGCTTGTCAAATTGCTCCAGGAATTGTATTGGGCCAATCTACATGATGGAGGCAGCCATCTCATTTGTGGCCTTGGGAAAATTTTTTATCACCACATGTATGTTTAGTTGCTACATTATATCATTTATTATATAAATACATGCACGATTACCCATGTAAAATGCAACATTTTTCCATGTATTTTTATCAAGCAGCAACTTGTAAAAATGTGTTGTCACTACTGGGGAAGCTGTTGGTACCTTCTTGCATCAGTTGTAACCTTCAGCATTTTCTTCATTTTTCTGCTGATCATGTCTTCATTTGCTGATATAGATCAGATTTTTATTGGATGCTTGATTATGAGGGAGACACATGAGCTGGATATGTCCGTGAGTGGGAAAAATCCTCACAATTTCTGCACTACATGTTCTAATGGGAGCATGAGAGGAGATATGGCCACCACAGCTAAATGTTTGTTCTATTTTGAGGTGGGCCATAATATTGATATTCATCCATTTTACAGCCATTTTAATGTGCTTGATCATGTATTATTGTTGTTACATTCAGCCATTTACTATCCTTTAGTAGATGTGATGAATCATGGACACTGCTTGCCATGTAATTTTCTGAAGTTGAAGTGGATGAGACTGCGTTGTATCCTTGTGAGAAATTATTTGCATCATATATCAGATCATGTAAAACCTTTAGAAAACCTCTAATTATGATGTTCCATGATGACCATGTCCTATTCTTCATGGATGGACTGTTTTGGGCCAACTTGTTCTTCATTGTTGGAGGAGCCTTCTTTGGAGGATTATTCTTTACTTTGCTATTGGAGGGCAATAAATTTTCAATGCAGGATCAGCATACACTCTACACTTGTCATGAGTGGAGAGAAGGACAACATGGGGTAAGCTATTATTCTTTCCAAGTTCAGATTTTCAGCCCACCTTCATTACCGGAGCTTGAGGTGGAAGGAGATTTTCAAGAGTTGCCTTGTTGGGAGGTGGCTCATTTTGTTTGGATGATTGCTTGGGATGGAGGATCCACATGAGGGAGATGTTCCTAATTATATTACATACTCCATGCCTTGAGTGGAGATTCTTCAGTTCTATCCTTGTAGTTGCTTGGGGAAAAGCAACATTTAGGAGGGGAGGACTGTAATGTTCCAATTTTTTCTTCAATAAATTGGAACATTAAATTTTGTCTAAACTCATTTAGGAGATGAATAATTGTGTAAGGAGGCCCAAATATAATTAAAACATAAATAAAATCCCTCTAGTATGAAAATGGATCGGCCATGGAACCAGATTTCACACCCTCATGTGTGAAAGGAGATATTTGCAAAGAGGTTTGACCAAGTCAACCAGCGCAGGGTATGAGTTGGAAAGCACTACATGAAAATGTAGGAGGGAAGCTTCTAGAGGAAGGGCCCATGAGGAGTCTCCAATTGCTATATAAATGGAGGGGAGGAGAGCTATTTCCATCCATGCATATGTTTATGATATTGAGTTGGTCATTTCGACTTCTTGAGCATGCTGGTTGTTTAACTAGTCTGCAACACTGCTTAGTGTACCGAGTGTCTCCGTTCAGAGATCTCACCCTCAGCCCTGGGGAACTTCGAGTGGCTGATCGGGTGAGGTTTTCCCATCATTATTTTGGTTTTATACTGAATCATCATCCTCCAGGATAGCGTTATTGCTAGAGCAGCATAATACTGTGTTGTATGGTGTTTCCATGGAGACTCCACAACACCACTTCCATTGCTTGTTTTTCAGAGGGAGAGTCTTTCTTGCCTTTGGAGGATCAGTTTGGAAGATTGAGAGCTTATTTGTAGATCTTTTCATCAGGAAAACACATATTATTTCCCATACTGCATAGTTTGCTCCAATAGTTGTGTTATTTTCATAGTGCATTTGTTGCGGGGTTTTGCAAATTGATTGGAGGGTGGGATCTCAAGTGTAAGGATCATCCTTCCGCTTTGAAGATCCATTGGAGGAGGTTTAATTCAGATATTTTCATATTATTCATCCTTCTCTATATATTTATAGTTCTATATTTTTCGTAGCTTCCCAGCTACTCCGGCATTTTCATGTATTGCTGGAATTCCCAAGGGGAATGTAATAAAGAGCCCTTTGGGAATTTTGTTTCATTATAGATCTCTATTTTCATGTATTTATCAGTTTAAAAATTGTAATATAATAAAAATAAGCTTCAGCCTTCTGAAATAATGCTGAAGGGTTTCTGGGTCATTCTCTTGTCTTGGAGCACCTCAATCTTGAGGGATTTTCTATGTAAAACTGTTGTTCAACCTTGCTTAATGCCTATGACATGTTCCTAAACTCATTATCTGATTTTTAATACTTTTTTACATCTTTTTCCTTTATAAAATACGCTCCCTTGCTTCAGTAAATTTCTGCATACTCAAAGTGATGGGAAATCAAGGTTTTTCTTGACTAGTCAGGAAGGAGGAACTGTTTAACTTAGTAAAACACATTTTTTTTTCATAAATTCGACATGAATATCCCTATTGACCTAATATAACATATTACAGAACCTTGACCCTTCATGTTACGCATATTGTCTTATACACTCATTTTAGGGCCAAAATCCTCACTTTTCCTCACCTTTTTTCCCATAAAAGTTGAGTAAAGGTTTATGTAGTATTTGGAGTGGGCTGATGAGTTTTTTTAAACATTTTTTATGATATATTCAGCACATATTCCTGAATAATACGTTTTTCAGGCATGATTTGCTGAGAAATCCATTTTTGGGATATTACAGTGGTATTAGAGCTTTTGAGTGGGATTCTTCAAGAAGATATATAGAAAGAGTCTGGAAAGGGCCAGGTAGCCTCTAGATCTCATCCTATTTCAGAGGTATAATATACGGTAAATGCCCTCCCAGTCCATCTCTGGTTGGAGTTTGCCATGTTTTAGAGATATCCCCAAAACGAGATATTACAGAATAGAAACTAAAAAGAGGAATTGTGGAATCATGAGGGCTGGTAGAATTATAATTGGCAACAGAGCTTTATTTTTTTCAAAAATAATCATTTCGTTATAGTAAATGTTAACGAAAAAAAGTAAACATGTGTTGAAAGATCGTAATATGTCGAAATTAAATAAATTCAATAACGATAAAGTAGCATAAATGGTTTAAATAGAAGAAAAAAAAATTGGGTGAGTAGATTTGTTACAAATGGTATCATATCCCATGTTGAAAACATTGTGCCTATGTGTCCCCACACATAAACGAAAATATAAAAACGGAAATTATCTTACTATAAATTATTTACAAATTTTAGAATTTGATGCACTAATTTATTTTTGTATACAATGATTAAGTGCATAAAAGTAAAATTGTTATTATGAGTGATGGAGGGGGGTTGTATGTGGGTATGGGGGGTGAGTGAAATCCACTAGATCAAAATTCTCAATTGTTGGATCTCGTCATGGATATGCAAGGAGAATTGATTGAGATGAGAAACAATAATGAACGATTGTTGCAAGACACAAGAGCAAGAGAGGTTGACCAAAGAATTAATTTCAAGGCCTAGTCACGAAAGTGAAGACCCTAGAAAAAAGAGGAAAGAAGCTGAAACCACCTCATAAGGATATGAGGGTGGTGAAGGATCTGGAAAGTATTCCAGAAAATCAAACCTCCCACTTATGATGGTGAAAAGGAGGAGGATGGAGAAGCTTGGATTATGAACATGGTTAAATAATTTCAATTCTATGAATATGGAAGTAACCTGAAATCCAGATTGGTCATTTACCAATTACAGGGTAAAGCTACCCTTTGGTGGGATGAAACCAAAATGGTACATGTGTTGGAGGAAAAGACTGTTACCTGGGAAGACTTTCAAACAAAATTTAATTCTAGATATATGAATGGGAGATATTATGATGACAAAGCCAAAGAATTTCATGAGATGAGATTTGGAAAACTCATCATTGATTATTTTCTCACCAAATTTACTAGCTTTATTCGCTATGTGCCTTATATAAGAGAATAAAAGGCTAAATTACAATGATTTTTAAACTTCCTACCTGCTATCTATAAATAGATAATAGAATTTGACAATCCAAAGACAATGGATGAAGTTGTTCGCAAAGCAAGACTATGTTATAATTAGTTCAAAGGATGAAATGATCAGCTAAAAAATTGGAAAAAGAAGAAAAAGGGAAAAGTGACTCTAATGTCAAAAGAGTAAAACCAACATACCTGAATTTTTTTGGGAAAAACCAATTTTTTTTTTTTTAAACAAAACTAGGAAAAACCAAATAGCTCAATCACAGACTGGGTCTAAAAGGATGGATGCAAACAACAAAAAGGAAGTTTTTGTAAAAAATAAAGAACCATTAAAACGTTAGGGGTGAGAACCTCACATGTTACGTGACTGTCCTCGTAGAACGGTTCAGAACATTCAAGTGTTATGAGAGGCGACTACTGTGAATGACATTACAAGAAACATTACAAGTATGAGTGATGCACTTGAATATTACTAGGGTGAACACCAATCAACCATGATAGAAATCGAAGGTATGATTTCTAAACAACCTATTTGTATTTTGATATATCCAGGAGAAAATTTAAGCTATATAAGTCCTCAGAATGTGGAAAAATGCAAGATAACATCTGAAAATTTTCGGCAAGCATGGTCAGTTCAGTTACCTAATGGAACAAAAAGAAAATTTACCCATAAACTTCAAAAAAATACTGTAAATTTAAATGGGTATGAAACTCAAATGAATCTAAACATATTGCCTCTGGGATCATATGATGTGTTAGTGGGAATGGACCATTTAGAGGAGCAGAAAGAAATAGTTAATTGCTTAGATAAAACAATTCACTGTATAGATGGTGAGGGAAGACCTGTGATAGTAAAAAGAAAACCAAGACCCATATCAGTCATAGAAATTCCTGCATTATAGTTAAAAATAAAAGCATGAAAATCATGCCAAGTGTATGTTGTACAAGTGGAGGAACTGGGACATCAAAATGAAAAATAATATGTAGAAACTTTACCAGTAATCAGAGAGTTCAAAGGTGTATTTCCAGAGGAAATCCCCCATCTACCCCCTAAAACAGAAATTGATTTCTCAATTGAATTGGTACCAGGAGTTACATTTGTTTGTAGAGCACCGTACAGAATGAGTACCCCTAAATTGTTAGAGCTAAAGCTTCAAGTACAAGAGTTATTAGATAAAGGATACATCACACCAAATGTGTCTACTTGGGGATCACCGGTACTATTTGTTAAAAAGAAATATGGCACATTCAGGATGTGCATAGATTACAAACAACTGAATAAATTGACCATAAAGAAGAGATATCCTCTACCAAGAATATATGACTTATTTGATCGAGGGAGAGGAGCCACTATCTTCTCAAAGATTGATCTAAGAATAAGATATCATCAAATCAGTGTTAAGTCCCTATATTAATAGTTTAGTCCCTTATTATGTTAGTGTAGCCCCCCTTATTGTTATGGTTGTGCCCCTGTAACCCCCATATTGTTATTATTGTGCCCTTACATTATTATTTTTAGGTCAGCTAGGGTTACATTGCAGCCCCACTAGGACTACATTATGGCCCCATGGAATCCTATATATAGAAAGGAGGTTTTGTCATTTGTATCATCCAAGAATTTTTCATTCATGTAATGTATTAGAGGTTTCCCCCTCGAAGTGATTTATTTCTAGGGTGTTGATATCTCCTTTCTTCTATTTTTGGAGTTGGTTTCACAAAATTTGGTATAAGAGCTTTGGATTCTAGGGTTTCACTGCTCCAAATAGGTCATGATGGAATTTTTGCTATAACTTATTTTCTATGAAGTTTCAGATGCTGGAATTTTTAGAGTGTGAAGCCAAAATCTTGAGGTACATCCTCACAAAATTTCAGAGTTTGGTTCGCAATATTTTCGGACGTAGGATCTATGGAAGTTAGGTCTTTTTTTAGGTTCTTGAATTTAACCTAAACAGGTCATCATGGAATTTGCACTATAAATTTGTTTCTACGAAGTTCAAAAGCTGAAATTTTTAGAGTACAGAGCTGAAATCCTGAGGAACACCATCGCACAATTTCAGATCTTGGTTTGAAACATTTTGGGTGATATGGTTTGTGGAAGTGAGGACTTTTGCAGGCTCC
This sequence comes from Pinus albicaulis, assembly GCA_034641835.2. Classification (NCBI taxonomy): domain Eukaryota; kingdom Viridiplantae; phylum Streptophyta; class Pinopsida; order Pinales; family Pinaceae; genus Pinus; species Pinus albicaulis. Next base: position 50,080 of record JAXQQM020087127.1, on the reverse strand, counting down.
TGAATTTCATCTCAAAGAGGTGATCGTGGTAAAATATTCATAACTTTATCTTTGAGAATCAGAATGGAATTCTGTAAAAATATGTTGGAAGTAGACTGACTGTAGTTTCTTAGCTATAAATTTCAGAGCCGAAGGAGGAAAAAGTGAGACGTGGAATTTCGTACAAGTTTTCTCCACTGAACCAGTCCATAATTAGATCATTGTGGGAGATTGGGCACAACTTTTTCTTCAAGAATCCAAATCAGGTCAGATCTATGGAATTCAAAAGAGAATTTAGTGGGATACCTCAGTGCAAAATTTTAGTTATTGAAGATCTGAAATCACAGAGATAATTTAGTTTCAATATCGAGCTCCTCAAAACAAGAAAACTATGTGTATCTTGTTTTTAAAATTGCGTAATGTTTGTTTCAAAAAGCAGTTTGAAGTGATTCCAAGGGCATATTTTAGAATTTTTATTAGTATTGGGTTCTATAATTCCTCCAAAAAATAATTCCATACGCACTAAGCCCTCAAAAATCTATACTATGATGCATGAAGAGGAAGAATTGCAGTATGAGATATCAAAATTATGGTACCAACTGCAACAAATTTTGATCTTACGAAGAGCAACCGAAGACAACATAGATGGTTTAAAAGCAGAAATGGAGGCTAAGTTGGATGGTTTGAGGGATCAAATAATAGTTAATATGGATGATAAATTAGTGGAAGATCACATCGAGCATCAACAACAAGTTCTCCAACTCTGAAAGGATAACCTAACTTTGGTGCAGAATCTAATGAAACAACAAGAAGATTAACATCACATCAAAAGAAGTTACGAATCAATCAAAAAAACAAGAACTCGACCAGTACAATCAATTTCAGAGTAACTCAACAAGTGGAAGAACTTTCCTGTAGAAGATTCCACATGGGAGGATGAGAATTTTATACAGAAGCATCAATAAATAATCAAGCATTGAGGAAAACACTTGTTTGAAGGAGAGGGGCATGTTAAGTCCCTATATTAATAGTGTAGTTCCTTATTATGTTAGTTTATTCCCCCTTATTGTTATTGTTGTACCCCTGTAACCCCCATATTGTTATTATTGTGCCCTTACACTATTATTGTTAGGTCGGCTAGGGTTACATTGTGGCCCCATGCACTCCAATATATAGAAAGGAGGTTTTGTCATTTGTATCATCCAATAATTTTTCATTCATGTAATGTATTGGAGGTTTCCCCCTCGAAATGGCTTATTTCTAAGGTGTTGATATCTCTTTTCTTCTATTTTTGGAGCTGGTTTCACAACAATTAGAATCAAATATCGGTACATGAATAAAAAAACATTCCGGAGTAGATATGGACACTATGAATTTGTAGTCCTACCCTTTGGACTTACTAATGCACCTGCTACATTTATGTGTTTAATGAATAGTGTAACACATAAGTATCTAGACAAGTTTGTAATAGTGTTCATTGATGACATTTTGGTATATTCCAAAAACAAAGAAGAAAACAAAGAACATCTCATAATTTTCCTACAAACACTAAGAGAACATAAGTTATATGCATAACTCAGCAAGTGTGACTTTTACAAGGACAAAATTCAATATTTGGGTCATGTGATTTCACACGATGGATTAGCAGTAGACCCAGAGAAAATACAAGCCATAATGGAGTGACCTATACCTATTGATGTCATAGCCATAAGATCCTTCATGGAAATTTTTGGATACTACCATAGGTTTGTGGATATTTCAGCATTGGCCTATCCTATTACTTCTTTACAGAAAAAGGGAGTAAAGTTTGCATGGAAAAAAAAGTTTAAAAATTGTTTTGAATAGTTAAAAATTAACCTAAAAGTTGCCCCCATACTGAAGATTGATGATCCAAACAAAGAATTTGTAGTATGTACATATTCTTGTGTAGAAGGATTAGGAGGAGTATTTCTACAATAAAACTCAGTCATAGCATATGAGTCAAGAAAATTAAAGAAACATGAGCATAATTATACAGTGTATGATATAGAATTTGTTGTTGTGATACATGCATTGAAGATGTGGAGACAAAAGAAGTTCATACTAATGATAGATCACATAAGTTTGAAATATTTCTTCACTCAACCTTATTTAAATGTTATACAAGCTAGATGGTTATCTTTCCTTAGTGAGTTTGATATGGAAATAAAACACATTAAAGGAAAGGAAAATAAGATTGCAAATTATTTTAGTTGGAATTCTCATAAAATTTTGAAAAATTCTAGAAGTAGTGTGAAATTTGACATAGAAGAATTGATACAAGAAATAATGATGCAAGATTCAAACTATGTGAAATTACAAGAAAAATTGTAGAAAATTGAAATAATGGGATATACCGAAAATAAAAAATGGTTGATTTATTACAATAAAAATTGCATATTCCAAATGTGACATCACTAAAACAGGAAATTTTAGATGAGTATCATAAAAGACCTTTTGCAGGACATCCTGGTTATCAAAAACTGATTTCAGCATTGAAAAAGAACATGTTTTGGGTAGGTATGAAGAAATATGTGGCTGATTATCTAACTAGATGTTTAGGATGCCAAAAAGTAAAATTTTAACACCAACATCCGTCAGGATTTTTGAACCTTTTACATGTCCCAGAATGGAAGCGGGAAGTGGTTTCCATTGATTTCATTACTGGATTTCCTAGAACCGAGTATCAACATGACTTTATAATGGTGGTTGTAGACACATTGACTAAATATGCACAATTTCTACTAGTGCAATCTAATTTTAGCACAACTCAAGTAGCTAATGTATTCATGAAATAGATTGTGAAGCTACATGGCATTAAAAAAATGATTATATCAGACAGAGATGCAAAATTTACTTCACCCTTTTGGAAAACTCTGTTTGGTGGAATGGGTACTAAATTGAACTTTATTACCACATACCATCCTCAAACAAATGGAAAAACTGAAGGGATCAATCATATTTTAGAGACCTTCTATGCATGTATGTTATGGACATACCTACAAGATGGGAATATTTTTCGGCATTTAGTAGAATTTTCATATAATAATAGTTATCAAGCTTCAATAAAGATGAGTCCTTTTGAATAATTGTATGGCATAAAGTGCCACACACCGCTTAGCTATAGTAAACCATAAGATAAGTAAATTATTGGACCTGATGCATTGCAGGATATGGAAAGAACTGTCAAGAGAATTCAGCGGAATATTAAAACAACTCAAGAGTGACAAAAACACTATGCAAAAAAAATATAATTCATATAGAATTCAAAGTGGTAGACCATGTTTAGCTTAGGATTAAGCCTAAAAAAAATACATTATATACGGGCAGTTTTGCTAAGTTAAAACCATACTACTGTGGAGCATTTGAAGTTCTAGAAAGAGTGGGGCCAACAGCTTATAAATTGGCTCTACCTAGTCACATTAAGGTTCACAATATTTTTCATGTTTTTTTATTGAAAAACTATGCACATGATCCTACTAATGTAATTTATTAGAGTGTGATACACGTGGTAACATAAGGGTAATTTATTCGAGAGCCCCTTCGTATACTGGCACAGGAAGAAATTGAGATGCATAATAGGATGATAGCTAGGGTGAAAGTGAAATGGAGGAAATTTACATCTAAGGAAGTTACTTGGTAGTGAAAAGAGGAAATGAAAGAGAAATATCCATCCCTGTTTGAAAAGAGAACTGATATTTTTCAACAGCGAGGACTGTGTTTTGTTTTAGAGGGGGAATATGTAATATCCCTATTTTTCTTGCTTTTATTAGAAGTTTGAAAGTTCTAAAGGTAAGTGAACCTAAAGGAAAACTATATGTGTGGACATATTATATTTTTTAAATTAATAAATGTGGAATTTTAATTATTTTGCAAGGACTAGAGTATATCAGAGACAAGGATTTCAAGTCCATGTGGATAGCATTAAATCCAAAGACTTTCCCATATTATCAAAAAATCCTTGGAGAAAATAAAATAAATTTAAAATATTAGATTGGAGATTAAAATTTAAAATATACCTCAGTAAAGTGGAAAGTTACTGAGAAGAGGTGAAATAAAACTAGAAAGAGGGAAAATCTAGTTTTCAAGAGATTTTTTGGGAAAAACAAAAGGAAAGCCTAGGCTAAAGGAAAACAAAATCCTGATTTAATTGGACACAGTTATGGAAACATGTTGAGGGAGATAAATATTAAATAAGTCATTCCTGGGTAGATAAGAGGTTGCCTACACTTTGGACGAATTGGTCTCTCGTCGAGTGGAGCTGTGGAGAGAAATCTCAAGGTTCGGTGGCAAATAGTCTTACTAGAATTGGTATGCATAATTAATTTAATTTTTTTTATTATTATGTCATTATGATGATATTTAGAGTAATTATGATTTATATAGAAATATATAAGGAAATAATCTTATCTGTATTATTAAATAATATAATAAATTTATGTTGATTATAAGTTATAGTGTCTCATGTATTTACCATAACATAATATAATAAATATAGTTTAGCTATATATAGTTACATAGAAAAAATAAATTATTAAACCAACAAAAAAAATGTTTAAACCTAAGTAGGAGGGTTTAAATATACTAATAGGTTGAAAGCATCTAATTATTAAATGCAAAAAATACATCAGTAAAGGTGGAAATGATGTAAGACCCATAATTAATATAATTATTCTATAAATAACAATGGAATAGAAATATAAATACATCAAGAGATAATTATCAATCTAAAAGAAAGAATGACTATACAAATTAAATCCAAATACCTATGTTGTACATTAATAGAAAATTTGCATATAGCTATTCATTCTTATGCTTGAATAAAAAATCGAATATCAGTTGGATATTGAAGTACTAGAGGATAATGCATGAAAAATATTACAAATAATTAGACCAATACATATACTAACTACTTATAAAAATGAATGTTTATTATCATAAATAGAATTGAGCAAAAAATTGTGCAAACAATGATAGAATATATCATTACAAATTGTCAGGAATTCCTTGACCAAAGTCAATTATGTTGTATAAATAATTACACAAAGTATACATGAATACATATCCTTCAATTAAGTGGATTGAATTCTATGCATAATATTGACAAAACTATAAATAGAAGAAATAATATAAAGTGTCAAAGTTGGCAGAATGAATTCCCAATTTGATGAATGGTAAAATACGAGAAGTGCAATACCTGTACAAAGATACCATATAAAAGGATTAGTATATGAATATAATAAAATAAATAATTAAATAACATACAAGAACTTGACTACGGTAATTGAAATAGAAATATTACCTTACTAGACAGATGTAAGCAGTGAAGTCATCTCTGTTCACACAGAAAAAAAAAAAAATGAATGTATGAAGGTAGATGTACACAGGAAAATACTGTAGTGGCAGTATTTAAAACATAAAATGAAATTACCTGAAATCGAGCAGATGAGGGATGTAATTATAATCTCCAATGATCTCCAAAGAGGAGGAAGAGTTCTTGTACAATAAATTATTTTATTAATTGAGGGAAATTAATAAAACGATAAGTAATTCCTAAGAGAATAGTGTCATAGTATTTTATCAAATTAAATTATGAATAACTAACAGATATATATTTATAAGCCATAAGGGTAATTATTTAAAATAAAATAGACTTCCGTAAATTTATACAGAGTCATTACAAACATGTATATGTGTATACATAAATGGTAATTTGGATTCAAACTGTAATGAAATTAAAGACCCTATTACATAAGCTCAATTAACCATTGGCTCCATCCATGATGGATTTTATGGTATGACTAAAATAAATGGGTCTGTAGTATAACAAGGTAAGCTAAACCACGGGAAAAGCAGAGGATGTCAGTTGGGAATATATATACTTCTTTATCGATGAAGAAAAATTATGAATTATATACATAATTGAAATTTAGTTCCCTATAGTTAGGGTTACTGTGACAAATTTTCATCTTTGTGGATGAAGAAAATAACTTCGGGAAAATAAATTTAATAAACCCTACAACATACGATATTTAATTGAAGAAATCCTATTTGGTATAAATTATTCAATTAATCAATAGGAACGAAATGAAATCGTTCAACGAATGAACTATCTCAAACCCAAAGAGGATTTCCTCGTAGAAATAGAGTTCGTAAATCCAATAACTTCCTCACAGGAAGAAAGGAAATGATAAAAATGAATTGAGGAGCAGTACGCTCAATAAATTTAGCCATTTCAATTGACATAATTACTAGAGATAGAATTTTTCTTCATTAAACAGTGGAAAATCTATTTACACACCTCGTAATTACATAATTGTGTTACCTGAGAGTTTTGATGAATAGAGGGCATGAGGAAGATTAAAATAAATTTAGTCAAAAGAATCCATGCAATCACAGAAATAAAAAGTAATTAGTTTTAGAAGGAATAAACCTAGATTAATAAAATGAAAATCAGCTAGTGGCAGGAATAAATCAAACGAAGAAATTTATTTACCTAATGCATAACATGTAAGAGTAAGTAAATGAACAAGATACGAGAATGCATACTCGCGTGGGTGGTGAACCAGATCCAAAGCCCTACCTGGAATTTCCAAATGTGAGTGAAAATTGGAAAAATGACAAGCCATCAAAAGCCTAACGAAGAAAATGGAGGGACAAGATACAAACTCATCCCCACCGTTAACGTGGCATCAATCTCAGGTGCAAGAAATCGAAAATATCAACCAGGCCATGTGACAAGTTAGTGGACAAAGTACGAATCCATTAAAATGTGATGGCCTCGAACAAAGGAATTACATTAAAGAGTTTCCATAAATTTATGATAGGGATACGATATAATCCCAATGCTTATTTTCAAATATCAAAACAAGATATTTTAACCTTAGCCGAGTATATCGTATATCATTTAAATAAATTTAGGCATTGAAACTCGAACATAATAAACCAAATAAACATCATAAGAAATACATGAACACATGTAAAACTTTTCCATAGTATTAAAATTAACGATAAGGTTGAGAAATCAAATTTTATTTCGAATAGGGCTCTAAGGATTATGCAATAGTAGTAAGGTGGAATTTCGTTGGATATTCATTATCAACAATATCCATATATCATTAGAGTAGTAATTTTATATAAATTATTCATTGGGCTAAGTGCTAGGTCCATACATGGATATATAGCCTTGATTATTAATCTTAAAATTTATACTAAAAAGGTTAAAACATAGTTTACAGGCGGTATTTATGAGTAAGAGTACTGAAAATCATTAAAAGGGGAAATATTTGATAATAAGTAGAATGTTAGAATATAATTATATATTCTAATAGAAAACTTTACCGCGATTATTCTTAAGGTTGTTATTTTATTAACATTGCTAGAAAATGCATAATATTATGGAGACATAGATTAATAGTAAAATAAATTACTCCTATAACAAAAGTTGTGTTTATTGAAGTAATGTCACAAAAGACAATAAAAAATAAAACAGAAATTGCGGAATCATGAGAGTTGGTCAAATTATAATTGGAAATAGAGTTTTAATTTGTTCACAAATAATCATGTCGTTATAGTAAATGGTAACGACAGAAAGTACACATGTGTTGAAATATCATAATATGTTGCAATTAAATAAAGTCAGTGACAACAAAGTAGCATAAATGGTGTAAATAGTTTTTCTTTTTGGGGTAAGTAGAGCTATTACAGTATTGGTCGATATAAAGGTATATATTACATACACTATTCATATAAGAAAAAAAAATGACATGGAAAATGACGATTTAACAGAGGATGAGTGGGCCTTTATTTGGAATATAGCAAGCCTAGTTGAGTTGTTGCATTTCCTAGTAGTGCTTGATCTAGTTGTGTTGAGCTTGATGCCTTTCATCCTTGTAATTTTAAGCCTTTCCCTTATTATAATTATCCTTCTACTAAACATAGAGGAAGGGATCATCAAAGCCTTCAAAAATACATGTAGGGTGCTCCCACTCAACAAACATATTCTCATTGTAGGTGTTTTATTAGTTATGTGATGTCTCTCCCTCTGTTTGGAACTCAACATCTCTACGGATATCCATGTTTTGTGCTAGTTTTTCTTATTTTTGGGCATTATGGATGCAAGAAAGAATTATGGATGCAAGAAATAATTATGGGTGAGCAAGATTGGAGGGTATGTGTCCTTGATGAGTAGAATCAACAAATTTGATCTTGTCAGAGGAATTTGAGGAAAGTAAGGGGAGGAGCGAAAAATGAATAGATTCCACAAATTCATGCACATATGGACAAGATAATAATTTATTTCATAACTCGTCATTCTAGTGTCCCCCTAAATTTCTACTGTTCCTAGAGATGTCTTCCTAGCATGTTAAGGATGATTTAGTGGCCATCTCTAATATTCCTTCACCCTTGTGCCTCCACGTTAGTGACTAAGCAATGGATGTTATCCAATTATTCTACCACCTCTAATTTCTTTTCCCCTTTAACATACCATGATTATACGTTTTAAAAATCCTTTGGTTCTAACCTAAAACTACTACGACTAGACAAGCCCATTTTTATTTAAAAACTCTATGATTTTAACATGTTTCAAAAATTCCTGAGAGGTTGAAAAGTAGAGTGAAAATTTTTATGATATGGTAAATATTTGTTGCTATTCATCAAATAATGTTTTTTTACTTATTGTTATTTTTTGAAATACAATAGGAGCCACTAGATGGTTATTTAGGCTAAAATTAGTTATGATCTGGGAAAGGATAGTGAAACAAAAGAATAAAAAATCCTCCATCCTACAAGGAAATCATACTACTTGAATGATCATTATTGTAGATAAATTTCATGGGTTGAATACGTTTTAGTAAAAGATATTGTGGGAGAGAGGAAATTTGGAAATAAAAATGAGGTTATGGTGCAAAATAAATATTGGACCCATATAGATAAATATTTAAAAACCTCTTTAACAAGACTCTACTAGGCATTAAGGATATGGAATTGTGAAAAAATCTTATTTGTTTCCTAGTATAAAATGATTCGTGAACTCAAGGTCAATTACTAGGATAATAGTTCATCAATAGGGAAGAGTCTGGTAACTCATTTTTTATTTTTAAAAATATATATAATTATTTGTGTTATTTTTTATTTATTTTTTATTATATGAGTCTCAATATTTACTTCCTATTGTAAAGATAGGAATCACATGAAAACAAGAATTTATTAATTATGGGTCTTTTGAAGAAAGAAGGTTTATGATGTAACATAACTGGTTATGTGGATTATTATTCTTATAAACCCAAGGGATTATTAATGTTATAAATAGAGGGGATCAATAAAGGTAAGGCATTATTAATATTATAAACCTAAGCCATTAATATTAAAAAATAATATTAATAAACCCAAGGAATCAATAAAGAGAGGAAACTAATATTAAAAACCCAAAATATTAATAAACGATTAATAAAAAAATAAAAATAAACATAGTTGACCATGAACCATTTTCATATTGAGACAACCCTTATTGCAATGCAACATTCCACGATGTTTGATTTCCATATTGACAAGATATTTGTTAATAGGTGATGTTGGACCATGGTTGACCATTATTATAGCCATAAGGGATTTATATTAATCCCAAGGTTTAATACTATAAAACCTATGGTTTATTTATATCTTTAGAGTATGAAACCTTATATCAATAAACCCAAAGGATTGATATTATAAACCAAAGGAAATAATAAACCTAATGAATTAATACTACAAAGCCAAGGATTTATAAACCTAAGGGAATGATGTTAAACATAAGAGATTAATATTATAAACCCTTGAGTATATAGATCCTTAGATAAAGACTATAAAATTTGAAATAAAAATGGTTGACCATTCTTGATTTAAACATTGAGATAATCTTTTTCACAATGCGATGTTGCACCAAGGATGACCATAGCTAGCCATGGTTGATATTCATATTGAGAAAATATTTGTCACAATGTGACATTTGACCATCATAGAAAATGATCGACAACAGTTGATGATGATTGAAAATGGTTGAACATGATTTATTTTTATATTCAGACAATCTTTGTCATAATGTGACAATGCACTATCGATTAATAATAAACTATACGACTAATACTTAAACCTCAATATTGGGATTTAATAAACACAAGGGAATAAAAAACCTAAAAAATTAATATAGGATACGAATCAATATTTTAAACTCAAGATATTAATAAATATAATACATTAAATGATAAGCCTCCCATCATTACTATTCCTTGGCCTAACCTGGCATGGATTTGGGGACGGTTTTTTAGGTACTTTGTCTATGGGTTTTTTGTTGCCAAGTTCTTTCGGGACGAGTTGTTTTATCTTTGGATGCATGATCTAGGTGGATATTGGTGGAAACCCACCTTTTCCATTTGAACCCACACCATTAGTTCTTTTATTTTTTCACTTTCAGCAAAGCTTACTATTTTTAGCAAGTTGTCAGTTCATGAACTTTTAGACCCATTTGGAGGCCCTAATGAGCCACGTGGATATTGGTTTCCATCCACGTATTCCATTTGAACCCCCACCATCGGTTCTTTTAGTTTTTCAGTTTCGGCATAGCTTACTATTTTTAGAATTTGTTTGAGTCCTCAACTTCTGGAGCTATTTTGAGGCACTAAACAACATTTTTTGGTTTAACCGAGAGCAACATGGGTCCATGGACCGATGTTTCTCCAACAAAAGTTTTTACTCCTTGGAAATATATTTCTAACGAGGTATGATGCATGTCAAATGGAGATCATATGCCAAAGTTAGGTCCCCGGGAAGTTGAAACGCCAATTTTCTCAAACGGGGCCCATAGTTTTCGCACTTCATCTCCTACAATTAGGTTTTTGGATGTTTAGGGTTTTTGCATTGTTTCAAAAAAATAAATAGGCATTTGAGCCTCATTGTAACACAGTTCATAGGCATGTAGCCACCACACCTCTTCTTAGAGATAAGCTACCATCGCCCTAGCTAGTTTACTTCCATTATGTGTGTAAACATATTGAAGTTATTTGATATTAATGAAATGAATTATTATTTCCGCTACATCTCTATTTATGTATATTTTTGTATTTTATTGCATTAGTGGTATCACAACAGGTCTTCTCTTTCTTTGTTTTTCGTTGCATGTACCCAATGAGGTTAGGGTATAAGGAGTTAGCGCTCGATCTGGTTGAACCAATGCAAGATCAACCTCGCAAACCCTGATGACACCCCATGGTGGAAGAAAAGAAATATGAGGGAGAAAGAGATCCTATAAAAATATTTCTCGAGGAGGCCCTTGCGAAACATAACCACAAACATAGCATCACATCAACCAAGAATAGGATCACAATTCCAGATTTAGACATAACCATAAACATAGGATCACATCAACCAAGAATAGCTCAAAGCTCAAGCATGAGATTTTTTAAACCAAATAAAAACAAATTATATATAGCTATTACAAATTCATTATACCTTATCCTTCTATATTGAAATTGAAACTTGAACAATCCTTCCAACCCCTTAGCTTATAAGATTTGTTTGGATTTTCTTCATAAATAGCCATCAAGCATGAATTTGAGCAATATCCCTTGCATTCACCACAAAAAAGCTCATACATTGTCGAGATCAATAGGACAAGAGGTGTAAATATGATACATAATGACTAAAGTTAGAAGATATATTTACGGAACCTCTTGAATCACTTAATTTTAAATATGTGATATTGTAGAAAATTATTTTCTCCATCCAAAAATAATATTATTCTATTTTATTATCATTTACAATGTATTTTTATAAATATATATATATATATATATATATATATATATATATACTTCACCTATCATCTATTTGATTTGGAATCATTGACTCCTCCAATTTGACTTGGTTGCATTCATTCCATAGACCCTTCACTCGAGCATACCCAACACATAGGAATTACATAACCATTAGAAAGCTAGCTTTTGCGAATCTAGGTGCAATCCTATAAAGAAAACAATTTAGAGAACTCAAAGGATATCTTCAACCAATCATTTTCATAGAAAAAAAACTCTCGAGACCCTCCTTTGCCACATAGCAGAATCTTCAAATTCTTTTTCAATTTCTCATAAATCCAGGAGAAAAATAGGTTAAGGTTCCTCCCACTACTATTTGTCTAATATTTTCAAACTAAAGTTTAAAATGAGAAATTGATGGGAAAAAATATTCTTATATTTCCCACATACAAAAATAAGAAAACAAACATAGAAATATATTTCTATAGATAATAAGAGAAATCCATAAGTATGGAGAAATATATTTTATTCCAAAAACCAACCCTCCAATCCTTTTCTTCTCTATGAAACTTTACAAATTTTACATATATATCATTTCATATCAAGCCATATCCATAAACATAGGATCAAATCAACCAAGAATAATAGCTCAAATGATGAGATTTTTAAACAAAAATTATATCTAGTAATTACAAATGGATTCTACCTTATCATTAGACAAGAATATTAGCTCAAATGATGAGATTTTTAAATATAAATTATATCTAGCAATTAAAAATGGATTCTACCTTATCCTTAGAAATTGAAATTGATAGTTGAAGGATCCTTCCAACCCCTTAGCTTGTAATATTTTTTTGGATTTATGAATCAAGCATGACTTTGAGCAATATCCCTTGCATTAGGCACTAAATTGACTAAAATCCACAAATAACTGAGGCATTGTAGAGATAAAACTCCACATATAAGTGAGGAATTGTAGAGATCAATAGGGACAGAGGTGAAAATATGATGCGTTGATGACTAAAGTTAGAAGATATATTTACCAAGCCTCTTGAATAAATAGATTTTAAATATGTTATATTGTAGAGAATTATTTTCTCCATCCAAAAATAATATTGTTCTATGATATTATCATTTCCAATATATATATATATATATATATATATATATATATATATATATATATATATTCTAATTTTCATATCAAATATAAAATAATATTTATTATAATTATATTTAGTTTAAGTATTATTTATTTATAAAGTTTAAATAAAAAATATTTTATAGCATAAAAAAAATTGTGGAGATACGTAAGTTTTTTTATATTACTCTTCATTTTTTAATATTAATTATAAATTCCATATAGTAAAAATTTTGAAATATTTGTTAGTGTATTTTAATGTACAATAAAATAAATATTTATTTGGATAATGGATGATCAATCTGTTTGCAATTTTTTCTAATAAAATATGTTTTGGTTAAGGTATGTGGGTGGGAAATAGTTGTACAAATAATATATGAACAAAGTAGCAGGGTTCTAGAAAATATGAATGAACTTCACCTCAAAAAACTCTCCAAACGATTATCACCTGCTGTGACATTGTAATATATGTATAAAGAGGTGGCAAGAGAGGGGAGTGGACAGAAGCGACAATCAGATGATCGAGGAAGAAGTGTTAGCAGTAGATATCTGGTTACTGCGGCAAATTGAAAATGGCAATGGAATGATAGGTTATGGTGGGCGTGTGGCTTATGGCATTAGTCGGGAGTGCAGTGGCCGAATTTAATTTGATATCTTACAACGAAGGTAGGAAATGTATCATTGCATCTACTACATTGAATTTGGTGATCTTGTGCCTGAGCGTTGTACTATCATTAAAAATTACTAATGATAGACCCGATTGATTATTAATATCAAAATCACTATTGATAAGCACAAGGGATTGATAAGCACAAGTGATTATTAATATTATTAACCAAAATTACTAATAAACCCAAGAGTTTAATGTTATAAATCCAATCAAGTAGTAAACCTGAGAGATAAATATTATAAACATAAAGGATCAGAAAACCCAAGGAATCAAATGCGAAAATAAGGTATTAATATTAAACCTTAGGACTAATATTTAATGCTTAGTATTGGGGTTTAATAAACCCAAGGGATTATTAATATTATAAATAAAGGGGATCAATAAACGTTAGGCATTGTTAATACTATAAACCTAAGGCATTAATAGTATAAAAATAATAATTATTAATAAACCCAAGTAATCAATAAATAGAGAAAACTAATATTGAAAACCAAAAATGTTAATAAATGATTAATAAACCAACAAAAATGAACATACTTGACCATGGCCCTTTTTCACATTGAGAAAAATTTTGTCGCAATGTGATGTTCCACCATGTTTGATTTTCATATTGACAAAATATTGTCACTAGGTGACATTGGACCACGATTGACCATTATTATAACCATAATGGATCTATATTAAACCCAAGGTTTAATATTATAAAACCTATGAATTATTTATATCGTTAGAGTATGAACCCTTATATCAATAAACCCAAAGGATTGATATTACAAACCGAATGAAATAATAAAACCAAGGAATTACTACTAAAAAACCTATGGTTTATAAACCTAAGGGAATGCTAATAAACTTGAGATATTAATATATAAACCCTTAAGTATATAAGCCCATCATAAATACTATAAACCGTGAAATAAACACGGTTTATCGTGCTTTATTTAAACATTGTGATAATATTTGTCACAATGCGATGTTGCACCAACGATGACCATAGTTGGCCATGGTAGATTTTGTTATTGAGAAAATATTTGTCACAATGTCATATTTGACCATGGTAGACCATGATCGGCTATGGTTGATGATGATTTACAATGGTTGACCATGGTTTATTTTCATATTGAGACAATATTTTTCATAATGTGACATTGTGCCACTGATTAATATTAAACTATAGGAGTAATATGTAACCCTTAATACACGGATCAAATAAACCCAACAGACTAAAATACCCAGAAAATTAATAAAGACTAGGAATAAATATTATAAAATCAAGAGATTAATAAATCCAAAGGATTAAATGATAAACCTAGCATCACTATTATGCCTTGGCCTCACCTGGCATGGATTTGGGGATGGTTTGTTTAATGTTTTGTTTATGGGTTTTGTGCCACTGAGTTCTTTCAGGACGAGTTTCTATTTTATATTTGGGTGTGATGGGGTAGAACATTCCTTTCCTACCCCTTTATGGGTTCCAGAGACTTCACCCCTTAAGTCACACACATTTGTGTTTGGTCGTGTCTCATCTGTGGTTTCTGAACATGGTTTGTCATGATGGTAGGAACTACAATAAAATCTATGTTCAAATTATGGTTTGTGATGCTTGTCGGTTTTTAAAAATGGTGATGGGATCTCTGTTTAGTTTTGGTGGTGACATTCCTAATCCGTGAAAAGGATGGGAGAAAGACCCTCACATCCATTTTTTGGAATTATGGTTTTTTGTTACTATTATTACAGATGGGTAGGGTGGTGGTGACATCTAGATTCCAAGCATCTCTAGGATTAGCCTACCACCTCTGCGAAATCATTTTGTGAAGACTCCCATCTCAACCTATTGTAACTTTAAATTCATCTCTCGAGAAACGAAAGTCAGGAATAGAAGCCCTACCTAGAGGGGTTGTAGCAAGAAACATAGAGGCACCACGTCGGCATGGAAACCGGGCTCTTGTGAAGCTAAACCTATGGGAACAAATCCTATATCCAACATTACAAACAACCCATCTACAAGATAACATGAGGGAAAAATGAGGAAATCACTAATTTAATTGAGGAGTGGGAAGAGGATTTGAGCCATCAAGTGGGCACAATGGAAATCGATTTTGAGGATTTGTATACTATAGTTCGAGATCATAGTCAGAATTTTGGTCGTGTAACTTAGTTCAATCACACCCTTTTCTTGTATTGGTTCATGAAACAAATATTCTTCAAGGCTCTGAAGAAAATTTTTGTGGGCATGGCTACAACATTGCAAGGGTTTATTGAATATAAATAGGATTTCCAAAAGCTCTAGTTTCAGTTTCTGAAGCATGATGGACACCTTCAGTGAATTGAAAATCATTTCCCTTTCATTTTATCTAAGACAAAGATCTCGGGTGTCACATCTTCTTTCCTTTGATTTAAATTATACATGTATATAGCTCCATATTAAAAATATTATACAACTACCATCCCTCTAATTTACTTTGTCTCTTTCTTTTCACATACTAACTTAAAGTAACCTTGAGAGTTATATCTTGATTGCATGATATTTGTGGCTTAATTTAATAATGCAATGCATAAGTTATGGTAAATATCATGATTCTCCTAGGCCATGTAAATGTCTAGATTAATTCTCTTGAACAAAGCAAGATAATGCAACCTTTATAATTGACGACTATTAATAGTCTCTATTCCAACATTCAAATACACAAGGACTTAGTACTATATAATTTAACCTAAAATCGGTCATATATGGTTTTATTAGATTAATTGAGAGAATAATTTTCATGTAAAACCATATTGCTGATGCATTAAATTTATGAAATAATCGATAGCTATTTTTTAACCCTCCCAAGTACCTATAATTTATACCCTCCAATGGTAGCATGTGATGGGCACATCGATATGTTGTTTTGGGTTCTGAGAAGGGATAGGATGCAGCAAAGAGATCCGATGGTCCTCATTTCTCCTCCCCAAACCCTAACCATTTTATTACCATTACTCCTCATTCTTTTTTTTATAGTCACCTTATGAATGTCATTTCCGTGTTTTCATTTCTCTCATCCTTGATGTCATTGGTGTAAGGCTACGAGTGCCTAAGGTATCATGGTTATGGTATAAAGAGGTGCTACTTCTATTAACCTCTCTATTCATCATCTGTGTTGGTCATTCTAATTAGAGTAAGGGAGAGATTAAACTATGGTGCTCCATGGTTTCGTTGCGCCCATATCTCTATATCACTTCAGACGTATGGTCTTACCCATAATTTATGTAACCTTGACATAAATGTATGTTTAAGACAAAAATAGCACGAAATTATGGTGACTTGTGAAAGATATATATTATGCTTAAGATAATGGCACAAAAAATAATTAATTGTCCCTACAAAAAAGTGCGAGATTTAGGATGGTTCATTTTAGGGAGAACCATGCCACAAAGATATGAATATTTAATATTAGTGGGTAAATGCTATCATAATGATTGTTATGGATTTGAGCTACATATTTTGTATTTAAATGACATTCATTTTAATATTTTAACATAATTATTATGGGATGGACTCCATTATGAGAAATTGAGTGAGGGGTGAACACCCTCATGAGTGTTTAATAATAAAATTAAATTTTTTATTATTTTCACCCTACAAGGTTTCCAGGGTGTATTGGTGTTCAATGATGTGATTGATTATTGTGTCAGTTTGATGATGCTAATTCCTTGCATGATGTGATGTTCATAATGAAAACTATGTGATTAATTAATATTGTTAAAGGAATCAAGAAATGGTGACAAGTTACATCATACAGTTTATGTTAATATAATACAACAATGGTTTTCAATGGTTATGAAGCTTACTATTCCTATACTAAACTTACTCTATGTACTAATGAAAATTCTATCTAATGGTGAATGAGGAATCTCGAATAATGATTTGAATAGCTTCCATGCAGTTTTTATGTGAGGTTATCAAGGAATGTTACACACACACACACACACACACACACACACACACACACACACACACACATAGAGAGAGAGAGAGAGATATGGGGGAAGAGGGAGGAAGGTAGGAGAGAAAGTAAGAGAGAGGCATAGAGTGATGGGGGAAGAGAAAGGGAGGTAGGAGAGAAAGGGATAGGGATGAATGATGAGAGAGACGAGGAAATATGGATGGAGTTGGAGGGTAGGTGAAGAGGAAGCGAAGAATAAATACATAGAGAGTGAGAGGGAGTGACAAGGGAGATATTGAGGGAGAGTATGTATGTTTTGAGGTGAGACAAAGAGAAAAGGAGATAAAAGGAGAGAGGGAGACATATACTAACAGAGTTGGAGAGAGAGAGAGAGAGAGAGGATTTGAAAGAGTGGAGTGAGGGATGGAAAGAGAGATGGAGTGGAGGCAGAGTGAGAGGGAGGTATGAAGAAATAAATAGAGAGGTAAAGGTGGACAGAGATAGATAGGGAGTGATAAATAATATGGAAATATATGGGGAGATAATAGTAAGTGGATAGAGAGATAGAAGCAGGGGAGAGAGAGGGATGGGGAGTATAGAGATATATATGGAAGGTGAATAGATGGAAGAGGAGATATATGGAGAGAGGGAGGGAGGGAAAGGGAGATTGATATATATGGAGTGAGAGAGCATGTGTGTTTAGGGGTTTGAGATAGAGAGACAAATAAGGAGAGAAAGAGGGATATATAGATATACAGGCAGGGGGGAGAGAGGGAATAAGATTTTTTGCACTAAACACAAAATAGGTGACGGTTCCTCCCTCTAAAATTTCTCTTGTGTTTTAAAACTAAATTTTAATCATATATATAATTAACAAATTTACCCATATATATAAACATAAGATTGGATTAACCAAGAATAACTCAATTATACATGATGAGCTTATTTAAACCAAATAAAAACACATTATATATATCTATTACAAATGGATTCTACCTTATCCTTATAAATTGAAATTCAGAGGTGATGGGTCCAACCCCATCACTTGAAATATTTTTTGGATTTTCATTATAAATAGCCACGAAGAATGAATTTTACCAATATCCCTTGCATTAGCAACCAAATGGGTTATGATCCTACATCAAGCTGCCAAGGAAAAAAGTTTTCATGGGCTGAGCTTAGTATAATCAACTCCTTCCCTTTGTAAAATATCTTTAGTTTTCCAGGTTACCTAAGATATAGGAGAATTCTTCCATTTGATTAGAAACTCCGAGTATTCCTTACCTATGGTTTTTTTATAAACCCCTTTGTGTCCGTGTGTTGTTGTAGATGGAATTTTTGTTGTACATTGAAATTTTGGTTCTGAGATGTCCTCTTGTTCTTCTTGTTGACTTGTATCACCTGCTTGATATTTATACAAGTCGACTACAATGAAGATTGTAGATATAAAAATCCATGCTGGTAACTCTAATTCATACGCAGTGGCTGAAAATTTCTTATAAATCTTTCTAAGACCAATTTTTTTGTATTTGATTTTGTGGTATTCTCATGTTGGAAATATTTCCTTCCTTAGATGAGCCATTACTAAGTCACCAACCTCAAAATTTACCTCTCTTCTTCTCAAATTTTCTCTTTGCTTGTACTTGTTCTTATTTTATTGAATTTTTTGTTTCACTCTATTATGTTTGATTGGAACAACATCTACAAAATATTCACCTTCAACACTCCTTAAATCCCTAGGTTTTTCATTTCATTCACTCCTCTTGAATTCATAGCATAAATTATCTGAAAGAGACTCATTCCAGTGATTTTATTGAAAGAGCCATTATACACATATTCTTCTTGAGCTAATACATTATCACCTTGTTTTATATGTTCTCCTACTAAACTTGTCAGAATATTTCCCAAGCTTCTATTAACCACTTCAATCTACCCATGTATCTATGGATGATAAGCAGAACTCAAATTCAATTTTGTGCCCAATTTCTTCCATAATGTTGTTGAAAAGTGTCCTAAAAATATGGTATCTCTCTCACACACAATGTTGGTAGGAAAACCATGTAATATGAAAATTTATTTGAAAAATAAATTAGCAATATTCACAACATCACTAGTCTTATGGCATGGAATGAAATGTGCCATTTTTGAAAATCCATGAACTACTATAAAAATTGAATCATGACCTCTTTACATTCTTGTAAATCCTAATATGAAATCCATACTCATAGAATTCTAAGGTCTAGATGGAATAGATAGTGGTGTATAAAAACTAGTGTTTTGACTTCTCCCTTTGGAATATTGACAAATTTTATATATACTCACAAATATTTTTAGATATCTCCTCATCTTTAGCAAATAGTAGAAGTGTTATAATGGTTCTAAACATTTATGATAACTGTTACACAGTAATTTTTCACCATCCTTGCAATCCCTTGTCCCGCACATTGGACGACTTATTCAATGACCTGTGAGCAGTGACATAACCTAAAACCACTTTCACGACATCCCCCTTAACAAGGACAATCATCCCTCTGAAAAAAAATTCTTGTGAAAGGCCCTAAAAATAGCCCTTTTGGCCTTGGCGCGACTAGCCAGTTCAGCCCTCACGCCAATGGGGGAAATCCACCAAAGAGGGCACGCCAACTAGCGCTCTGTCCCAGTGTATCACCCATGCCAGGCTTAATAAGGATTTATTTTTAAAAATAAATGGTGGAAGTTTGATTCCAACCAACTCTTGAACGAGTCTCTAAAACGAGGTGGGAGGTTTCGCTCCAGATCTCCATGTAGGGGAAGTGGTTTTCCACCTATCATGGAAGCTTCCTTGAGGATAGGACTAATCCCACCATTGTAGGGATCCCAAATCCCCTTCCACCATATATATAAGCTTGTGATTTTCCCTTTGCAAGCTAGCCTAAATAGAGATGAATCATTTGTAAGGAGATTATCATCAGACAACTGAAGAGAGAGACTTTTGCCATTCCCGACGAGCTTTATTGAGACGTACTCCATTGTCGACTCACCGAAGGAAGATCCAGCGTCAGAGCTCAGGTTGTATATTTCTTTGTTCTGATTAATAATAAATGACTTCGATTATGGTTTGACTCAGATGTTCATGTTTTATGTAATGAGTTGTATCTTCTCTGACTGATACATACTTGCATGTATTAGGTTTTATGATTGTTTGTTTGTTGTTTCTTCATGTACGTGTAGGTGTTTGAATGTGCCTAGCAGGAGAATTATGATCTACCAAAGCAAGAGACAAAAGTGCCATTTTCTCCACAAACAACAGCAGCGTGGGACTTAAGGTAGGCATCTTGTCGCATCTTGGTCTTTTGCAATTAGGAACTTACGTCTTAGCATGACTTGGTTGTTGCTAGACCTGATCTGGGCTAGTAGGGATCACCTCTGTCTGCAGAGGGGATTTACCTCTCCAACAAACTGGTGACTCTGCTGGAGAGACATTGATTGGAGTTTATCTTGTCTTTTCGGTTGATTTTTCTCTTTTCCTGCTTGATCAGCTCTTTTGGTTCATTCTTTTCCAGTGTTAAATTTTTTTTTAGCTTCACCATCCCTGATCTGCTCCTTGATTGCTCTTTTTCATATTTTTCATTAGTAAACTTGACTGGTGCAGTTTTTTCCCTGACAGTCGCACCAGTTGGCACATGTTTCCAGTTTATCCCCCGTGCCAATCCTTTTCTGGCACTAGTTGCAGCCTCACAGTCGCGCCAATCCTGTGAGGTGCTAGGGTTTTCTTCTTTTCGGGCTTTCTGAGCTTGGTCTATGTTTTTGGTGTCATTTTTTCGACTACCTAAGTGTTCTGGAGCCTTGTTTGACTGAGTGTGACCTTCATCCTCTAGTTTTTTGCCCTCTACTATCGATTTTACATTCTAGCCCTAGGGCATCTAGGTGCTATAGTGTGTCGAGCCTCCCGTTTGGTCTCCGTTTGATCAGTCAATTTCATTACTGCTTCTTTGCATTCGTGTTGTGGTTTTCCATTGTTTTGTAGCATTATTTGAGTGATTGGCTTCTTCTTCATTCGAATTCTGCTTTGTCTCGTTTTGGGCCTAGATTACATGGTTCATTTGAGTCTTTGGGATTCCTTCTGATTTGGGGGACTTCTTTATCAATTTGAGGTATGATTGTGTGTTTGGAATTGAGTGAAACTTTCTTGTCTTCGCTCTTTTGCTGTCACTTCTCAAAGAAAAAAATTATTAGTTTTCATTTTTTTTAGTGCACTTTTCTCTTAAACATTGAAAATACAAGAAAAACTCTTTTGCTTTTGATTATTTAATGTAAATTAAATCTTTTTTGTGTTATTAGTGATTTATAACTCTGAAAGAAAAGTTTTTAGTTGCATTAGCGTGCATTAGAGACACTAGTGGTTGTTTTGTGATCATTTTGTTATTGTGTGTAAGCTCTCAACCTTCGCGTAGTTAGCTATTCATCGAACAAAATGATACATTATGGCATGTAGTGTGAATTTAGAGGATTTTGAGACATAACATTCGGTAGGGCCTGGAAATTGAAACATAATTGAAGATCAACGCTAAAATTTATTCAATTTACCTTAAGGTAGCATTGAAACATTAACGAAATATTTAGAGGTCTAGGCTAGTGACGTGTTTCGGCATCGTTAAACCTAGTAGCTATCGTTCGCGTCTTGGCTTTAGACAGCGCTAGTATGGACTTATGCTCCCCATACCATCACGTATATAAAGGGAGACCCCACTAGGCTACTATCTTTTATCCGTAGGAAGCCGAGTCTGTCGCCTTATACCCGTGATGCACTGGACACAACATTCAGGGAGATCGCCTGCACGTACATCAAGTCCTTGCTTGATTTCTCTTTCATTTTGAAACCAAGGTGTATATTGCAGTTCACGGATATCTGGTACACCCTTTGCCTAGAATTCCAGAGTAGTAATTTTGATTTTTTCTAACTCATTAAATTTGAAAGGATCATCAAGCACTTGTCCTTTCACGCTTGTTTCAAAACTGAAAGAGATAGAATCATCTTTCATCCGTTTCTCGACACTTAAAACATGAAATGGTGAAGTTTCTAAGTTTCAATGTGGTAAAATAAATCACCTACGATCACACGCACTTTTAGAGTTTGCTTGTTGGCCGTTTTATTGTGTGCCTTGGTTTTTTCCCGTGTGTTTTTGTTTGATCTCTTCCTCTTGTCGTTACTGTCACAATAGCAGAACCCTCAGTTTCGTCTACTGGTAGTCCTTACACAAACGATTCATCGGAGGTCTCTCAATCCTCTACTGAACCTCAGCAGCACATTGCCTCCGAGTTTCCCGAAAAGGGACCGATTCTATCTGAGCTTCCATTTGGAGGACCAGTTGAGTTCAATTGGGCCTTATACAATGCTTGGTTTGGATTTGGAGTAGGGGAATATTTCCCTCCTCTTACATCGGGTTTGCCTTTTATAGTTGATGTTATTCCTCCTAGTCCTTGTCGTATTCTGGAAGATCTAGTGGCAGGGTCAGATATGGGCTCATCTAGTCCTTATCCTAGTGAGGAAATCCCTACATCTAGTGAAGATTACCAGCTGTTCCCTGAAAAAAAACCGTGAGTTATCTGTCATGTCTTCACCTGGTCCTTCGCTTCCAGCAGGGTATAGATCTTTAAGTTAGATTATGACTACTGTCGCCTCTATGGCAGTATCAAATCCTCCCACGAGGCCGATCATTCCTTTGTTAGGGATGTCCCCAAAGAAACCCCTCACGTCATCTCCTCAGGTCACATCAGTACCTATTAGGCCCACTGTCTGTGTGGCCACATGTACACCCGTTGTTACTACTCATTCCGTAAGGACTGCGTCACTTCACGAAGACGTCTATATAGAATATGCTATTCCGGAGAACATCTCTCCTGAGGAGTATTGTTTATCCCTGCAGCAATCGAACTCCGAGGTTGGTCAATCTTCCCAAGATCCCAACCATCCTTACTTTTTGCATTATGCACAGGATGGTACACCCATCTACATTTTTCCATATCAGTACGATGAGGAGGGAAACCCTCTATGTTTTCCTGCTCCAGACGCTTATCGGTATGTTCAAGGTTTTCTATCTACCGAGGCTGGAAAAACTTTCAACCGGCAAGGACAACCCTTCCAGGGCCAACCTTCGGGCCAACCTAGTTATCTTTATGACCCGCAAGGAAAACCCTTACAGGGCCAACCTTGAGGCCAGTAGGGGTTGTTATAAAATCCGTAAAGACATTCCTACAACCCTCAAGGTCAACCTATACAGCCTCACCCTATGGTCCAACCAGGGCAACGTCAAGGACCCACAGGTCAACCGAGGTACCAACCGGGGCCGTTGTACGGTCCTGGGGGGCAAACCCAACCCTCTCAAGCTATGGCGCAACCTCTGCAACCTCATTTTCTTATCGGTCTGAATGTTGCACAGCTAGGACCCTCTTATGGTCCTGTTACAGGTCAAACTGGTTATCAGGCACAGCCTGGCCCTATCCCGCCACCAGGCCAACCAGCTCATCGGGGCAGCCTGGTGTCCCTCATCAGCTGGGTCAACCTGTTCAACCAGTGCAACCTGTTCACTCGACTCAACCTGTTCAACCAGGGCAGCCCGTTCAGCCAGGTCAACCTGTCCAACCAAGCCAGCTTGCAGATCCTGTTAACCCTGCTCAACAGCCGATTTACTCTATGTCGCAGCCAAATCCATCTACGTGCCCAACTTATTAGGCTTAGCAGGGCCCCACTTATCAGTAGCCCACTCAACCCCAAGGCGGTTATTATCTTCAACAACTGGGCTTTACCTATACTCAGCAATCAAATCTGTATACTGCTCAAATGGGGCTGAGATATAATCAGGGTCCGTACCCTGGTTATCAACCCCCATACACTGGTTAGAAACAACCGTATCAGTCTAAATATATGGCCTACACCCCCTATGGTCAGAATCCTCTAGGACAGAACCAATGGGGGAAAGGTTATGCTCAACCAGGATGGAGTATAGGTATAGGTCCTTATCGAGTGCTTGGTATCGCTTTCAATCAAAAGTTTCCATTCTTGGATACCTTGGAATTAGCGGACATTTCTAAACTAACCAATGATCTGATTCTTCATAATCTGTATTGGCCTCCAACTCCAACCAAGGTGCTCGGTGACTGTCCTAAGTTTGAAGGTTAAGCTGGAGATGACCCCCAAGCTCATGTAATGACCTACCATCAGTGGTGTTCGTCCAACTCTTGGGTGGATGATTCAATTCGTCTACGTCTCTTCCAGCGCACTCTTACTAGTGCTGCTGCTAAGTGGTATATAGATTTACCTCATGACATCTTTCAATATTTCAATACGTTAACTATGGATTTTCTGACACACTTCCAATTACCAGTTCGTTACGAAGCCAAGATGCATCTCCTAACTTCTTTGACGCAGGACAAAGCCACCCACATATCTGATCATATTCATGAGTGGCGACATCGTCATAGACTGATAAAGTTTGATATAACTGATGAGCTACTAACTCATCGGTTCACCACCTCCTTCGTTAACAAGATCGCTCAAGATATTGCTATGGGGGCATGTGCGACTGAAGAACAAGCGATCGTGTGTGCCGAGTACCTTGAACTGGTGTACTCTCAGTTCGGCATGCTTTATGATATTTTGACTGATGCTCTATGGCCCAGGACCTCTAAAGCACCAACTACCCCAGTGGTGGACAGTGTTATTGGTTCTGTTTCTCAAAATTCTCGAAAATCCTCTAATGGGAAGCAGAAGTCCAATTCTTACAATAATTCTTCTCTTCCTTCCCCTCCGAATTCTGGTAAGACTGCGGAGGTCAACAAAATTCAAGCTAATCCTATGGAAAAGGCCTCCAAAGGAAAGAAGAAGGGCAAAGGAAAATCCAAACCCGATGCCCCAAAACTAGAGTCTTCTAAACCTCGTACTGATGATAGTTCTCAACATAGACTGAAGTACCCCTGCCTTATTTGTGAAGGAGACCATTATACCAAATATTGTCTCGGATGATCTGAAGTTAGTCAACTTCTGAAAGGCTCCAAAGGGACTCTGGAAGTTCTCAAAGAACTGTTCCCGTCTCAGTAGACCCAGATGGTTGAGCAACCTTCACCATCTATACCATTTGGGTCCCAGGTCTTTATGATGAATGGTGTTGCACCTGTCTTGATTGCTACGCATTCGAAGGATTATGCTGGATCATGCCAGGTAGCTGGGAAGGAAGTCATGTATGGCCCACCTCCCCCACCTGTCTCTAGTCCTTTAGAAATTGAGAAGCCTAGCGCTGAACCTGTTGTGAGGCCACCTTCTAAAGGTGTTCTGCGAAAATCTTCCTAAAACCCGAATGCCCGTGCCGCTCAGCACTACAGTATTGTTGAGGATTTGGCATAGGCGCCTTCTGCAATGTCTGCGTTGGAAGTGCTTCAAAGTTTCCCATCACAACAAAAGACTCTATTGTCTATAATCGGTTGAATCGATCTCGCCGATTCTAATATTCTCACCTTCAACCTAGAAAATGTTTTTCCCCGACTTCCACATCAAATCGCTCTTGTTATCGAAGTCAGGATCAACGGCCTCAATATCCATAGAGCCGTTGTGGACGAAGGTGCTTCCACCTGTGTTATGTCATCCGCCTTCTGGAAGGACATTGGCTCTCCAGCTCTTACATCATCTCCCAATGCCCTAGAGGCATTTGATGGTTGGGAATCTAAACCACTGGGTGTTCTCGAGAGTTTGCCAATCATGTTACAGGGGAAGAGAGTCAACGTAGAAGTAGAAGTGGTTGACACCAAGCTCAACCTTCTTGGATGAAGTTGGACTCATGCCATGCTATGCGTTCCGTCCACCCTCTTTCAGCTTCTGAAGTTCCCTCATGAGGGCAAAATCATCACTGTGGATTAGTTTTCTTTCTTCACCTCATCCTCTGAGAACAACGTTCCTTACGTGGATCAGATCCTGAATCCCCCCGATAGTGTAGGACCCGGTCTCTTTAAGGACCCCGACCTCATGGGTATTTTTCCCGCACCACCACCACACACCGTTCAAGTTAATATGGTCTCTAGGTCCGACGACCCGTGGATCATACCTTCACCTGAACAGGTGACCTCTTTCAGAGAATCGATGCCGTTAACTCTAGTTGAGATTAATTATTTTGAAATCGTCGCTGCATATGATCCTCCTCCTGAACATGATCCTTTGAGCATGGCTCTGGATATATATTCTCAATCCCCTCAGCTCAGTGATGCATATTCACCTGACCCTTTAAGAGAATTTTTCCCTTCCAATGAAGCTATTGTTGAAACAATGTCTCTTGAAGATCTGCCATGGAGCAATGGACATCATCGTTCCTCATTCATGCCCGGCCTGTGGGCAATGTCTGATTGTCTAGATCACTTCGCATCTCAGGTTCCCACTCTACCTCTTCAAACACTGATATTGACTCATGAGGTCATTTCAGAGAGAAACCTGAGTAATATTACTCAAAACATGTCGATCGACATCTCCGTCAAATCGGAGGTAGTCGAGAATATTCATGTGGGAGTGACTTGTTCTCCTGAAGAGATA
Organism: Pinus albicaulis; assembly: GCA_034641835.2. Lineage (NCBI taxonomy): Eukaryota > Viridiplantae > Streptophyta > Pinopsida > Pinales > Pinaceae > Pinus > Pinus albicaulis. The sequence goes on along the minus strand of JAXQQM020087127.1, from coordinate 23,004 downwards.
CAAGTTTATACGGATATTTTTCATGAAATCAAAGATGTTTTTGCATGGTCCTATGAATAGATGCCTGGGATTGATCCCAGCATAGTCGTGCACAAGATTCCTACCTATCTAGGTACGAAACCCGTGTGTTAACGCCTACGCCCAGTGCATCCCCGAAAAGCCGCAGCTATAAAGGCAGAATTTGAAAATATTCTTAATGTGGGCTTTATATATCTAATTCCTCTCATAGAATGGGTTTCAAATATTGTCCCTATACATAAGAAACAGGGCACTGTGCAGGTCTGTGTTGATTACTGAGACATCAATCGGGCATGTCCTAAGGACAATTACCCCACTCCTTTTATAGATCAAATCATTGATGAATGCGCGGGGAGTGAGATATATTCCCTTATGGATGGCTTCTCTGGGTACAACCAAATCAATATTTTACCTGCTGATTAACACAAGACTGCCTTTATCTGTCTGTGGGGTACTTTTCCTTACAAAAAGCTCCCGTTCGGTTTAAAAAACGCTGGGGCCACCTTCAAGCGTGCTATGTCTTATGCTTTCCTTGACACACGTCATATTGTTCAGCCGTATCTCAACGATTTTCCGGTCCATTCAGCTCGACGTGAGGACCATCCTCAACACCTCTGCCAGATTTTCCTCCATTGCAGATGCTACAATATTAGGCTGAATCCTCATAAGTGCATCTTCTACATGGATTTTGGCCGTCTTTTGGGATTTATCGTCTCCAAATATGGAATTTTCCTTGGACCCCTCAAGGTCGAGGCCATCATCAACCTCCCATCCCTTTCCTCATTACATCAACAACAGATTCTACAGGGAAAGCTAACTTCTTACGACCCTTTATTCTGAATTACGCGACTTTTGAAACAGGACGTTCCCTTCCATTGGGACGATACTGCCCATCAATATTTTGATAAGCTTAAAATTTTTCTCATTAATGCTCTGCTAATACGTCCTCCGAACTATCATCGTGATTTCACCCTTAATTTAGCTGTTGCGTTTAGCATGATAGCTATGGTTTTAGTATAGGATGACGACGATGGAAATGAATGTGTTGTTTATTATCTATCTTAGAATATTCTCGACAAAGAAACACGCTATGCTCATGTCTAGAAGTTGGCGTTCACTCTGGTTCAGGTCATTTAGTGATTCTGACATTACATCATGTTGCGTACCGTAACCCTTGTTTCTGACTACAACCCCATGGCATATATCTTGTCCTGAAAATTGATGGGGGGAAAGTACTCTAAGTGGATTGTAATCCTTCAGGATTTTGATTTAGAGTTCACCACTTCTAAGTCAACAAAATCATTGCTTTTTGCTGATATAATTTTCTCTATCCCGCCATACTCTGTTCCATCCCAATCCGAGGATCATATCCTGGATGAAACACTCTTTCTCATCAGAACTTGGGACCCATGGTATGGTGACATTATTTTGTGTCTTCAAACATCTACGTTCCGGTCTGAATTGACAAAATATGCTTGACGTCAGATTCGGCATCAATCTCAACCATACTGCATTATACGAGATACCTTCTATTGTGTCGGAGTTGATTCTGTGCTCCACCGGTGCTTGACCCTGGAAGAGGCTGAAAGAGTCTTGTGTGATTGTCACAGTGGTGCCTATGGCGGTCACATGTCCCGATATGCCACCACCTAGAAGATTCTACGTGCGGGTTACTTCCGGCTGTCTATATTGAAAGACTGTATTGTTGCAATCCGAAAATGTCATGCATGCCAGGTCTTTCAACACAAGATGCATGTGCCACCCCTACCCTTGCATCCTATCATTATCGTAGGCCCTTTTGCTAAATTGGGCATAGATTTTATGACATGTAACCCTCACTCGACCAGGGGGAATGCTTATATAATTGTTTCCATGGACTACTTCACTAAGTGGGCCGAAGTGATGCCTACATTAGCTCCAGACAGTAAGACATGTGCCCAATTCATTTTCAACCATGTTATTATGCGTTTCGAAGTCCCTCAATCCATTTTCACTGATCATGGCACTCATTTTCGGGATTACATGATGGCTGAGCTGACATAAAAGTTGGGCTTACGCCATGATAGCTCAATGCCATACTACCCCCAGGCGAATGGCCAGGTTGAGGCTGTGAACAAGGTTTTAGTCACGATGCTTCAATGAATGATTGGTATCCATAAATCCAACTGGAATCTCAAATTTTTCTCAGCTCTCTGGGCTTATCGAATGTTTGTAAAGAATGTAACTGGATTTACACCTTTCCAATTGGTGTATGGTCTGCGACTCTCCCATTTGAATGCGAAATTCCTTCCTTGAAGTTCGTTGTTGAACTATTTCCTGACACTTCTCTGGGGGAAGAACGTCTCTTTTATTTGGAACGACTAGATGAAACCCACCACTTACTGCCTTGGTTATTGAGGCACAGAAAAAGCGAGTCAAAGCCCACTTCGATCAATCGGTTTCTCCACGTTCTTTCATTGAAAGAGACCTCGTCCTCCTATATGACCAAGCACATGATAAAATTGGAGCGGGAAAACTCCATCCCATGTGGCATGGGCCCTATATAGTTAAACGATTATTAAAAAATGGGGCCTATGAGCTTATTGAATACGAAGGAGTTCCTCTGGCGCAACCTAGGAATGGGCTATACCTCAAAAAGTACTATGATTGAGTTACTCTTGTGTGGTGTGTATACATAAGTGAGTGTTTTCATTTTTTTGCATGTGTGGTGTGGTGTGCTTTGTAAGTGTCTTTCTGTTGATTGGGTCTTCCTGATTGTGCAGATGTATATTACTCCTTTTTTCGGTTTCGCAGATGGTGCCTCCCGCAGTACGAGGAATCTGTCTTTGGCAGCCTGCGTAATATACAATCCTGCTGGTGAGTTGGTTGATTTACAAGGTGTTTGTCTAGGGCCTACCACAAATAATGTTGCAGAGTATAGTGTCGTTTTAGAATTGTTAAATGAGGGTGTTAATCTTAGTATTCGTGCATTACTTATGTATCTAGACTCACATCTTGTAGTACTACAACTTAACGGTCATTATTCAGTTAGAAACCCATCCATTTTAAGTTTGTATCTACGTATTTTTTTACTGGAAATAAATTTTGATTACATCACATATCAAAACATACCCGGACACATGAATACGTTAACATATGTCGTAGCTAATTTTTTTTTAGATAGACATTTGAACAACTTGTAAAAAACATCATCAGATGTAAAAATATCCATCCAAAAATATATATATATGTGTGTGTGTGTGTGTGTGTGTGTGTGTGTGTGTGTGTGTGTGTGTGTGTGTGTGTGTGTCGAATAGTTTGCAGTTTTTGTACATCACATCAAATCAAAAAATATATGTGTCTATTTTAATAATAGTCAGAGACAACATGTCTCTAAAAAATATGCATATAAAAATCCCTATATGACTAATCAGCGTGGTGCTCATGGTAACATGTCACCGTGCACACCAATCGCCTCAACAATCGATGGAGGTGACTAGGCACCCCCACAGTGTGTCTCTGGTAAGCCATCAGGACGTCTGGTAGTCATGCGTAATCCGAGATCCCTCGAGTGATACCCTCTAGGTTCTGGACTAGCTCGCTCCCTTCACTACCCTAAGCTTGAGGATCATGTGCGAGAGGGGTCCTCCGTGCAATGGGTGACATGCCAGCGGGCCTCTCTGGTCCAAAATATGCATACACATAGAACTGTTGTTAGAATAGGCATGTATCACAAAACAAATCATAAATACACAAAAATAAAAAAGAGTCATACCCAGCTCCTTGTCCCAGTCGTCCCCCTCCAGGAGTGGAAGATTTGGGTCTTCCGTGAAGTCGGTATCGGCATAGGGCCAATCCTCAACTACAACCAGCTGTCGCCATAGCCATACCAGAAACTCAGGCCTCCAGGACATCTGCTAGGCCCCTCCTGATCTGGGAATGAGTGCTGCCCATCAAGCCATCCTCGGCTCCCTCAATGACGGCTTGGCGACTATCACCCATTGGCCCTAGAAAATTGGTAATCATTCTAGAATGAACGACACCAGAATGGAATCATACCCAAATTGTTTCAGTTTGGCCTTCTTGCACATTGTCAGCTGCCATTTGATGTTTGTTGTTATAGTAGTGGCCCAATCAAAAAGTGTAGGATTCATGCATTCAGAGGCTAGTACGAGCTGTGCTTTGGTTGCCTCATGTGGTGCCTGCGACCACGCAGCCTACGTAATGGTGTGAAGCACTACTCGGAGTGACAGATCGCAGACTTTGTGGATGTCCACTTTCCCACTGCCCGATGCTTTCCATTCCCCTGGGCACACTCTCACCATTACCATCTCCATTTTTTCACCAGAAGGTCTACTTCATGTCATGATTGGCACTAGGCCTCTGCGCGACAATCTGGTTATGAAATAAACATCAGAGACCTCAAGTGCTAGCACTTGGTCGTGGAGCTTGAACACTTCTTCATTCTCATCCCATATGCTAATAAAATATTGCAATAGCTTAGGTTTAGCTCTCAAACATGGTGTCAGGAAGAAATTTTTGAGACCATAGTTTCGAAGAGCATTCATACATGTTTCATCTTGCATGGCCATTTCATCCTCTTCACCATGCTCCCTCTCCTTCCACTCTATCACCATTGTGGCTGGGTATCTGCACCAACATGGTAAGAAAACACCTTATTAGATCTATGAAACACTTAAAAATTCGACTGATTGGCTCACATTTGTAAAAATAAGGCGAAAATTTGAGTTGCGCCATTGGCGCGACCCCTTTGCAAAGAGGAGCCAATTGGTGCGAGTCTGTGCCCGATACCTGTGCCAATTGGCCGAGCCCTAATTTTGCAAAGGTTTCCCCCAGAGATCAAACACACAATGGAAATCTACAAAAAATGAATGAAAAAAAAGCTAAGGAGAGGGCCTCTTACCTGGAACAAACGAGAACCAGAATGATGTACTGGATTGGTCACAATGGCCGCCGCAAGTCTCTACAGCAAAAGTTCACTGTTGCTCTCCAAAAGAGGTAAAAAGTAAAAGTAAATATGTTTTTACTATTTGTGGCATATTTATAGCTTTTCAAAGTCAAATAGGTTTTGAAAGTCATTTTTTCCAATATATTTCTATATTTTGTCGAAAAACGGATTTTACGCTCGCTTTCATGTGCAGCAACAGGTTTTTACGTAGCATGGATGGTGATACAAGTTGTATTTTATACTTTTTTGGACTCGGTAAAAACACGAAAAAGTCATTTTGGAGTCATCTTTCAGCTCTTTTCTGACTCTCTAAACATGAAAAGATTGCCGAGTCGCTTGTCATTTTGATCTCGTTAAAGTGGCTGTGAAACGACATCTACCCAGTATACATTTACACCTTTTTCAGGCTGGGATAGATTTTTACGAAAAAGGAATACCCTAGCCTATCATGACTAGGAGGTTTTCCCAGACACAGCTTTCGACCTTTTCGGATCTAGGGAACTATTTACGAAAAGGGACTGTTAGAGTTTACTTTTTCGTTGTCTTTTCAAACTCTCTAAACATGAGAAGACGTCAAGTTTTCCCTTTGTAAGACTTGTTAAACCCTAATGACATTAGATTCAGTCGTAATGACGATATTCGAGTTCCTCCTTCCTAGGGCTCGTTAAATGTACTAGGATGGATTCGTCCGAAGGACGAACTTATATTACAAGCATATTATATCCCCTTCAAGCTTGTTTTCAAAAATAATTGGGGTGCTCACCAGAAATGGTGGGGAAAAATGGAACTATTATTGTCGTCGTGTCGGCAGTATGTCGCTCTTGAACATGGCACTTGTCTGCATTCATGTCGGGTTGGAGACATCTCATCTCATTCTCTATTTGCCTACGTGGGTTTGGGTAATCCCTTTTGACCTCTCATCTGCTCTTTGCCTCGTCATCATGACCCCTGATCTTTTGATGTCAAATAATACCAAATCCATTGTTGTACCACCGATATGTTCAAGATAAGTTGACCTCTGCAGTTTCAACCTTCCTCTGATTCTCATCTGATCCTGATTCACATACGTTATGTTCCTCTTTCTCGCGTCAATGATGTGGGAAACACTATGGCCCACCTTCGATCAAGGTCACTTCCTATCAACTTCAGCTAATTATCCAGGAAGATGATCTAGAGACTTCCTTCCAGTACCTTGGAGCATGCATGCCTCAATGGCAGGTTCTTTTCATTCGACGCAAGGTTTTCATCATTGACCTTCAATCGAATGATTCTGCAGGTGTTCGACGCCAGCTCACTATTCACATTCTATGGATTGTACCTTTAGTAACTTGAGGGCCATTTTAATTATTGGTGGTTCCTCTTGTGTCTGTTAACAACTTTCATCATTGGCTGGTAATCAGACGATGTTTTTGCATGTTCGACTTCAGCTCACATATTCACATGCTTGAACTTGTACTCTGTTCGGGTCGAGGTGGAGCACAAGACCGTGGATTTTTTCTATTGGAATCCATGCTGCAGATTTTGTGGATTATTATGATTGGTTACATGACTCATTTATTGGATGGTTGCGACCATACCTGAGTCTATTTATTGATCCTCACTAGATGGATACGTCCATGCCTCGGATCTTGATTATTGTATACTCTATTATGGATGGCTGCGCCCATACCAGACATCATGTATTTGAGATATTAGTTGTACTTTTCTATGCAGGTTTTCCAACGGTAGTTTTTTCAGTTGGTCACGTTCTCGTAAAGCATTTCACCCCTCTCTCTCTCTCAGGCCTCATGCTTTAAGGGGCATCTGTTACACAGTAATTTTTCACCATCCCTGCAACCCCCCATCCTACACATTTAAGGGCTTATTCTGTGACCTGTGAATAGTGACATAACCTGAAACCACCTTCATGACATCCCCCTTAACAAGGAAAATCATCCCTCTGAAGACAATTTCCTGTGAAAAGCCCTAAAAATAGCCCTTTTGGCCTTCGCACGACTAGCCAGTTCAACCCTCGCACCAATGGGGGAAATCTAGCAAAGAGGGTGCCCCAACTGGCGCTCTATCCCAGTGTATCACACGCGTGAGGCTTAATAAGGATTAAAAAAAAAAATGGTGTAATTTTGATTCCAACCAACTCCTAAATGAGTCTTTAAAATGAGTTGGGAGGTTTGGCTCCGGATCTCCATGTAGGGGAAGTGGTTTTCCACCTATCATGGAAGCTTCCTTTAGGATAGGGCCAATCCCACCATTGTATGGATCCAAAATCCCCTTCCACCATCTATATAAGCTTGTTATTTTCATTTTTCAAGCTAGCCTGAATAGAGCTGAATCATTAGTAAGGAGATTATCGTCAGACAGCCGAAGAGAGAGACTTGTCCCATTCCCGATGAGCTTTGCTGAGACGTACTATGTTGTCGACCCGCCGAAGGAAAATCCAGCATCAGAGCTCAGGTTGCATCTTTCTTTGTTCTTATTAATAATAAATGACTTCAATTATGGTTGCACTCAGATGTTCATGTTTTATGTTATGTGTTGTATCTTATCTCACTGATACATAGTTGCATGTATTAGGTTTTACGCTTGTTTTTTTATTGTTTCTTTGTGTATGTGGAGGTGTTCGAATGCGCCTAGCAGGAGAATTTTGATCTGCCAAAGCGAGGGATGGAAGCGCCATATTCTCCGCAAACGACATTAGCGTAGGACTTAAGGTAGGCCTCTTGTCGCATCTTGGTCTTTTGCAATTAGGAACTTGCATCTTAGTGTGACTCGGTTGTTGCTAGACCCGATCTGGACTAGTAGGGTTTGCCTCTGTCCGCAGAGGGGATTTACCTCTCCAAAAATAACCAATATGATCTCATAAACATCCACTATGTTTTTCCTTAATGAAATTTTCCCACATGGAACAAATTGGGATGATTAGTTGAATATTTTTAAATAACAGTCCTTCTTGTACCATGTATTCTGTCCACTTGGTTATGTTCATGGTTTGGTGATTTATGCACTCTGCATATGAAACTTTGAAATCTTCATATTCCTTGTACAAGTCTTTCATATATTCAAATCCTAAAATTTTAATTTTTCCTTCATGAATAGCCAAATTCTTCATGCTGAGGGCATGTACAATTCTATTTTGTTGTGGGCTTATGGAATTCAATACAAATATGAAACCTTGTAGATACTCCACCCATTTGGCATTTTTTTGAATCAATTTGGGTTGTTGCATTATATATTTCAAAGCATGGTTGTGATTATATAAAATAAACTCATGTGACATGAAATAATTTCTCCATTTCTTAAGAATTTGAACCACAACATAGAATTCTTTATCATATGAAGAATATTTATGTGTGGAATTGTTAAATTTCTCAATGAAACAAACTATAGTTTTGTCTTCTTGAATCAAAACTACCCCTATTTCTGTTCCACTTGCATCACATTTCAATCGAAAAGGTTTCTTAAAGTGTGGTAATGTCAAAATAGGATTTTCTGTGCTCTTTTTCTTGAAAAAATGTTTTCTTTTTTTTTCCATTTAAAGGGTTGTTTGTCCTTTTTAATTGTCTCAATGATTGCTTCATTGATTCCACTAAAATTTCTTATGAACTTCTTGTATAATATTTTGAATCCATGGAGCCTTCGAACTTAAGTGAGACTTTTAAGTGTAGGAAATTTAACAATTTCCTTAAACCTTTTTAAAATTCACAAACAATTTTTGTTGCTACAGTTTCTTAAAAGAATTCCTTAGATGCACTATATGTTCTTATTTAGACTCATTATACACTAATATGTCAATAAGGTATACTATGACAAATTTCCCTATAAACACCCTTAAAATCTCATTCAATAAGTCTCATAAAAGTATTTGGTGAATTCCAGAGATGAAATGCCATACCCAACTATTCTTATAACCCCTCATTGGGTTTTAAAGAAATTTTCCTTTCATCCCTTTCTCTCATCATGATTTCATGGTAACCACTTTTTAAATATATTTTATAAAAATATATTGCTCCACTCAGAAAATCCATGAAATCATTAATTATCGGTAAAAGAAATCAATGCTTGATAGTAATCTTTTCTATTTCTCTAGAATCTCTACACATTCTCTAGCTTCCATATTTCTTTGGAGCCAGTACACTAGGTATTGCACATGGACTTAAGCTCTCACTCACAAGTCCTTTATCAAACAACTCCTGCACTTGTTTCCTAATTTTTTCATTCTCTTTTAGATTCATTCTGTATGAAGCTTTGTTTGGAAAACTTGATCCATGTATCAAATCTATGTGATGACTTATACTTCTTACAAGTGGTAACTCATTAGGAAAATTATCCACGTCAATATCAAAGTATTCATTCAACAAACTTTGAATTTCTTTTCGAAAAACATGAATTGTATTTTTCATAAGAACTACACTAGGTTTGCAAACTAAAGAAACCTTTACCTTATTTTCCTCCATTTGATGAAGATATTATTTCCCACTCATGAGAAAGGATTTTGGACTGTGAATTATTGATGTGATTCCTTCCTCCATAGGCAACAATATGTGATCTATACCATCATGATAGAACTCATATACATTTCTCATCCCATCATGCATATCTCCCCTATCATATTGCGAAGGTAAATTACAAGGAAAATATGACATACATCCATTGGCATCACATCACACAAAAAATTTTCCTTGTATTTTCCCAATTGAAACTTTATCTCACACTGTTCATTTATCAAGAGCTCATGACCTTTATGCAACTAAACTAGGACACCTTATAAGGAGTAGGATGCTTAATGTTATTAAACTTCAATTTCTCCACCATTTATGTACAAACAATATTATCTATACTTCCACTCTTGATGATCATCTCACAACATTTTCCTCCAACTTTGAAAATTGTCTTGAACAAAGTATTTCTTTGTGCTAGTTATACAACTTCATTCTCTTTCTTAATCAACATTTTTTTCATCACCATAGGTTATGTTGTTTCATGTACACCTTTTGTTTCTACTGTGTTCCTGCTTCCTCTTTTTTTACACTAGAAACAACTCCTTTTCTTTATCTTGTACCTTCATTTTCTAGACACTCAAAATATCTATGTCCTAGCTTCCCACATTTGAAGCATTTGAACTCTATTCCTCTACTTTTTCCTATTCATCGTTTGTAGAAACCTCCTCTTCCTTGAGTATGATTGATTTTTGGTGTCTACTAATTTGAGCTCCTCTAGTATGACTAATTCTTGGTGTCTACTAATTTGAGTTCTTGTTGCTAGCTCTTACTCTTCGTGTTGTAGATCTCCCTCTACCACCTTCACTTTCTCTTGCTCTAAGAGTACTTTTCCCTCTCATATATTGCTTCCTCGTAAGTTTTTCCTAAAATTTTAAGTCAACTTAATAACCTTCAAGGAGATAACATGTTGATTTCATCTTGTATGTTCATTCTCAATCCATTAATGTACCTTGTTCTCTTCTGTTTTGTGTCTTGAACCTGTCGAGATCTTATAGAAATATTATGTGTATTCTCTTATTTTCATCAACCATTGCCTAAGATTATGAATTTATATATATAAGGTAAGCTAATAGTCACTTGGAAAGAAAATTTCTCTAAGTTTTGAAACCATCATATTCCAATTTTTCATGTGCCTCTTACCTCATTTTCTTAATTCCTCTTTACTCCATCCCACCATAGAGATGCATGCCTCTTCAATATGGCAACAACAAACTTTATGTGCCTCTCTACTTGGATTTATTCTATCTCATTGATCCAATCAATCGCCTCTTCAAGTTCTAAAGTTCGAGTGTAGGATGGCAATTTAGGTTTAATATTTGAAGTATATCCTAGCAAAGATTTTAGAAATATGAGTTCATGTGTAGGTGCATCCTCCTCTTCATGATATTCATCCTCATAAGATTCACTAATATCTCCTTCATGAACCCTTTCAGTCTCAGTTGTTGTAAGTCTTTCTTCCAATATTCATATAGCTTCCATTGTTGCAATTGGTCTACCTCTACCACATCCTCCTCATACCCTCAAAGCCATTTTTTATCTTGATATTATTATCTTGAAGGTATGTTTAGGGGTTTATTCTCCTAATTTTACCTGCGCTTATAGCACAAATGAGGCAAGTTCCCTTCCTAGAACTGCATAGAAATTGATAATCTAGTAATATATTGAACTAATATTCTAGTTCTCGATTTATTTCTTGTGTTTCGTGTTCATCTTCACACATTCACACATTATGATCTTAATTTTTTTTTTTTTTAATTGGAACATAAACTTACACCTATCATCTATTTGATCTCGAAACATGGACTCCACTTCTTAGATTTGGTTGCATTCATACAATAGACCCTTCACTAGAGCATACCCAACACTGAGAAATTACATAACTATTAGAAAGCTAGCTTTGGGGAAACTAGGTGCAATCCTTTAAAAAACAATTTACCAAGCATTTTCTTAGCAAAAAGCTAGCCAGACCCTCACTTGCCACATAGCATAATCTTCAAATTCTTTTTCAATTTCTCAGAAATCAAGGAGGAAAATAGTCTACAGTTCCTTAGAAAAAATCCACATAGCATAATCTTCAAATTATTTTTCAATTTTTTAGAGGAGAAAAATAGGCTACAGTTCCCCCACTACTATTTCTCTAGTGTTTGAAAACTAATGTTTAAAATGAGAAATTGATGCAAAATGAATATGCTTATATTTCCAACATACACAAGTAAGAAAACAAACTCACTAATAAATTTATATAGAGAATGGGAAGAATTCATAGGTATGGAGAAGTATATTTTATTCCAAAAACAAACCCTTCCAATTCTTTTCTTCTCTGTGAAATTTTACAAATTTTACATATAGATAATTTCACATTGAGAAATATCAGTAAACATAGGATCATATCAACCAAGAATAATAGATTAAATGATGAGATTTTTAAACAAAAATTATATCTAACTATTACAAATGGATTCTACCTTATCGTTAGAAATTTAAATTCATAGTTGAAGGACCCTTCCAACCACTTAGCTTGTAAGTTTTTTTTGGATTTTCTTCATAAATATCTATCAAGCATGACTTTGAGCAATATCCCTTGCATTAGACACTAAATTGACTATGTTATTACTTCAATGAGTGAAGAAACTCCACAAAGAGGTGGGTCATTGTAGAGATCAAACTCCACAAACAAGTGTGCCATTGTAGAGATCAATAGGGCAGGAGATGTAAATATGATGCATTAATGACTAAAGTTAGAAGATATATTTACCAAGCCTCTTGAATCACTAGATTTTAAATATGTGATATTGTAGAGAATTATTTTCTCCATCCAAAACTAATACATTTCTACTATACTATCATTTACAATATATTTTTATTAAAATATTACATTGATATAAAGTATTCAATAATATTAATATATAATAATATTAATATACATATATTAATATACAATAATATTAATATACACTAATATTAATATATAATATTATATACTTCTTAGCAGGATGGATAACATAGTAGAGTGGCTGAGAGAAAAAATAACACTTTGGTTGAATTTTCTCATAACATAATTAAGGATAAGAATATTTATAATGGTTTGAGGGATAAATAAATAAATACTCCTATATATAAAAATATGGGATCCCTCACAAAGAAATCAGAGAATAAATCCCTTTATGAGGCATTTTATGACAACAAACTAGTAGTTATTCTCTTGAGAATTTTTGGGAGCAAAGAATTTTATAATATTTGAAAAGAAGATAGAAGAAATATTGATGCCAAGGAAATTAAATGTATATTTATTTCTTATTATCTTGGTTAAAAAACTTATACAATGTATGATGTCATTTTTCATAATTTCTTTTGCAAGAAAAATTGTTATTTTTCATGAATGTGTTGCAGAAGTTAAAAAACAGGGAGAATGCACTGTATAGAAGTTGTTTGAAAACAAATTGAATATTCATAAGAATAATATGACTACATGTTGATGTTTAATATTATAATTAAATTCAAGCTACATGTAGCCACAAGACATGAAGAGAGAGTGGTGCAATAACAATGAGTGACTGAGATTCCCTTCCTAGAACCAGATCTTAAGTAGAAATTGATAATCACTTTAGATATTGAACCAGATTTTCAAGTTTTTGATTTATTTCTTCTGTTATATTTAAGTTTAGGTTTTATTTTAAATTGGAATATAAACTTAGGACTATCATTATTTGAATGAATCAAGGGCTAATGTCACAAAATATATCGAATCATTAGCTCTTCTAATTTGACTTGGTTTCATTTCATAGACCCTTCACTCGATCATACCCAAGGTTAGAATGACATAACCATTAGACATATAGAAATTTAAAAATCAATTTCTATAGAGAATTAGAGGAATCCACATGTATGGAAAAATATATTTTATTCGAAAAACAAACATCTTGAGTCTTGTTCTTCTATATTTTTCTGGTTGCATATTACAAATTTTACATATATACCATTTCCAGATTTAAGCATATCAATAAACATAGGATCATATTGACTAAGAATAGCTCAAATATCAATAATGATATTATTTAAAATAAATGAAAACAAATTATATCTAGCTATAACAAATGGATTCTACCTTATCCTTAGAAATTAAAATTCTTCATAAATAACCACGAAGCATGACTTTGACTAATATACCTTGAATTAGCCAAGAAATTGACTATGCTCCTACAACAAAATCACAAGGAAAAATATTTTAATGGGCTCCTATCTATTAGCTTATTATATTCAACTCCTTCCCTTTGAAAAATACATTCACGTTTCCTTTTTTCTTCAGATATAGGACAATTCTTCCATTTGATTATAAACTCCCAATATTCCTTACCTCTAGTTTTTTTATAAACCATTTTATCCATTATCATTTCAGGTTATTGTGTTGTTGTAGATAGCCTTTGTGCTATCCATTGAACTTTTGGTTCTAATATTTCCTTGCTAACTTGTCTCATCTGCTTGATATTTATACAAGTATACAACATTGAATATTGGAGATATAATAATATGTGTTGGTAAATCTAACTCGTAAGCATTGACGTAAAATTCCTTTAAAATTTTACAAGGACCATGTTTTTTGTATTTCAGTTTGTTTTATTCTCTTGTTGGAAATATTTCCTTCCTTAAATGAGCCATTAAAAAATAACGAGCCTCGAATTCACCTCTCTTCTTGTCAAATTTTCTCTTTTGTTGTACTTGTTATTGCTTTCTTGAAGCTTTTGTTTCAGTGTATTTAGTATGCTTTGCATAGCTTCTACAAAATATTCACCTTCAACACTCCTTAACTCTCCCTTCCCCAAATTTTCAATTTCATTCACTCCTCTTGTATTCATATCATACATTGTGTGAGAAGGAGTCATTCAGTGCTTCTGTTGAAAGATTCATTATATGCGTATTCTACTTGAGCTAATACATTATCCCATTGTTGTGGATGTTATTCTACCAAATTCCTATTAACCACTTAATTCTCCCCATGTGTTTGTGGATGATATGCAGAACTAAAAGTCGATTTTGTGCCCATTTTCTTCCATAATTTTCTCCAAAATAATCCTAGTATCTTTTTCAGAGATAATTTTGATAGGAAAACCATGTAATCTCACAATTTATTTGAAAAAAAAATTAGGAATATTCAGAGCATCACTAGTCTTATGACATGAAATGAAATTTTCCATTTTTGAAAATGCATTGACCACTACAAAAATAGAAACATGAACTCTTTTAGCTCTTGGAATTCCTAAGATGAAATCAATACCTGTAGAATCCTATTGTCTTAATGGAATAGGTAGTGGTGTATACAAACCAATTTTTTGACTTATGCCTTTAGCATGTTTACAAATCTTACATCTCCTCACAATTTTTTTTACATCTCTCCTCATATTTGGAAAATAGTACAAATATTGTAGTTCTTCTAAAGTTTTAGCATAACCAAAGTGACCTACTAAACTTCCACTATGTTTATCATTGAGGAGATTTTCCGTCATGGAACAAATTGCAATGGATAGTTGACTATTTTTAATTCACAGTCCTTCTGGTACCATGTATTATAGCCACTTGTTGGTGTTCACAATTTTCTAATTTATGCAGGCTTCATATACCTCTTTGAAATATTCATCCTCCTTTTACATTTCTTTCATAAATTCAAATCCCAATATTTGAATTTTTCCTTCCTCGATAGCAAAATTCTTCATGCTAAGCCCATCTGCAATTCTATTTTGTTGTCCACTTATGTGCTTCAATATAAATGTGAAACCTTGTAGATATTCCAACCATATGGCATGTTTTTCACTGAACTTGGGCTGGTGCATTATATATTCTAAAGCATGGTTGTTAGTATATAAAAAAATATTCTCGTGAAATCAAATAATGCCTCCATTTCGTAAGATTATGAAGAACAACATAAAATTTCTTATCATATAAATAATATTTATGTGTGGACTCATTAAGTTTCTGAGTTGAACCACAAATTTTTCTTCTTGAATCAAAATAACCTCTATTTCTATTCCACTTGCATAAAATTTCACTTGAAAATGTTTCTTATAGTGTGGTAATATCGAAATAAGCTTTTCTGTGATATGTTTCTTAAAAAAAATAAAAATTGCCCATTTAAAAGGTTGTTTGTTCTTTTTAATGGTCTCAACTATTGGTGAATTGATTCCATGGAAAGTTCTAACTTCAGTGAATCCTTTAGGTGTAAGAAAATTAACAATTTATTGAATATTTTCATGTTCCAGTTTTAATTCTTCTTGAGAGAGTACAAATCCCAAATAAACAATTTCCCTTTTTAGAGAATAACACTTCTTAAAATTGACAAACAAATTTTCTTGCTAGAGTTTTTGAAGAAAATTATTGAAATTCACTTGATATTCTTATTTTGACTCGTTGTACACTAATACTATGACAAATTTCCCTATAAAATTCCTTAAAATTTCATTCATAAGTCTCATAAAAGTACTTGTAGAATTCTAGAGACAAAATGGCATAACAAAAAATTGATACTGTCCTTCATTGGTTTTAAAAGGAGCTTTCCATTCATTTATTTATCTTATTCCGATTTGATAGTATCCACTTTTTACATCTATTTTAGAAAATATATTTCTCCACTAAGAAAATCCATCAAATCATTACTTCTGGGTAATGGAAATCCCTAATTGATAGTAATCTTGTTTATTACTATGGAATATGTACACCTTATAGAGCTTCCATCTTTCTTTGGAGCAAGTACAATAGGCACTCCGCATGGACTTAAACTCTTAGTGACTATTCTTTTATCCAACCACTACTGCAAGTGTTTCCTAATTTCCTAGTTCTCTTTCAGAGTCATTATGTATGCAGCTTATTTGGAAAACTTCATCACTTATAATTCTTACACGTGGTAACTCAATAGGAAAATTATCGACAGTAATATCACAATATTCATTTAACAGCCTTTTAATTTCTTCGTGAAAATCATCAATTTTATTTTCCCTACTAACCACACTAGGTTTTCAAACTAAATAAAAAATTACCTTATTTTCCTAAGTTTGCTCAAGATATTATTTCCCACTCATTAGAAAGGATTTTCGACTTTAGAGTGTGAACCTTTGATGTTCTTCCTTCCTTCATAGGAAAAAAATTGTGATCAATACGATCATGAATGGACTTATATAGATTTATCATCCCATCATGCATAGCTCCCCTATGATATTTCCAAGGTCTTCCAAGCAAAATATGACATACATTCATTGGAAGCATATGGCACAAAATTTTATCCTCTGTATTTTCCCAATTGTCAATCTATTTCACACTATTCATTTATCAATAACTCATGACCTTTTTGCAATGAGTATACCTTATAAGGCATAGGATGCTTAATGGTATTCAACTTCAATTTCTCCACCCATTTATGTAGAGACAATATTATCTATACTTCCACTGTTGATGATCATCTCACAACATTTTCCTCCAACTTTGAAAATTGTCTTGAACAAAGTATTTATTTGTGCTAGTTATACAACTTCATTCTCTTTCTTAATCAACATTTTGTTGATCACAGTAGGTTCTGTTGTTTCATGTACACCTTCTGCTTCTACTGTGTTCCCGCTTCCTCTTTTTTTACAATAGAAAAAACTCCATTTCTTTGTCTCGTGCCTTCATT
Source organism: Pinus albicaulis (assembly GCA_034641835.2). NCBI lineage: Eukaryota > Viridiplantae > Streptophyta > Pinopsida > Pinales > Pinaceae > Pinus > Pinus albicaulis. Next base: position 5,888 of record JAXQQM020087127.1, on the reverse strand, counting down.
TTCTAGACACTCAAAATATCTATGTCCTAGCTTCCCATGTAAGAAGCATTTAAACTCTCTTCCTCTACTTTTTCCTATTCATCGTTTGTAAAAACTTCCTCTTCCTCTAGTATGACTGAATTTTTGTGTCTACTAATTTGAGCTCCTCTAGTATGACTGATTTTTGGTGTCTACTAATTTGAGCTCTTGTTGCTAGCTCTTACTCTTAGTGTTGTAGATCTCCCTCTACCACCTTCACTTCCTCTTGCTCTAAGAGTAATTTTCCCTCTCATATATTGCTTCCTGGTAAGTTTTTCCTCAACTTTTAAGTCCACTTAATAACCTTCATCTAACATTTTAGGAGCTAACATGTTCATTTCATCTTGTATGTCCATTCTCAATCCATTAATGTACCTTGTTGTCTTATGCGCTGTGTCTTGAACCTGTCTAGCTCTTATACTAACCTTGCATAACTATTATGTGTATTATGTTATTTTCATCAACCTTTGCCTAAGATTTTTCATCTCTCTATATAAGGTAAGCTCATAGTCACTTGGAAAGAAAAAATCTCTAAGTTTTGAAACCATCATTTTCCAATTTTTGATGTGGTTCTTACCTCATTTTATCCTTTCCCCTTGTACTCCATCCCACCATAAAGATGCATGCCCCTACAGAGATGCATGCCCTTACAATCTAGTGACAACTAATTTACTCGCCTCTCCTGGTTCCATTTCTTCAAAGTCAAATAGTTTTTTCTATCTCATTGATCCAATCAATCACCAACTGGTATGAACATGGGACTTCGTGTTTATTCTACACACATCCTAGAAAATATTTAAGGTATAGGTTCCTCCTCTCATGATATTCTTGCTCATTAGGTTCACTAGACTTCCTTCAGGAACCCTTTAGTCTCCCCTCTGCTCCAAGTCTTTCTTCCCAACTTGGTATAGAGATTTCATTGTTGCAATTAGTATACCTCCCTGCTCTACTCCTACCTCAAAGCCACTTTTGATCCTCATATTATGATCTTAAAGGTTTAGGTGTTTCTTCTTCTATGCTGTTCCTCTTATACCACAAATGAGGTAGGTTACCTTCATGGAAATGTGTCTTCAACATAAATTGATAATCTCATGAGAGATTGAGCTAGATTTTCAATTTCTCTATTTATTTCTTCTGTTTCATGTTCATCTTCAGAAATTCATAGATTCTGTACTTAAAAATATTTTTTTTTAAATTGGAACATAAAATTACACCTATCATATATTTTAGCCAAAATCACTCACTTCTCTTCTTTGACTTGGTTGCATTCATTCCATAGACCCTTCACTCCAGCATACCCAACAAGCAGGAATGACATAACCATTAGGAAGAAAGATTTGGTGAATCTAGGATCAATCCTATAAAAAAATTGTTTAGAGAACTCAATGAATCTCTTTGACCAAGAATTTTATCACAAAAAAAAACCAACTAGTCACACATTAGACCCCTTTTGCAAAAAATGCAGATAGAAAAATCTTCAAATTCTTTTTCATTTGCTCAGAAATGGAGCCCCAAAATAGGTGACATTCCTTCCTATACTATTTCTCTAGTGTTTGGAAACTAATGTTTAAAATGAGAAATTGATGCAAATCCAATATTATTATATTTTCCACAAACATATATTGGAAAACAAACTCAGCCTAATCAACTAAGAATAGCTCAAATCTTAAGGATGATATTTTTTAAACCAAATAAAAACAAATTATATCTATCTATTAGAAATGGATTCTACCTTATCCTTAAAAATTGAAATTTACAACAGAAGGATCCAACCCCTTAGCTTGTAAGATATTTTTAGATTTTCTTCATAAATAGCCATGAAGCATGACTTTGAGCAATATCCATTACATTAGCCACAAAATTGACTATGCTCCTACATCAATGAGTGAAGAAACACCACAAAGAAGTGAGGCATTGTAGAGATCAATAGGGAACCAGGTGTAAGTATGATGCATAAGTTAGAAGATATATTTACCAAGCTCTCAGCAAAAGATATTAGAAAGTTAGGTTTGGTGCAATCCTAGCAAAAAAAAGTTTAGAGAAATCAACTAATATCTTCAACCAAGAATTTTCTCAGGTGATGACTAAAGTTAGAATATATATTTATCAAGCCTCTTGGTAGAACTTATTGACCAACATATATTGGAAAGCTAGGTTTGGTGCCATATTATAAAAAAGAGTTTAGAGAAATCAACAAATATCTTCAACCAAGCATTTTCTAGGAAAAAACGAGCTAGTCACACATTTGTCCCCCTTCTATAGCAGAATTTTAAAATTCTTTTTTATTTTCTCTAGATTTCTCTAGTGTTTAAAAATTGAAGTTTTATATGAGAAATTGATGCAAAACCAATATTCTTATATTTTTTAAAAACAGCCATTAGAAAACAAAGTACAGAGAAATATATTTTATTCCAAAAACAAACCCCTCATTTTCTTCTGTATTCACTGGAAATTAGATTGAGACATAACCATAAATATAGGATCACATCAACCAAGAATAGCTCAAATCTCAAGGATGAGATTTTTAATACCAAATAAAAACAAATTATATCTAGCTATTACAAATGCATTCTACCTTATCCTTCTAAATTGAAATTGATAGTTCAACCATCCTTCCAACCCCTTAGCTTGTAAGAGTATTTTGGATTTTCTTCATAAATAGCCATGAAGCATGACTTTGAGCAATATCTCTTGCATTAGCCACAAAAAAACTCACATAGTGTCGAGATCAATAAGACACAATGTGTAAATATGATACATAATGACTAAAGTTAAAAGATATATTTAAGGAACCTCTTAAATCACTAGATTTTAAATATGAGATATTGTATAAAATTGTTTTCTCCATCCAAAAATAATATTGTTCTATTATATTATCATTTACAATATATTTTTATAAAGATATATATATATATATATATATATATATATATATATATATATATATATATATATATATATAATATATATATATATATATATATATATATATATATATATTCTAATTTTAATATCTAATATAAAATACTATTTATTATAATTATATTTACTTATCGTAGAAATTTTAAGATATTTGTTTATGTATTTTAATGTACAATAAAATAAATATTTGTTTGGATGATGAATTATAAATTCCATATAGTCAAAATCTTGAAATATTTGTTTGTTTATTTTAATGTACAATAAAATAATTATTTGTTTGGATGATGGATGATCGATCTGTTAGAACAATTTTAATTGTTTGGATGATCAATCCGTTTGAAAATTTTTCTAATAAAATACGGTTCGGTTAAGATATGTTTTATCGCGAGTGGGTGGGAAATAGTTGTACAAATTATGATATATGAACAAAATAGCAGGGTTCTAGAAAACATGAACGAGTTTCACCTAAAAAAACTCTACTAATGGTTATCGCCTGCTCTGACGTAGGAATATATACACAGTACCACATGAATATATCTATATATATATATATATATAAAGAGGTGGGAAGAGAGCGGAGTCGACAGAAGCGACAAGCGGGCGATCGAGGAAGTAACCGAGGGAGATTGAAAATGGCGATGGCGCGACAGGTTATGGTGAGCGTGTGCCTTACGGCGTTAGTGGGGTGTGCAATGGCCGAATTTACTTGCGATATTTTACAGCGAAGGGACGAAATGTATTATTGCAACTACTACATTCAATTCGGTGATCTTATCCCCGAGTGTTGTAGTGTCGTTAAAAACTACTTCGCTGAATCCCCAATGACGACCAACATTTTCGGGATGTATGCAAGTGCATTATTAAGATTGGTACCCCCAGTGGTAGATACTGCCCCGCTTCAGTTCCCGCCGCTATGCGTCGTCTTTGCCAGGTCCCTAACAGAGGAGACTGCCCTTACTGATAGGTGGGTCAATTTTCCACAATATATTGTTGTGTGTTACCATATTGGAGTCAGCGGGTTTTTTAAAGATGCAATATTAGAATTAGTGTGCGGGTTAGGCATGTTTTGTCATATCCTACTAGTGTCTCATAAATATGTAATCAGCTTATGAGTATGACTATCATGAAAATCAATGTATATGTAAATGTGCATACAGTTTTTATATTAAAGTATATTTATGTTAAGAGTATAGTATTGGAATTTTTTTTTTTTTTTTTAAATAATGGAATGATGTACTACTCTTTGCAAACATATAACATCATTATACATTATATATAGAGATAAATTTTTAGTTTTAAAAAATTAATTATATTTCAAAATTATTTAAATTGTTTTCAATTTAAATATTTTTATAATTTAATTTAATGTATTTAATTTTTTATACTATATAAATGTACAATTAAAAGTAAAAGTAAATATAAATGTAATTTACTAAAACAAAATATATTTATTTAATTATTATCATATTGTTAAATCTAAGAATTTTGTGATCCATAATTTAGTAATTTATTATATTTTTAATTATTAAATTATTTTGAAAACTAAAGAATGATAGCTAAACTTTTAGTTTTAGAAAATAATTTATATACTACAAAATTTTATAATGATTTCAATTTTAAGTATTTACATAAAGATTTATAAATGTATAATTTATTGCATAATATTTTTTATATTATTTATATATACCATTAAAATTAAAAATAAAGGTTAATTATTTTTAAATGTAATTTAATTAAAAAACATTTTATTGTTATTACCATATTTTTAATTGTTAAATTATTTTAAAAATAATAGAGTAGATAATTTTTTTACATTTAAAAATTAATGTATATTTGGAAAAATCTAATATTGTTTTAAATTTAAAAGATTGATATAAAAATTTCTTGAATTTATAAGTTATTGAATAATATTTTGTATAATATGTATATAGAAAATTAAAATTTTAAAAAATCTCCAATTACTTTTAAATGTAATTCAATAAAATAAAATATATTTATTTAATAATATTTAATTAATCATTATAATAATTTTAATATTTATTTAATTAGTATAATATGAAATAAATTAAAATTTATTTATTTAATATTTATATAATTATTGTAATAATTTAAATATTTATTTAATTATTCTATATATTTTAATTTCTATAATGATTCAATTATTTTAAAAATTAATGGATAATAGATAAGATTTTTTTTTTTTTAACAATTTATATTAGACAAAATAATGAATAGATACATTATGTATTTTTATTATTTATTTATTATTTTAATAGACATAATAATCAATATATACATTAGGTATGTGTTTAAATTATTGAGGGAATATTTTGGTCGGTTAAGATGTATATTTTACATTGTAGTATGAGCTAGATATGTAAGTCCTTTTATCCTCAATATCAAATTGAATTTTTTTTTTAAAGAAATATTTTTTATTTACATATTGAATTACATATCCTTAGTATGTATGTAATTACTATTTTTCTTTAACCAGACTAAATTATTTGTATTATAATAATCAATAGTTATATAATTATTATAATCATTTTAATATTTATTTAATTATTGTATATATTTTAATTTTTATAATGGTTAAATTATTTTACACATATAAGCTTTTGTTTTAAAAAGTAATTTATATTTCACAAAATTTTATATTGTCTTTAAAATATTTATATAAAAGTTTTTTGAATTTATGATTTATTGTATAACATTTTCTTTACTATTTATATACACCATTAAAATTAAAATTAAAAATAGACTTCAATTACTTTTAAATATAATTCAATAGAATAAAATATATGTATTTAATATTTAATTAATTATTGTAAGATTCTGTAAAACATATTACTGAAATTATAATTCAATAGAATAAAATATATTTATTTAATTAGTTATTGTAATCTTCATTAAAATAAATGATATTTATTGATGGGTACACGCCATCC
>JAXQQM020071516.1:0-81869 GCA_034641835.2 Pinus albicaulis | reverse complement strand
TGTTACACTAAATATTGTCACCATTCTGCTGACTGTATGAGCTCATTGAAACTCATACTTACCTCCTTTGCAAGTCTTACAACCTTTGTTCCTCATTCCAAGCCCTAAAAATAGAGGAAAAACCCTTAAAACTCAAAAAAGCCTTGGGTACGCAGTTAATATGAGACTTACCTGCATTCTTAGCTAGGGTACGTAGGTAATGTGAAGAGGAACTGCGTTCTAGAATGCAATTTTCCAGTGTAATGCCTGCGGTACCCCTGTAAAGTAAAAAAAGCGCGAAATTAAACTGAAAAAGTTGAATTTTGGTCAATTCTAGAAGGTTCTGGATGAGATTTTTTTGGGATGAGTACGCTTTAGTAAGGTGCATGTATCCCACACCTTAAGGAACTAATCCCTTGATGTGAGGAGCCTATCCCTTTGAAGGAGGATTCTATCCCTTTAAAGGTGGAATCCTAACCTCCTTATCTGCTCTATAAAAGGAGGCATTAGGTAGCCTCAAGGGTTAAGTTCAAGAAGTGAAAAAAGTTTTAGGTTATGTTTGGATGGAGATTTTGGAGATTGAGGATTAGAGTTCAAGCTTTATGTGTGATTGAGCTGAAGTGCTGTTGAAATTTAGACTTCTTTCTGCTGAGCTTTTGAGAGGAAAGATCACATACCTCTTTGTGCTCCTGGAGGAAGAGTGTAAGACTTATCAAAGTAGAGGAGATTCCTGCTTCGGACCCCGGGAAGGCCTTTCGAACATCAAGGCAAAGGTTGTAAGGTTCTTCTGTATATTTTAAGATTAATACAATCAAGTTCTGTTTTTCTCAATAAATTTTCGTTCGATTGTTTATTTCAATAAGCTGTCGCTTGATCATTTATTTCATAGATTCCTTGATCACTATGATAGGTATGTTTTATAATTATTTGTTATACAGGTGCTATTGATATTTTCTTGTTTGTGATTGCAGATCAACGAAAGATAATACTTTCTTGTGACAAAAGGGCCCTTGTTGCGACGAAGGATTATTGACGCAACGGAAGCACTGCGACCGCAAATAAGCATTTGGATCCAAGGTAGGATCGACACCTTCATAACATTTATTTGTAAAACGAATATATCTAGAGAAAGACAAACTTAGTTGTTCGTTTGTTGCTAGATTGTCTTCTGACACTAGGGAGATCGGTCTTGTCCGCAAGAACGATTTATCCGGCCAACAAAATTGGCGACTCCGCTGGGGAAAGAAACTTGTTGTTTTTGGTTCTCTTTTATTTTGATTTGAGGAAAAGTTTTTCCTGGTTTTTGATTGATGGATATCTGCCTGGGTAGCTTAGTTTTTCTTCTTTTTTTAAAAATTTTGAAATCTTTTATGTTTTTCTTGAAGTTTTCAGGGGACCGCACTTTGTCTTCACACACAGTGCGGGCATCTCCGCACTTTCCTTAAGTAACCAGTGCAGGACCGCACCTATTACTTCTGGGACCTGCGGACCTTGTTAAAAGTCTTGAAAAACTTAGATTTCTTCTTTTAGTTTAGTTTAGATTTAATTTAGGATTCTTAGCATCTACCCAGATCTGTATTTCTCTGTCAAAAATGTCTTGTTTCTGAATTTCTTTCAGCAATTCTTCATCTCATCAATCTCCATTAAGTTAATTGGGTGTTTTGAGTCTCTTTTTTGAGAAATTCTTAACTTGATTTCCTTTGGTCATTGCTTGGAGGTTTGTCTCAGTCTTTTCACAATTTTGCATCTTTTGCTTTTGTTTTTGCAAAAAAATTTCCCCCTCATTCGCCCGGGGGGGCTAAATTGTGTATGAGTGTTAATCGCCTTTGAGTGTTTTTATTTTTTGATCTTTGGAACTCTCACCCGATTTTCTTGACTTCCACTTGATTGGTTCTTAGATTACATTAGAATCATCTTGTGTTTGAGAATTCTCTTGCATAGATCACATTTGCATAATTAGAATTCTCATTTTCAGAATATGAATGAAAAATGTGCATAGATTACATTTGCATACTTTTCATGTGAATTGTGCATAGATTACAATTGCATAGTTTACATTCTGAAAAATCAATCGTAGATTTAGATCAGTTTTCTTTAATTTGAATTTAGATTTTTTTTTTTTTTTTTTAAAAACACAAAAAAAAAATTGTTTTGGGATTGATTTGCATTAGTTTTTCTTGATGAAATTAGTGCATTAGAGAATTTGTTATATTTTCTCTTAGTGATCAATCTTTGCATTGTTGGAAGCGAATGGAAACTCTCTCCTTATTTTATTTAGGATTCATCGAATTGAAAAGATTACATTATCATATTCGATTGCATTCAGTTTTGGTTCGGGTCATAACACCATTGGTTTCATATCCATTTACCCTTTTGAGTAATAACAGCCTAAATAACACAGCGCTTAATTAAAATTCATCTAGTAATTTTTACATTTTTAGGGCTCTTTCCACCAATCTAGTTTAGGCTAGTGTCTTGGAATAGGTTTTAGTTAACTCTCCAAGACAGTAAAACAAACAAGTAGTCGATCTTGCGGTAGGAAAAATTCCAATTGTTGCATGTATGCTCTGGGAAGCTCCTCCTAAAGGAGTCAAGCACGAGATCATATCTGAACCAGTGAGGTAATCAATCCTTCCTCATTGGGAACAATAGCAGATATACACGTATTAACAATGGTAAACCTCGGATTGACCATTGTCGAGGAGCCTGGGGTCACTTGTCGGTAAACCTTAGATTATGTCAAGGAGCCTTCAAGGGGATTGAGCTTTGTTACTCTGCCCTTGCGTGTGTATCGGATCGTAGACTGTTCCCCCAGGTATATTTGTTTCTATTGGTAACCTTAGTGGCCATAATCTATAGGATTCTTTCCTAAGGTGACAGTGGAGGGAAGATCCCATTGTACCTGGAGCAGACGTCGACTAGACTCACTTGGACTCTCTGGGGGGTTCTCTTCACTCGAGATGGTTTTGTGAAGAAACTTGTGCCAGTCTGTTTCATTAAGCAGGTTGTCGGGGTAACTGTTCCAACCGCTCTTTCTGTATTAAATTCTACGATGTTGGATTTCATCACCAACTAGTGTTTTTAGTGGTGAGATTCTTACATTTGTCAAAATTGGTTTGACTCCTAGATTTGATAGCGCGTGTTAATTTCTTTGTTTTTACTTTTCGAGACCATAGGTGTGAATTGTGAATTTTAATTGTTAGGTGTGAATTGTTAATTGTTAATTTTAGTTTTAAATTGTTATAAAAATTCACTAAAGTTGAATATAATGGCAACTGTTCCGGAATTTACCAACGAAGGAACCCCTCTTAACGAGATTCCTAGTACTTTTCCTTGCTTTGAAAATGTCGGTCCTCCTTATATGGCTACTTTTTCATTACCTGGATTTACAATAGGTTTACCGATATGGTTATTTTCAACTTCGTTGGCCCCAAATACTCCAATTGTTCCACCTCAACCGGATGCTTAGCGAGTTCGGGAAACCTCCAACATATTTGTAGATTAGAATCGGTGGGAGTGAGGAGAGTTCACATTCTTTGTGTCAACCTCGTTTAAAAAAATGAAAACGGTGAGGATAGTTCCTTATCTTGTGTCAACCTCGTTAAAAAATGAATCGGTGAGTGAGGAGAGTTCCTTTTCTTGTGTCAACCTCGTTAAAAAATGAATCGGTGAGTCGAGGAAAGTTCCTTATCTTGTTTCAACCTCCCCGCAGTAAAAAATGAATCGGTGCGTGTGAGGATAGTTTGCGTGTGAGGAAAGTTCCTTGTACTGTGTCAACCTCGTTAAAAAATGAATCAGTGAGTGTGAGGATAGTTCCTTTTACTGTGTCAACCTCGTTAAAAAATGAAACAGTGAGTGGGTGAGGAGAGTTCCTTTTACTGTGTCAACCTCGTTAAAAAATGAATCAGTGAGTTTGTGAGGAGAGTTCCTTTTACTGTGTCAACCTCGTTAAAAAATGAATCAGTGGGTTTCTGAGGACAGTTCTTTTCCTGTGTCAACCTCGTTAAAAAATGAATCAGTTGATCCGAGGAGAGTTCCTTTTACTGTGTCAACCTCGTTAAAAAATGAATCAGTGAGTGAGGAGAGTTCCTTGTACTGTGTCAACCTCATTAAAAAATGAATCAGTGAGTGAGGAGAGTTCCTTTTACTGTGTCAACCTCGTTAAAAAATGAATCAGTTGGCGATGAGGACGGTTCTTTTCCTATGTCAACCTCATTAAAAAATGAATCAGCTAGTCTAGAGCATAGTTATTTTCTTGTGTCAAGCTCGTTTAAAAAATGAAACAAGCTTCTGTGAGGATAGTTCCTTTTCCTGTGCCAACCTCATTAAAAAATGAAACAGGTGTCTAGAGCAGAGTTCTTGTCTTGTGTCAAGCTCCTTAAAAAATGAAACATGTAGGTAGATTGTAGAGTAGATTAATAGATTAGAATAAATAGGTAGTTTACGAGGAGCCAGGTTTTTTTCTGTGTCAGCCTCGTTAAAAAAATATAAGATCAGTTGATCAGGGAGAGTTCCTTTTCTTTGTGTCAACCTCGTTAAAAAATGAATCGGTCGGTATGAGGATAGTTCTTTTCCTGTGTCAACCTCGTTAAAAAATGAATCGGTTGGTATGAGGATAGTTCCTGTTACTGAGTCAACCTCGTTAAAAAATGAATCAGGTATGAGGAGAGTTCCTTTTACTGTGTCAACCTCGTTAAAAAATGAATCAGCTAGTCTGGAGCAGAGTTCTTGTCTTGTGTCAAGCTCCTTAAAAAATGAAACATGTAGGTAGATTGGTAGATTAGAAATAGGTAGTTTTTGAGGAAAGTTCCTTTTACTGTGTCAACCTCATTAAAAAATGAATCAGTGGTTTGAGGAAAGTTCCTTTTACTGTGTCAACCTCATTAAAAAATGAATCAGTGGTCTGAGGACAGTTTTTTTCCTGTGTCAACCTCGTTAAAAAATGAATCAGTTGGTCAGAGGATAGTTCCTGTTGTTAAGTCAACCTCGTTAACAAATGAATCAGGTATGAGGACAGTTCTTTTCCTGTGTCAACCTCATTAAAAAATGAATCAGTAGGTTATGTAGGTAGTTTAGAAATAGAGTAGATCTGAGGATAGTTCCTTTTACTGTTTCAACCTCATTAAAAAATGAAACACGTTGCCATGAGCATAGTTATTTTCCTGTGTCAAGCTCATTAAAAAATGAAACAAAACCTCCCCTAATTGAGTCGAGTCTTTGACTAGATCTCGTAGATGTTAAGTCGTATATTTAGGTTAGTTTTTAGGTCGGGTCTTTCATATGATCTCGTAAATGAACCTTCATTCCATCCAGCTATTTATTACTAGTGTACTTAGTTGAATGAAATGAAGCTGGGGGGGCATGCGCTCTAGCAGTTACGCTTGGGGGGCATCAAGCACAGTTTTCTCTCTGTTTCAAGCTTGTGTAAAAATGAAACCACTCTAAAGCATAGTTTTTCTTTGTTTCAAGCTTTTGTAAAAATGAAACCTATCTGGAGTCAATTTTGGTTATTTTCAAGACTCGTTAAACTCATGAAAATCCCGAGATTATTTTGCTATCTTTCATTCTCGTAAAACACATGAAAATGCCGAGTTCTTTCCGTCTTTTCCTGCTCGTAAATTAAATTGAAAGTCGGCCACATGAGTACATTTTTATCCCTTTTTCGAACTCATTAAAACTTACGAAAAAGTGAAAACCATGAGTACATTTTTATCCCTTTTTCGAACTCGTTAAAACTTACCGAAAAAGTGAAACCTTCGAGTTCTCTTTAAGCCCTTTTCAGACTCTCTAAATATGAAAAGATTGCCGAGTACTTGACTATTCGAACTCGTTAAAGTAAATGAACAGTCGTCCCTTCAGTATAAGTTTACCCCTTTTACGGACTGAAATGGACTATTTACGAAAAAGGTATACGTTGACTAAATATGGTCAATAGAGTTCTCTCCCGCATTATTTTATTCTTTTTCGGGCTCGAGAGACTAAATTTATGAAAAAGTACACCCATGGAGTTTTCTTAAGTTTTTCTTCTGACTCCCTAAAATTGAAAAACATCGAGTTTCTCCTATACTGGACTCGTTAAAATTTAACAGTAAAGGACCTGTTCAATTTTAAACAGGAACGAACCACTCCTTCTTAGGGTTTGAATCTTAAACTAAGTTGGACTCATCTGAAGGATGAGATTATAAACAAGAAAATTTTATCCCCCTCAAGCTTGTCAAAAATAAAGAGGTACTTGCGAGAAATGGTGGGGGAAAAGAGAGAAAAATGGACTTGTTTGTTGTATTTTGATTTTTTGAAAATCTAGTTAACCACTCTTGAACATGACACTTTTGTTCACCTGGGTTGGGAAATCCTTTGCCTAAATAGTTAATCAAACCACATTGAAAGTTTTCAGCTGGTTTCTGGGTATTAGCTTTGGGTCAATTGTCACCAAGCCTTCTGCAGTGTCGTTATGTGTTCAAGAGGACAGTTCAAATAAACCATTCATCTGCAAAATATCTGTCATCCATTTTGACCATCCCTGAGTCAGTCCTTGCCGATATATTTTCAAAACTTGATCTATGATTTCGTGTTGTGGGCTTGCCTATGACGGATCACTTTCTATCGACGACAACTCATTATCTAGGAAGTTGATCTAGAAATCGTCAGTACCTTGAAATCTGCATGCCTCAATGGCAGGTTTCTCGCCTTCGACGACAGGTTGCATCATTGACCTTCGATCGGATGATTCCGTGAGATGTTCGACTTCAGCTCATTGATTCACATTTCATGGATTGTACTGAGTACTTTGAGAACCATTGACATTACTGGTGGTTTCTCTCACACTTGTTAACAGTTCACATCATTGACTGGTAATCAAGTGGTTTCTACCATGTTCGACTTCAACACATTTATTCACATGGATAGAATCGTACTAGTTCGAGATGCGGAAATCAAGACCATGGATCTAGTTTCCACCATCCAGGCTGCGAGGAATTTTGTTATTATACAGTGGACTATTTATAAACAGATGGTTGCATCCATGCTGTGTCGACATATGTCTATACTGTTATGTGTTCAAAATCATTCCTGTATCAGAACAATTTAGAGTTAGTTTCTAGTTAGTTTTTGATCTGAGTATGGGAATGCCTACCTCAGCGATGATATGATTACATATATATATATTTTGCATTGAATGTTTTTACAGGTTCCGACTGGGGTGTCCACAGGATGATCCTTGAAATGATAAAGTACTTCACTCTTCATATATGACAGACTTCATCTTCATCTATTCCAGACTTCGCACTTTAGGGGGCAATCTGTTACACTAAATATTGTCACCTTGACATTCTGCTGACTGTATGAGCTCATTAAACACTCATACATGCCTCCTCTGCAAGTCTTACAACCTTTGTTCCTCATTCCAAGCCCTGAAACTGGAGGAAAAACCCTTAAAACTCAAAAAAGCCTTGGGTACGCAGGTAACATGAAGCCTGCATGCGTTTTTAGCTTGGGTACGCATGTAATGTGAAGATAAACTGCGTTCTAGAACGCACTTTCTCTGTGTTATAGGTGCGGTACCCCTGTAAAGTCAAAAAAGCGCGAAATTAAACCAAAAAAGTTGATTTTTGGTCAATTCTGGAAGGTTCTGGATGAGATTTTTTGGGGATGAGTACGCTTTAGTAAGGTACATGTATCCCACACCTTAAGGAACTAATCCCTTGATGTGAGGAGCCTATCCCTTTGAAGGAGGGTTCTATCCCTTTAATGGTGGAATCCTAACCTCCTCATCTGCTCTATAAAAGGAGGCATTGGGTAGCCTTTTGGGTTAAGTTCAAGAGGTTGAAAGTTTTGATGGAGATTTTGGAGATTGAGGATTAGAGTTCAAGCTTTATGTGTGATTGAGCTGAAGTGCTGTTGAGATTTAGATTTCTTTCTGCTAAGCTTTTGAGAGGAAAGATCACATACCTCTTTATGCTTCTGGAGGAAGAGTGCAAGACTTATCAGAGTAGAGGAGATTCCTGCTTCGGACCCCGGGAAGGCCTTTTGAACATCAAGGCAAAGGTTGTAAGGTTCTTCTGTATATTTTAAGATTAATACAATCAAGTTCTGTTTTTCTCAATAAATTGTCGTTCGATTGTTTATTTCAATAAGCTGTCGTTTGATTATTTATTTCATAGATTCCTTGATCACTGTGATAGGTATGTTTTATGATTATTTGTTATACAGGTGCTATTGATATTTTCTTGTTTGTGATTGCAGATCAACGAAAGATAATACTTTCTTGTGACAAAAGGGCCCTTGTTGCGATGAAGGATTATTGATGCAATGGAAGCACTGCGACCGCAAACAAGCATTTGGATCTAAGGTAGGATCGACACCTTCATAACATTTATTTGTAAAACGAATATATCTAGAGAAAGACAAACTTAGTTGTTCGTTTGTTGCTAGATTGTCTTTTGACACTAGGGAGATCGGGTCTTGTCAGCATGGAAGCGTTTATCCGGCCAACAAATTGGCGACTCCCTTTGAGGAAAGAACTTGTTGTTTTTGGTTCTCTTTATTTTGATTTGAAGAAAATTTTCTTGGTTTTTGATTGATTGATATCTGCTGGGTAGCTTAGGTTTTCTTTGTTTTTGAAAGCTTTGAAGTCTTTTATGTTTCTTGAAGTTTTCGGGGACCGCACACTTTGTCTTCACACACATTGCGGGCATCTCCGCACTCTCCTTAAGTAACGGTGCGGGACCACACACATTACTTAGAACTCTGGGACACGGTAAAATTTTTGAAAAACTTCGATTTCTTCTTTTAGTTTAGTTTAGATTTATTTTAGGATTCTTAGCATCTACCCGGATACGCTTATTTTTACGTCAAAAATCTCTTGTTTACGAATTTCTTAAACAAATCTTCATCTCATCAATCTCCATTAAGTTAATTGGGTGTTTTGAGTCTTTTGAGAAATTCTTAATTTGATTTCCTTTGGTCATTAATTAGAGGTGCTAAATTGTGTATGAGTGTTAATCGCCTTTGAGTGTTTTTGATCTTTGGAACTCTCACCCGATTTTCTTGACTTCCTTGATTGGTTCTTAGATTACATTAGAATCATCTTGTGTTTGAGGAATTCTCTTGCATAGATCACATTTGCATAGTGCGAATTCTCATTTCGGAAATATGAATGAAAAATCTTTTTTTTATGATTACATTTGCATACTTTTCAAGTGAATTGTGCATAGATTACAATTGCATAGTTTACATTTAGAAAAATCAAATTTGTAGATTTAGATTTTTCATTGATTTTAATTTAGATGTTTTTACGTTTGTTTTAAAAAAAAAATTGTTTTGGGATTGATTTGCATTAGTTTTCTTGATAAAATTAGTGCATTAGAGAATTTGTTATATTTTCTCTTATTTATCAATCTTGCATTGTTGGAAATGGATGGAAACTCTCTCGCTTACTTTAGGTAGGATTCATGATTAGAAAAGATTACATTATCATATTCGATTGCATTCGATTCCCCAGTTCGGGTCATAACACCATTGATTTCATATCCATTTACCCTTTTGAGTAATAACAACCTAAATAACACGGTAGCTTAATTAAAATTCATCTAGTAATCTTTTTCTAGGGCTCTTATCTTCCAACATAGCTTAGGCTAGTATCTTGGAGTGGGGAGTAGTGCTCTCAGAGATAGCTAAAACAAACAAGTAGACAAATCTTGTGGTAGGAAGAATTCTAGTTGTTGTGTATGCTCTGAGAGCTCCTCTTAAAAGGAGTTAAGCAGATCATACGAACGTTAGGGTAATCAACCCTTCCTCATTGGGAACGATAGAAGATATGCACGTATTAAAAACGGTAAACCTCGGATAGACCATTGTCGAGGAGCCGGGGGTCACTTGTCGGTAAACCTTGGATTCTTTGGACCTTCAAGGGATTGAGCTTTATTCTCTTCCCCTTAAAATTGTGTGTCGGATCGTAGTGTTCCCCCGGAGGTATGTTTGTTTGAGTTGGGCAGCTGGTGGCCATAATCTATAGGATTCTTTCCTAAGGTGACGGTGGAGGAAGATCACTTGTACACAGACGGAACGTCGACTAGACTCACTTGGACTCTTCGGAGGGTTATCTTTACTCGAGATGGTATAGTGGAGAAACTTGCACCGGTCTGTTTCATTAAGCGGAGTTGTCGGAATGGCTTGTTCCAACCGCCCTTTACGCTGTTAAATTCTACGATGTTGGATTTCATCACCAAGCTAGTGCTTCTAGTATGGGAAGTTACTGTTTGTGTGTGGTTTGACTCCCTAAATTTGATAGCGCGTGTTAATTTTTTTGTTTTTACTTTTAGAGACCATAGGTGTGAGCGCAATTTTAATTGTTAGGTATGCAGATTGTTAATTGTTAATTTTAGTTTTTAATTTGTTAATAAAATTCTTGAAGTTGAATATAATGGAGAAGCTGTTGATAATTTACCAACCAAGGAACCCCTCTTAATGAGAATCCTAGTACTTTTTCCTTGCTTTGGAAATGTTGGTCCTCCTGTTTTCATTTTCATTACAGTTTCATTAGGTTTCAGTATGGTTATTTTGACTTCGTTGGCCCACAAGATACTCAGTTGTTCCCTCAAGCTGGATGCTTCACCTCATGAGTTCACCATCTCAACATCACCAACCTTAAGTGACCCTTTACCTTCTTCGCCTAATATTTCTTCCTCCATTTCTTCCTCTTCGCTTGAAGTAAAAGCCTTGATGCTAGTAACCATGTGGCTAAGAAGAAGAAGAAAGGGAAGAAGAAGAAGAAGAAGAAGCAAGATAAGAAAGAAGTCAACCAACCAACCATGAGTACAGCAAATGTTAGTTGTGTTGAGAAACCTCAAATTTGTAGATTCGAAGATCGGTGGTGAGGATAGTTCCTTATCTTTGTGTCAACCTCGTTGAAAAATGAATCAATGTGTGAGGAGAGTTTCTTATCTTGTGTCAACCTCGTTAAAAAATGAATACGGTGAGTGAGGAGAGAGTTCCTTGTCTTTATATGTACAATTTTAAAAAATGAATCGGTGTGTACGGATAGTTCTTTTCTGTGAACCTCATTAAAAAATGATCGGTTGGTCTGTGAGGATGATTCACCATTCTTTACATGTCAACCTCGTTAAAAAATGAAACGATTAATGGGTGAGGAAAGTTCCTTGTCATACATGTCAACCTCGTTAAAAAATGAATGAGTGCCTAGTGAGGATAGTTCCTTGTCTTGTGTCAACCTCATTAAAAAATGAATCGGTGGTGAGGATAGTTCCTTATGCTGTGTCAGCCTCGTTAAAAAATGAATCAGTGAGTCGGGGGGTTCCTTTTTGCGTGTCAACCTCGTTAAAATGAATCGATCGATGAGGACGGTTCTTTCTGTTTCAACCTCATTAAAAAATGAATCGGTCGATTCGAGAGCATAGTTCCTTTTCTTGTGTCAAGCTTGTTTAAAAAATGAAACAAGCTTGAGGTGAGAGATAGTTCTGTTCTTTGTGTCCAACCTCGCTAAAAAATGAGACATGTAGGTGAGATGTTCTTTTACTTGTGTCAACCTCGTTAAAAAATGAATCGGTCGCGATGAGGACAGTTATTTTCTGTGTCAACCTCATTAAAAAATGAATCGATCGGTAGATTCTAGAGTAAATTAATAGATTAGATATAAGTAGTTTATGAGGACAGGTCCTTTTGCATGTCCCAACCTCGTTAAATAATAAACGATGAGAGTGAGAGAGTTCCTTGTACTTTGTCAACCTCGTTAAAAAAATGAAGTAATTGAGAGTGAGGGAGAGTTCCTTTATCTTGTGTCAACCTCGTTAAAATGAATCGGTGAGTGAGGAGAGTTCCTTGTCTTGTGTCAACCTCGTTAAAAAATGAATCGGTGAGTGAGGAGAGTTCCTTTTTCTTGTGTCAACCTCATTAAAAAATGAATGGAGTGAACGGTGAGGAGAATCCTTCTACGTATCAACCTCGTTAAAAAATGAATCGGTGAGTGTAAGGATAGTTCTGTTCTTGAGTCAACCTTGTTTAAAATGAATCGAGGTATGAGGACAATCCAAGATTCTTGTGTCAACCTCATTAAAATGAATCAATAGGTTATGTAGGTAGATTAGAAATAAGTAGTTAGAGGCGAGGATAGTTCCTTTCTTTGTGTCGGCCTCGTTAAAATGAAACATGTTGCTGAGGCATAGTTTCTTTTCTGTGTCAGAAGCTCGTTAAAATGAAACAAATCCTCCTAATTGAGTCGAGTCTTTGACTAGATCTCATAGATGTTAAGTTGTATGTTTAGGTTGATTATTTCGGTTTTTTGTATAGTTTTTGGGTCGGGTCTTTCCATATGATCTCGTAAATGAACCTTCATTCCATCCAGCTATTAATTACCATCTGTGTACTTAGTTGAATGAAATGAAGCTGGGGGGGCATGCGCTCTAGCAGTTACGCTTAGGGGGCATCAAGCACAGTTTTCTCTCTGTTTCAAGCTTGTGTAAAAATGAAACCATTCTGAAGCATAGTTTTTCTCTGTTTCAAGATTTTGTAAAAATGAAATCTATCTTGAGTCGATTTTGGTTATTATTTTCAAGACTCGTTAAACTCATGAAAATCCCGAGATTATTTTGCTATCTTTCATTCTCGTAAAACACATGAAAATGCCGAGTTCTTTCCGTCTTTTCCTGCTCGTTAATTAAATTGAAAGTCGGCCATATGAGTATAATTTTTATCACTTTTTCGAACTCATTAAAACTTACGAAAAAGTGAAAACCATGAGTACATTTTTATCCCTTTTTCGAACTCGTTAAAATTTACAGAAAAAGCGAAACTACTGAGTATACTTTTATCACTTTTTCGGACTCTTGAAAATTATGAAAAAGCGAAAACTTGGAGTCCTCTTTTAAGCCCTTTTCAGACTCTCTAAACATGAAAATATTGTCGAGCACTTGATTATTCGAACTCGTTAAAATAAATGAATGATCGTCCCTTCAGTATAAGTTTACCCCTTTTACGGACTGAAATGGACTATTTACGAAAAAGGTATATGTTGACTAATTACGGTCAATAGAGTTCTCTCCCGCATTATTTTATCCTTTTTCGGGCTCGAGAGACTAAATTTACGAAAAAGTACACCCATGGAGTTTTCTTAAGTTTTTTCTTCCGACTCCCTAAAATTGAAAAACACCGAGTTTCTCCTATACTGGACTCGTTAAAATTTAACAGTAAAGGAACTGTTCAATTTCAAACAGGAACGAACCACTCCTTCTTAGGGTTCGAATCTTAAACTAAGTTGGACTCATCCGAAGGATGAGCTTATAAACAAGCAAATGTTATCCTCCTCAAGCTTGTCAAAAATAAAGAGGTACTTGCCAGAAATGGGGGGGGAAAAGAGAGAAAAACGAACCTGTTTGTTACATTTTGATTATTCGGAAAACCGTTAACCACTCTTGAACACGACACTTTTTGTTCACCTGGGTTGGGAAATCCTTTACCTAACAGTTAATCAAACCATATTGAAAGTCTTCAGCCGGTTTCTGGGTATTAGCTTTGGGTCAATTATCACCAAGCCATCTGTAATGTCGTTATGTGTTCAAGAGGACAGTTCAAATAAACCATTCATTTGCAAAATATTTGTCTTCCATTTTGACCATCCCTGAGTCAGTCCTTTCCAATATATTTCTTCAAAACTTGATCTATGATTTCGTGTTGTGGGTTTGCCTACGATAGATCACTTTTTATTGACGACAACTCTTTATCTAGGAAGTTGATCCAGAAATCATCAGTACCTTGAAATTTGCATGCCTCAATGGCAGATTTCTCGCCTTCGACGACAAGTTGCATCATTGACCTCCGATCGAATGATTTCGTGACATGTTTGACTTTAGTTCATTCATTCACATTTCATTGATTGTACTGAGTACTTTGAGAGCCATTTACATTACTGGTGGTTTCTCGCACACTTGTTAACAGTTTACATCATTGACTGGTAATCAAGTGGTTTCTATCATGTTCGACTTCAACACATTTAATCGCATGGATAGAATCGTACTAGTTCGGGAAGAAGAAATCAAGACCCTGGATCTAGTTTCCACCATCCAGGCTGCGAGGAGTTTTATTATTATACAGTAGACTATTCATTACAGATGGCTGCGCCCATGCTGTGTCTACAATATTGATGTAATATTAAAATCATTTCTGTATCAGAACAAGTTTAGTTAGTTTTTGATCTGAGTATGGGAATGCCTACCTCAGCGATGATATGATTACATATATATTTTGCATTGAATGTTTTTACAGGTTCCGACCGGGGTGTCCACAGGATGATCCTTGAAATGATAAAGTACTTCACTCTTCATATATGTCAGACTTCGTCTTCATCTATTTCAGACTTCGCACTTTAGGGGGCAATCTGTTACACTAAAAACTGTCACCTTGACATTCTGCTAACTGTATGAGCTCATTGACACTCATACTTACCTCCTCTTCAAGTCTTACAACCTTTGTTCCTCATTCCAAGCCCTTAAACTGGAGAAAAAACCCTAAAAAGCTCAAAAACTTTGGGTACGCAGGTAACATGAAGCCTACCTGCGTTCCTAGCTAGGGCACGCAGGTAATGTGAAGAGGAACTGCATTCTAGAACGCATTTTTCCAGTGTTATGCCTGCGTACCCCTGTAAAGATAAAAAAAACGAGAAATTAAAGTGAAAAAGTTGAATTTTGGTCAATTCTAGAAGGTTCTAGATGAGATTTTTTGGGGATGAGTACGCTTTAGTAAGGTGCATGTATCCCACACCTTAAGGAACTAATCCCTTGATGTGAGGATCCTATCCCTTTGAAGGAGGATTCTATCCCTTTAAAGGTGGAATCCTAACCTCCTCATCTTCTCTATAAAAGGAGGCATTGGGTAGCCTCAAAGGGTTAAGATTTTTGGGTTAAGTTTTTGGAGATTGAGAATTAGAGTTCAAGCTTTATGTGTGATTGAGTTGAAGTGCTATTGAGATTTAGTCTTCTTTCTACTGAGCTTTTGGGAGGAAAGATCACATACCTCTTTATGCTCCTGGAGGAAGAGTGCAAGACTTATCAAAGTAGAGGAGACTCCTGCTTCGGACCCCGGGAAGGCCTTTCAAACATCAAGGCTAAGGTTGTAAGGTTATTCTATTATTTTTAAGATTAATACAATCAAGTTTTGTTTTTCTCAATAAATTGTCATTCGATTGTTTATTTCAATAAGTTGTCGTTTGATCATTTATTTCATAGATTCCTTGATCACTATGATAGGTATGTTTTATAATTATTTGTTATACAAGTGCTATTTAATATTTTCTTGTTTGTGATTGCAGTTCGAAGAAATACGACACTTTGTTGCGACGAAAGTATTATTGATGCGACGGAAGCACTACGACCGCAAATAAGCATTTGGATCTAAGGTAGGATCGACACCTTTATAACATTTATTTGTAAAACGAATATATTTAGAGAAAGACAAAATTAGTTGTTCGTTTGTTGCTAGATTGTGTTCTGACACTAGGGAGATTGGTCTTGTCCGCAAGAACGATTTATCCGGCCAACAATGTTGCATACATTCGATGGATCCTGCTTCATGGAAAATTAGAAATACATGAAAAAACATGATTGTAATCACACTTTTCATGTATTTCTCATTTTTCATGTAGCAAGGTCCATAGAAAGTATGGAACATGGGTATTCCTTGGATGAGGAATAAAATTATGCATCCAATGACTATTACTACTCGAAATTTGAGTAAACACATAGGGAGATAAGTTGAAAATACGAGTGAAAAATTAGTCTTTTTCCCTCTAAAATCTGATGATGTAATCTAATATGTTTTTTATTATTTCCATTATTATTTTATAATTTCCTTAGGAGGCCCATTTTAGACCTCAAAATTCCCTTAATGATCTTATAATTTACTAAAACAAGATATCGAATCCTTCTACATTTTTCGGAAACAAAACATGATCACACAATCACATGACAAGCAAGAGAAAAAAATAAATCAATTGCATAACACAAGATGTATCTGGGGAAAGAAACTTCTCAAAACCCCACTATTTGTAGATTTCATATGGTAAAGATCCTGAAACAATAGAATTATTTTTCACACTGAGAAACCTCTGCACTCTGCTGACTGTCTCACTCTGATCCTGCTTGAATCTAGCTTGCAATCTAAGAAAAACTGGTCCAATATTAAACCTCTTGCTTGCCTCTGCTTGCCCAACCTTCCTTACATATTCTTGGGCTAATTGAACCCTTATTAATTAGTAAAGTCCAAATTAATGAATGTGCAATCCTTTCAAGGCTTCCCGATTACCTCATGCATGACTTGTACAATTTTCTAAAAGTACAATTGATAGTTATCTTCCCTTTAACCTCGGTCTCAATTGGGCCTTCCTTAGAACTGACATGCAACAATTATTCAAAATATTTTCTTATACTATTCTTATTGTCACCCTATTTATATTTTTCATATTTTCATAACGATTATATGAAAAGGACAGTTTAAATCATAAACCATTTAAATCGTTAGCTCGAGTTGTTGTAGTAAACATCATACCTTGTCTCTCTTGCTCTCCAATATTAATAAGTTGAATTACTATAACACAAAATCAATGTACATTGCCAATAATTTTTTGTGCTTACACTGAAATCAATACACATTGTCAATCCAATCACTTTAAAATTAATGTGCCATCATACATCCAGTTACATAAAATCAGAAATAAACATCTACACTGAAATCAATGCATCTAATGCAAACAAACAAGTCAGATTAGAAAACAAATTCTGTGATGAAATCAATGCATCTAGTGCAAACAATAAAATAGGATTAGAAATCAACATCTATACTCAAATCAATGCATCTAGTGCAAGAAATATCCTTCCCTCTCCCCACCCTCCATATATATATATATATATACACACACATATCCCTCCATCTCTCCTTCTTCGTCTCTCTATCTCATGCCTCCAAACACACACGCTCTCTCACTCCATATCTATCAATCACTTTGTCCCTCCCTCCCTCTCTCCATCCCTCTATTCTTCCCTCTCTTCACCCTCCATCAATATCTCTATCTCCCTATGTCTCTCTATATCACCCCCAGAATATATACTCGTTTTCTCCAATTTATCTATCTATCCCTCCCTCTATCTCTCTCTCTTCCCCTTCTCTCTCTCTCTCCCCCGATTATCTCTCTCTCCTCATGTTGTCTTCTCTCCCTTTCTCTCCCTTTCTCTCCATATTCCTTATCATTCCCTCTCTCTATCTCCACCTTTATCTCTCCATGTATTTCTTCTTACCTTCCTCTCCCTCCAACTTCATTTCTCTTTATCTCCCTCTCTCCACTCTCTCACATCCTCTCTCTCCCTTTCTCTCCCCATCCTCTCTCTCTCTCTCTCTCTCTCTTTCTCTCTCTTCACCCTGAAACTTTGTTACTATATCCATCCCTCTCTCCTTCTCTCCCCCCTTGTCTCCATCTCTCCCTCTTTGTCTATTTATCTCACCCCCAAACACACACACTCTATCTCTATCTCTCCCTTATCGCTCCCTCTCTCTCTCTCCACTTCTCACTCTTTATGTATTTCTTCTTCCCTCCCTCTCTCCCCCTTCAACACTATCTCTCTATCCCTCCCTCTCTCCTCCTATCTCTATACCTTTATCTCCTACCTCCCTTTCTCTTCTCCCATCACTCTCTCTCTCGACCCTTCAATCCTCTCTCTTCCTCCATCACTCTCCTCCTCTATCTCAATTCCTCTCTCTCCCTTTCTCTCCTACCTCCCTTTCTCTTCCCCCATCACTCTCTCTCTCTCTCTCTCTCTCTCTCTCCAATCCTCTCCTCCCCCATCCCTCTCTCTCTGTCTCTCTCTCTCTCTCTCTTCCCTCCAATCCTCTCTTCCCCCATCTCTCTCTCTCTTCCCTCCAATCCTCTCTTCCCTCATCTCTCTCTCTCTCTCTCTCTCTCTCTCTCTCTCTCTCTCTCTCTCTCTCCAAATTGTTATTATATCCCTCCCTCTCTCCTTCTCTCCCCCCTTCTCTCCATATCTCCTTATATGTCTCTTTATCTCACCCCAAACATACACACTCTCTCTCCATATCTCCCTTGTCACTCCCTATCTCTCTCCACTTCTCACTCTCTATATATTTTTTCTTCTCTCCCTCTATCCCCCTCCAATCCATATCTATATATCTCCCTCTCTCCTCCTCTCTTTGAAGTCCTCTTTGTCATCCTTCCTCTCTCTCCCTTTCTATCCTACCTCCCTCTCTCTTCCCCCATCCCTCTCTCTGCCCTCCAATCCTCCCACTATATCCCTCCCTCTCTCCTTCTCTCTCTCCCCAATCCATATTTGTGTCTCCCTCTCCCTCTCTTACCCTTCTCTGCCTCTCTCACTCCTCTCCCTTTCTCTCTCTTCATTCCTCCTCTTGCCTCTCCTTCAATTTACTCCATTTCTCCCTTGTCACTCCCCATATCTCTCCACCTCTATCACTCTATGTCTTTGTTATTTCCTCCCATATATATATATATATATATATAGATAACGATATATTAATATACATTATAATATAACAAATTTAATATTGTATTAATCCAAAGTTATTAAAATGAATAATATTAATATTATAATATATTAATATGAATATTTGATCCAGGTGGATATTGGTGGCCTCCCACCTATTCCATTTGGACCCGCAGCATCAATTCTTTCAGTTTTTCAGCTTCAACACAGCTTACTATTTATAGCAGGTTTTCGGGTCCTGCACACCCGGAGTCGTTTTGGGGCATTAATAATCCAGGTGGATATTGGTGGCCACCCATCGAGTCCATTTGAACCCCCACCATCAGTTATTTCAGTTTGTAAGTTTCGGCACAACTTACTATTTTTAGCAGTTTTTCGGGTCTTAAACTTTCGGAGCCGTTTTGAGGCCCTAAACGACGTTTTTTTGGGAAAATGGAGAGCAACATGGGGTCCATGGACCGATGTTGCTCATTCAAAAGTTGTACTCCTCGGACAGATCTTTCTAACGAGCTATTGAGCGCGTCAAACGGAGATCGGATGCCAAAGTTACGTCCCCGGGAAGTTGAACCACCAATTTACCCAAACAGGGCCCACAGTTTTGGCACTTCATCTCCTACGGTTAGGGTTTTGGATGTTTCGGATTCTACATTGTTTCTCAACAATAAATGGGCCCTCGAGCCTCATTGTAAGACAGTTCAGGGGGCTGGGAGCCGACACATCTCTTCTCAGAGATAAGCGCTACTAGTGCCCTAGCTCGCCCCATCTCCATCATGTCTGCATTGTAACACAGTTCAGGGGCTGGTAGCTGCCACATCTCTTCTCAGGGATACGCTGCCAGTACCTAGCTCATCTATTTCCATTATGTCTGTAATAGGCCTGCGAGCCTCAATGTAACACAGTTCAGAGGCCTGCGTATGCTACATCTCTTCTCAGAGATACGCTACCAGCGCCCTAGCTTGTTTCCATTATGTTTGTAAGCTTATTGCAGTCATTATTTTATTAATAAAATGAAGCATTATTTCCGCTGCATCTCTGTATCTATGGTTATATCTATATTCTGTTGCGTTCCCGCATAAATCCGGATCAATATTAGATTTAATAATATTATTATTATTAATATTAATAATTTATTATTAATATTAGGGTTAATTATGTTTTTTTG
Source organism: Pinus albicaulis (assembly GCA_034641835.2). Taxonomy (NCBI): domain Eukaryota; kingdom Viridiplantae; phylum Streptophyta; class Pinopsida; order Pinales; family Pinaceae; genus Pinus; species Pinus albicaulis. Next base: position 62,216 of record JAXQQM020071516.1, on the reverse strand, counting down.
GCATGGTATTAATAATAATTTGGCTCATAGGCTTCACCTAAATAAAACATATTTTTTAAGTGTTCATAAATATAAAGTGGAATATGGAGTTGTTGTGCTATGAAACAACTCCCCCCATTTTTATTTTCAAAATAATCTAGACCTTTGATAAATAGAAATTGGGGCCCTTCTTAAAAATGTATTTTTCATTTTAGATAAAAAATCAAACTCCAAAAACATTATTTCCTTTATTAAATAAAAACAGAAAAAACAAAGAGAAATTAATAAAACATCCTTGAAAATACCCTATCACAAATCGCATCCCGCATAATCTTTTCTCATTAAAAGATAAGTAACAAAACAACAAAATCTCGATTTTGTGATCAGCAATCGGAGTTTTGCAAGCAACATCGTAAATCGCACATCACGAATATATGTTTGAAAAATTTAAGCAAACTTTACCAAATTTATGATATTGAGATAACTCTGATTTTGCGATATTCCGATACTGCGATGTTGCGATTTCATGATTTCGCGAAATCGCATATCGCATAAACAAAATATAATGCGCTTCATAAAGACAGATTCAAAGGGCGCAATGCGATGGATTTGACATGTTTTAATAAAGGTTTTTTACGTGAAAATAAATCATGTTAGAAACAATTAAGTGTGTTTTATCATCCGAATGCAAATAGTTATTGTTTGGATACGGATAATTAATGGAACAGCTGCTTCCCGAATCTTTTCTTTTCAAATTGGTCATTTCAAATATATCTTCCATCATTTGATCATTACTCTGTTTTAATAGGGATTTTCATTCAAGATATGTCCATCCGCAAAGTAATGCAAAAGCACAGAAAACAGACTATTGCAGAAGTGGAATACATAGAAATATCATCGATAGTCTCAGATATAGTCTGCACTGCCGATGGAGGCACTACAAAGTGGCAAGCTATCTATACCATTCTCAAAGATGAAGAACCTGAAGTAATGGAGGTCAAGGTAATTGTTGATGATGCAACACCTTCAAATATACAGTTTAAAGATATTCCATGCTCCTTCATTCATAGGATAGCAACAAGGGCTACTCTTTCACCATATACTGACATGATTAGGTGGGTGCTTGACAATTCGACAATCAAGGACAAATAATTAAGAACCGCTAAGAATGAAATCTTAGGTTCTTTCAGAATTGAAGATTTGAAATTCATGTACAAGCTACCCGGCCCACAAGAAATCTATGATAATAGATTTGTTGAGAAATTTGCAAAGAACAACAAGGACCCTTTCAAGACAATTCAAGGTTGGAGGAAACTGGATAACAAGTTCAAACATGAGAAATCAGGTATGTATCCTATCGCCTCACTGGAAAATGCCTACAATTTTGCAGCGGTGATGCTATGCAGATTATATGGTCTCAAATCCATCCCCCAATTTTTCATGAGTGCGTATATTTTTTATGCTATCTTTTTTTCTACCAGTTTTCCAATTATGTGTTGGAAATGGACTCCCGAGGATCCCACCCCTATTCATTTTAGTCATAAAGAGATATGGGAGCATAATTATGCACCACATTTTCATAGGCTATGTTATGGAGTTGTATTACTGTTACATCAATTAATGTTTGACAGAGTGAGCCCTAGGTTCACTAAAGAAGCCCTTTCAGACCTTCAAATAATAGGGAGATGTTTTATTGAAGAATCATTTTCATACATTAGAGTATTTGGAAGCTCCGCTCCCCCACATATTCTTCCTTTGTATGTTTTTGATAAATTAATGGCGAGAGAAGTTGCTTACCAAACTGTTGGTAATGGACTCACCAAATCTTTGAAGGATAGTAAAAAATCCTTATGGCCAAGTTTTCCAATTCAATGTGGTACATTCACCCTCTACAATTTCAATCATGCATTGAAAGAATGTCAGAATATTGAGCTTTTGAAGCTCCCCGTTTTACCCTCAAGGAATTTCGACCCAGAGAAGATTGCTAACAAGTTTACTCAGTCAATTAAAGTCAAACCTATCATACACACTGATGATAGATTTGAAGACATTTTGCAATCTGTTGGGACTTTTGAAGAAGTCCAAATTTTTTTCAAATTGAACCTAAATCCAGAATAATTACAGAGATTCAATGAGTACAGAGAACAAAGATTCAGACTTATCCCTCAAAATGTCTTGGTTACTAGTTATACGACTGAAGCAAGCAAAGAAATCTGGACAGAACAAACGGATTCACAAAATCAGAGTGAAACAAATAAATTGTGGATTTCAGCAAGCAACACATTGATAAATACCCCTAGAGGTATCATCTTCACAGAAAGATACAAAATTTCAGACTCCAAAGGGACAAATAATTTCAGCAAAAGAAATCATTGAAAGTCCTGGGATAACCTCCCAAGATACATAAGTCATTCCTATGCTTCCAACTGATGAAATCGTTCTGAAGGTAACTGATATCCCTCCACTGGATGTATTCTACAACCCTCTTCATAAAGTTGTAGTAAGGAAAAAAAAGAAAAAGAAGAAGGATTGAAACACCTCCAGGAAATGAAGTAATGGAAGTTGTATGGAAAGGCACTCCTTAAAATCCAATTGAAAATCTGACTCGGCTATCACAATTTGCTGGAGCATACACTACTGCAACGATGGATAAGGCAGCCGAAGTATCCATTTTAGTTCAAGTAAAAGATAATAAGATCATGCAGCTACATTAGCAATTAGATGAAGAAAGGAGTAGTCTGAATCACAAGGTAGAGCAGCAACTCCTCAAATTTCAACAAGATATGGAAGTGCTTAAGATAAGTCATGAAAATGAATTATCTAGCAAAAACACACTGATTAAACAATTGAGAGAAGATCTTACAAAATATGAAGGTATTCTTACTGCAGAGAAATTTATAAAAGAAGCATTGGCATTGAATGCCTTACTCTCAAAACAACAAAACTTGTTTATCTTACAAATGTCAGACATAATCCCACACTTGGAAATCAGTGAACAGTTGACCAGTACAATCATTGACCAGAGAATTGAGTTTAATTTACTCAATACCAAAAAATTTTATTATATTGAATGGCAGGATTCAAAGGAAGGGAGAAAGTCAAGTCTCCCAAAGATCAAAGAAAATTTTAAAGATATCCTTTTTAATAACTCAGATGCACAGGTAAAACAGGCAGAGTCGGCCATAGCTAGATTAGCAGGTATATCAAAGAGTATGGTCAAAATTATTAACCACATGTTGCATACCTCTGGTTTGATTAAAGCAGGAAATCACAAATCGATTCCTGATATCATAAATTTAGAGCAAAGTTGGAAAAACATAGGTCAACTCCGAGAATAAACGCCTGCACAGCTGAAGAAGACTGATTGGGAATCATACTGGCAGTTACTCGTTAAACCGCATAGTCAAGTAATGACATTGAATTTCTCTCTGGATTCCATACAGAAAATGCAACCACTTTTGCATGATGTTATATTTACTAGGCAAATGAAGCCGCAGTTCGGGAAGCCTCCACAAGTTCAGCCGATGTCTGATATTTGTGAGCAGAAAAGCAGAGCTGGAAGTAATCTATCATCGGGCATGATTATAAGTTAGTTTTCTTTTAATAATTTCAATTTTATCAAATAGGCACTAGGAATGAGGAAGGTTTTTTGAAACCACCTCATAGGATATTTTGTACAATCTATTTTTGTAAGTAGTTAATGTAGTATTTAAACCCTTCTCATGCATTTAGTGAAGGGTCTAGAATTTTATTGAGAACATTTACAAAGAATTCTTTATTGTAAGTTTGTGGATGCTTTGATAAAATAATGGAACACGGCCTTTTCAGTTATACATCGTTTTGTTGATCACTGTTGATGCACTTTTGTATTCTCTGAAAGACTTATTGATAGAAGGATTGATTGTGGCCTATTATCATTGAGAAGATGAACAGGACAACACGCATCTGGTACTATTATCATGTATGCTAAACTCTGTTTTAAACATTAGTGATAAGTCTAGCTTTCATGAATTATGTATGAAATCAATTGTTTCTGTTTGAAATATCAGTTGCACTATTGTACGATATAAGGATAGAAATTGATTTGTTTTATATATGATCATCAGAATATATGTGATATGTTTCACATCTTCTTTTGATTAACTTTTTCTCAAAAGAATCATCTTACAAATTATTAATTCTATTAAGTGTGTGATTGATCTAAATCATCACAGACTGAATAGATATCATTCTATATCGCATAAAATTAGTGTTATCCTAGGTTATATTAGATTAGACTTAATTCAAAGTTTTGCATTTTAGAATAAATTTGTTTTAGTTTTTAAGTTATTCTTCCTGCAAATCTTTTGAGAGAAACCCAACAATCATACAAAAACCCAAATCTGGGAAACTGGTCCCATTACACCCAGTTGGAGGCACTATCCCAAATGGAAAAGGAACTGCTTTAAGGTCCGGACCGGGTGGTTATCCCCCTTGTTGTTGCCACAGATTCCTGAGGCCTCAACAGGAGTACATATAAAAAAAAAATTATTTATTTACCATACCTCTAGTTTATTTATATTTTTATTTATTTACCATACCTCTTTTATTTACCATGGTATTTGGCCCATAGGCTTCACCTAAATAAAACCTCTTTTTTGAGTTTTATTTAAATATAAAGATCTTTGTGGAGTAAATATAAAAGGAGGTAGTTTATTTATTTACCATACCTATCAGGTAAGTATAAAAATAAGTTTTATTTATTTACCATACCTCCAGTTTATTTATATTTTTATTTATTTACGATACCTCTTTTCTTGTTTACCTTTTTATGTGAGATCTATCCCCATACTCGGTCGTAGAGGCCTCTCAGCACAATTAATTAAAAAAAGTCATAAACTAACTAAATTATGACTTTATTATTATTATTATTACTAAAATAATTGATATATAATTTAAACATATATACATTTAAAAAAAGCATGGAACAAAATTCTTCACCACAGAGATTTATCCTCACTTTACCATGGAGATAGTTAATATGTAAATAGGCTTTGTTACAATACCTTGACTTATCAATAAAAAAGCCATAACTCACTTCATATGACACTTGTTTATATGACATTTTTGTAATTAATCAATTAAATAAAAGGGAAAACACGTCATTACTCTTTTGAAGATAAATCTCAACCTTTGATTTGAGTACATTCGTAAGAAGATTCTTAAAAATTATGTGAAGGTTGAATTCCTACCAACCACCTAATAATTATTGATAATTAAATCAAGTCTCTTCAAGAGCCTATTCCAAAAATAGATACAATATTGGCATAAAAATAAAGAAAATGGGGGAAAAATTAGAAAAATCAATAGTAAATGGTAATAGATTGAAATATAAAAAACAAGAAAAAAAAATTTAACTAATAAAAAAATCTAAAAGTTGTCTTAATTGTTTTCTTTTTAACTTACTCTAAAACTTGTGAATTTTTTTTAATAACATTATAAATGAATATAATATAAATATAAAATTATATATTTTTATTACTACCATATATATATATATATATATATATAATATAAATATAAAATTATATATTTTTATTACTACCATATATATATATATATATATATATTACCTTTTACTAATTGCCCAATGTTAATAATCCCTATATGGGGTGAATTTCGAGGCAAAGGTGGGGGTATGTTGTCGTACACTTTACCAATAGGAAAAGGGATGTGGCACCATGCCTATGACAAGTGTAAATGATATGTGGTGGGTATTAACCCTTACCTCGATCGGGAATATGAGAAGATGTCAAGGCGATTGTGTCGATGACACAAAACATGCAACGAGGAGGGGAGAAATAATGATATGCATGTTTGTTTTCATTTTCTTGTGCAACTCAACCATTCATAATGAGAGAGAGATAGTCTAGCTTCCAGTGTGATAACCTCAAACTGAAGTTGGGTATGAAGATACAAGAAGTAGTGGGTTGAGTATCCAGGAGAAGATTTGTAAAGTGAAGGGTCTCTTCACACTGTGGTTTTCTCAACGATGGGAGGACTGCTTGGGTTATTAGTAGGGGATTTTAATTCTAGAAAGTTCTAATTTAGGTTGGTGGATTAATTATGGGAACCACCATTTTCCATGGTTGAATTGTAGACTGCCAAAATCTCAGACAATGAAGTTGGAATTAATACTGCTTCTGAAGTTGGAACTAATACTGCCTTTTGCAGCTCATCAAAAGCACCTAAGGCAAAGCTTCCCTATACTCCCTCTAGGTAATATCTATCCCTATGTATAAAACATATTTCTGGTTAAGCTAACTCATCCCTATCGATGAAATTTTGTGGTGGGTGGGATATTCAATTTTGATGTTCATCTCCTGTCGATACAAAATAGCATTAGAGAACTTTTGAGGTCTAAAATGAGTATCCTAAGAAAAATGTACAACCAAAATAACCTTTATAAGAACCAATAGGATTCAAGATGATGATTTCAACCATGGGGGATGATTCACCATTTTTGGGGAAAAAAGTAAAAATAATAAAAATAATAAAATAATAAATTTTTCTTTCGGCTCATATTTTCAACATATTTCCCTATGGGTTTACTCAAATTTAGAGTAGGAACACTCGTTGGATGCAAAATTTGATTCCTCATCCAATGAGTACCCATGTTGCATACTTTCGATGGACCCTGCTACATGAAAAATGAGAAATACATGAAAAAATGTGAAAAATGTTATGTTATCTAAACATTTTGACTCAATCAAATTACATACAAATAAAAATAAGAAGATAAACTAAATAATTATAATTATTAATTATTAATTACGTCTAAGGCGTTCTCTCTGCGGGCTTTGTATATCTCGATATTGTTCATGCAAGCTAATTTGAGTGGCCCATTTTCGTCCTCCTCCGGCGAGTAAAAAACTTACACATAGAAAATATTTTGCAATCCCAGCCAATCCCTACGTTGTTTTTTCGTCGTCCTCCAACAAACAATTTTTTACCATGTGGCATCTACACTCGTACACACCCCAACTATTCCGAGAGCTACCTTCATTCAAATCCGCATTCACCCTTTCTCCACATCAACAATTTCGTAAATTCCATAAAGGCATCTTCAATAGCTTTTACTATAGTATTTTCATCTACGATGAGCTAATTAGTCTTCCTACTAAGATCTACTAGATCTATATTTCCAACTCCAACAAGCAAAAAACTTATCACAATATCCTCATTAGAAATAATAACAATGATTGCAAAGTAGACAAGGGAATCGTAGTTTTTCCAACCATTGTAGAAGAAACTCAACCTAGCTCAAATGTAAATCTTCTCCTCTGGTAATATTATACAATTACAAACAAGCTTAAATACTAACCTGGAAACTTGATTTGGTGTTGCCTAAGCTCTTGCTCTCCCAATCTACTCAAACCTTTGCACTATCACGCAGTACAAAACCCATGATTTCTTCAACCAATAGCCAATTAACTATCCAACTCGAGAATGTTATCTCTTCTCTTCGCACAATTGATAACCAAATGATCCACGATATATGTTCAACGTCTTTCCTGTGGTTTGTGGTGCTGAGAAGCAACATGATCTCTAGTGGTTCATGGCGTTGAGAAGCAACACAGTCTCTTGCTTGTCCAACATGTACTTCACTCTGGACAAAATTTCAATTAAAGCTTAATTAAGTCGAAGCCCACTAGAATAAATCCCCACGAAAATTTACAAATAGATCACAAAGTCGATCATGACCTTCTTGACAATGGGTGAGGTCGGCCTCAATTCAGGTCTGGCCATGGCTTCCATGCCCAAAATTCTTGAAAGCGCCACCATGGAAGGTGTTGAGCTCTATCTATGAGGTATGGCTTTGCAATGCCAAAGCTTTAGTGGAGAAATTAGAGGAAAATCTCCTGACGGCCAATCTAAAACCCTTGCCCTCTGTTGCTTCCAAAAATTCACTGACAATACCAGCTCGAAGTCAACTGAGAAAGAGGCAGTGGTTCGCAACATTGTTCTTCAAGTCCTCCATTTTGAGTTACTTTGGGACACTAAATTATTCAGTCTAAAATCTACAAATCCTAATGACTCATTCAATATGAAAATCTCCACTGATTAATACACGTGTCTGCCGGTAATGATGCGTGTTAATCATGTCAATGCATCCCAGTGACATTTTCCGTTGTGCAGTATGTCATCAAATAAGAACGTTTGGAATGTCTTGCTTTTAAATGGGTAATGACAACAAGCGGTACATCATTTGCGTCATTGGCTTTCAACCATTGTCTTTTGCACCATACAATTTTTTCGTTGGAATTTGATGTCATCCACATGGGATAAGGGAAAGTTATGGGTGTCATAATTTGAAATCACTAGGAGAAGATTAGAATTCTTTAAAATCCAACTAAAATGAAGGCCAAAATTTGAAATCAATGGAATATGGGAGAATAAATTAGAATTTTTAAAATTCCAACTACAAGCAATTAAAACCACTATCCACTATAAAACGTAAGTTATACCCAAAACACAACTGGGAAAAAATAAATACACATACATACAAAACAAGACCTTAATGATCAAAATAATATAACACATATACACTAACTTACCTGTTTGAACAAAGTTTTCAATATATTCAAATTTACTCAACACTAAGTTTGAGACTTGTCTAAACACCTTAGAATAAAATATTGAAGTTTTCAGTATATTCAAATTGAAGTTTTCAATATATTCAAATTTACTCAACACTAAGTTTGAGACTTGTCTAAACACCTTAGAATAAAATATTGAAGTTTTCAGTATATTCAAATTTATTCAATGCTAAGTTTGAGATTTTTCTAAACACCTTGGAATAAAATAATGAAAAATGAAAAAAGATAATAAAATTACAGTTTTCAACAATTGTTCTTATAAACAACCATAAAATTAACTTAAAAAATACAACTAATTTTATTTTTACATATATATATATATATATATATATATATATATATATATATAATTCATCGTCCGACATCATCATTTCGTTTTTTTATTATCACAAATTCACCTTCCACCACATATGCTTTTATATAAAAATCATTATTAAAATGTCTCTTGAATTCAACCCCACTAAACCTTCAAATGTTTACAATTAAAACTTTTCGAACATCTTATCGCATGAGATGTCTGATTTAACGTATTTTTGTATTTAGATATTTTTAAAATAATAGAGGTCTGATTTAACATGTTTTTGTATTTAGTTAATTATAAAGTAATACTAGCAATTGTATCTAGAGGTGTAAAGAAACTCTTAAAGTTCAAGAGTGGATTTTGGGAGGTTTTCATGAATTTAGTGTTGTTAGTGGTTAAGGTTTCTTACAAGCACCCGAGAGCTTAGTTGGAGGAACCTTTGATTGAACAATGTCTATCCATCCCATTCACTTAGAGTTCTTTTTTTTTTTTTAATTAAAAATAAATTTTTATTTTATTAGAATAAGAGTTTTCAAATTTAGTGATTTTGTTTTTCAAGATAATTTTCTTAAATTTTCTATTTTTTGGTGGTCTCTTTGTATCATTGGTGTAATTGCTAATAATTAAACCAGTGTAGAACCATTTTAACTCTAGAAATAGAAAGATCAAATCCATAAAAATGCAAACATTTACTCAAATTTTAAACTTAATAAAATTTACACCATGAAAAATCCAAAATTAAAATAAATCTAAATTAATGTATTTTTTAACTTGCTAAAAAAATATTAAATTTTCATATCATAATTGTAACATTTTTTAACTTCTATCGCAATAACTAAAATTAATGTATTTTTTAACTTCTTAAAAAAATATTGAATTTCCATGCCATACATTTTTTAACTTCTTTCATAATAACTAAAGTCTAGATGGTTTCTACCTTTACAAGAGAGGAACGAAGAACATACCATTTCAATGTCAGTGGTACTCGTTGTTAGTATCTTGTTATGAAAGTTGCGTTGTGAAGCACAATAAAAGGCACAAACTCTAAGTTGAATTTCTTTGATTCTTAGCGAGCCATCTATTCCCAACCCCGGGACAAATATAGTAGGTATAAATAGTCCCAACCCCATCAAGGGGAAATAATTAAGTTATTTGTCCACTTGCAGAATGTTTTTCATTAGGGTTGTCAAAATGGTGTACAATGAATCTAACCATCTCCGAGGATAATTTATGTTTATTTCAATATTTATTATACTAGCAATTGCACCATATGTTGCAAAGGAAATGTTGTAAAGTAGTAATATAGTAAAGAGTAGTATAGAAGAAATGATCTCACATGAATCATGAAGTAAGAAAGAGTAGTATAAAGGAAATGCTCTCACATGAATCATGCGGGATAGCTAAAGGGCTATTCAGTTACTTAATTTGGGGAATTGTATGATGGTAATAAGGCCTCTCTGTCCCACAACAAGGTACCCCATATAGATCAATTCCAGTGAGTAATTCTGCTGCCTAAGCTGAGTTGTAATGAATAATGCTTTGGCTGTACTTTGAAATTTGGTTTTAGTCTCAGTATAGAATATATGTAGGAACATATGTTTTGTTCTAATTATGGCTTCTCAGTATTAGAGTGGGCCATTATACTTCAAACTAATATTGTTCTATTCTTTTGATTATATAATAATTCAGCAAAGTTCTGAATTGATGCTAACACGTGTCAATTACAATCAAGGGATTAAATATATTTACTATAAATTTTGGGAATATTTTTGGAGTATTTATCAATTTGATAGACATAAAGAAATGAATCATTTGAACTCACCTTTTCTATTCGATTTTCCAAAATATTTTCGAAATCTACCATTAGTCGAAATCTGCAATCCAAGTAAAGATGTCAAAAATCCAATTTCTTTGGTGATGAGTTATTGCAGGATTTTGGTTGAAGTCCTGTAGCTTATTAGTGCCTGGAATCAGATCACAATTTCACCATGTTAAGAGTTTTGAGCGGTTTCGAATCTCAAATCCACAGATTCTAACTCAGAGAAATCATTTTATCATACTTCCCTGAAGGTGGTTTGTTTGATGATGAGTTGTTGCAGGATTTTGGTTGATGTCCTGTAGCTTATTAGTGCATGGAATCGGATCATAACTTCACCATGCTAAGAGTGTTGAGTGGTTTCGAATCTAAAGTCCACATATTCCAACTCTGAGAATTCATTTTACTAGACTTCCCAAAAGTTGGTTTGGGAAAGTGCATTTTAAATATGGTATATCAGAGGGTACTTTGGGCTATATTCTCTTTGATCTGGCTTGCGGGCCTGAAATGCCTCTGATATCTGAATGTGAATGTTACTTAGGTTCAGATTTACTTAGTAATATGTATTTTAGTTCATTGATCAAATTAATATTTCTTACACCCATATATTGAGGAATTAATGTTTTCCATGTTTATTTTTATTTGCAGATCATGAGATAATAAAGGAATATGACAATCCAAGAATGAAATCATTGAACATCTGATCTGGTCAATTTTATCAATCAAGCCTTTACAATTTTATGAATTTGACAATGCTTTTCCATGTACTGAAACAGGTAGAAGGATTTATTTCTGTTTTGATGCTGGAAAATAGATAGAAAATCACTCATCATGTGCTTGATGACTGGACAACATACATCAATATTAAATGCTCTTAGAAGAGAGTGGAGTAGCTTCCAGGAAGATAACATAAGGGCCATGAGATTTCATGAAGTAAGGTCCCCAAAACTTGTCCCGAGGTCCTATCTGTTAATACAGATTTGTATGCAATTGGATACAACAGAATGACTTCTTTATTATTTGATACCTTTATCTGTTTGGCCCATTTCCTAGAATTTTTAAGGTTCGATCCAGGCCAAAATCTCTGTCACATCAGTGGAGGTTGTATTTTTTATTGCATTTTTTGTGAGTATATTGTTTCATCCATTGTCCCAGAGCTTCATACCGTCTATGAAGGTTTGAAAAGGCCTTATCTGAACAATAGGGCAGGTTTTGCCATGAATTGGGAGGATCTCAGATTGAGAATGTGGCTGAATTCCCTATTTGGTGAGCTTGTTTTGGCGTTTGGCTCCATTGTCTTTGGGCTAATGGATGAAGATCCTATTGTGGGATAGGCTTTTAGCATTGATTTGGGGGTGCCCAATAAGAATTCTCTAATGGGTGACAAAAACTGGTTGGGTTTTGATAGAGGCGCCAAGTCTCTGAAGGATATACAATGAATATGTATGGTTGAAATCTGCTAGATATACAATGCATAGCTGAAATCTCTGCGTAGAATCATACAAGCAGCTAGATTTGAAAAAATGCCTGAAGTATTTCCTTCTGGTTTTGGAGAATCTGGAGGTGCTCACTTGAAAGACAAGTCCTCTTCTTCTTCTCGCAGCAGAATGACACAGAACCTGATAGCTTGCCTTTATCAGACCAAAATGGCGGGAATCTGCAAATTTGTGACCATAACATGGTGCAAGAATCTGATGGGCCAGGGCCTCATGTCCATGTCAATGACCCGAGTCACCATTATATGTGCAAGGTTGATATGAAGCCATGGTTTTTCTGGAGAAAGCACGGATCCAAAACATTTGATGTCAAGGGAAAGAAGATGGAGGTATTCTGGGATGTGAGAAAAGCTAAATATTTGTGTGGGCCTGAGCCACAGGAAGGCTTCTATGTGGCTCTTATATGTGAAGAAGTGATGGTCCTATTGTTGGGAGATATGTAGGATGAGGCCTACAAGAAAACCCATGCAAGGCAGCCATTAACTGAGCCCACATTGCTGTCTAGAAGAGATCATGTGTTTGGGAAGAGATATTACACAACAAAGGCATGGTTTGGAGAAAGTGGCAAGACCCATGACATGGAAAAGCATTGTCAAATTCAGAAAATTGTAAAATTTTTAAAATATTCCAAAATCCTTTCACAAACATGGCAAGTGTTGAAGAGATTCCTAATATTAAACAAAACACACAATTTTCATAAGAGTGGCATGAGACACATAATTTTCTGATAGTGAAAATAAATATCTGACAGCAAATCCATTTATAAAGAATCCAATTAAAGTAGCTGCCAGGAAGATAACAAAAGGGCCACGAGATTTCATGAAGTATGGAGGAGCAATGCAAGGTCCCTAGAACTTGTCCCGAGGTCCTATCTGTTAGTACAGATTTGTATGCAATTGGATACAGCAGAATGACTTCTTTATTATTTGATACCTTTATCTGTTTGGCCCATTTCCCGGAATTTTTAAGGTTCGATCCAGGCCAAACTCTCTGTCACATCAGTGGAGGTTGTTTTTTTTATTGCATTTTTTGTGAGTATATTGTTTCATCCATTGTCCCAGAGCTTCATACCGTCTATGAAGGTCTGAAAAGGCCTTATCTGAACAATAGGGCAAGTTTGGCCATGAATTGGGAGGATCTCAGATTGAGAATGTGGCTAAATTCCCTATTTGGTGAGCTTGTTTTGGTGTTTGGCTCCATTTCCTTTGGGCTAATGGATGAAGATCCTATTGTGGGTGTCTTGCTGATATGCTTTTAGCATTGATTTGGGGGTGCCCAAGAAGAATTCTCTGCTGGGTGACAAAAACTGGTTGGGTTTTGATAGAGGCGCCAAGTCTATGAGGGATATACAATGAATATGTATGGTTGAAATCTGCTAGATATACAATGCATAGCTGAAATCTCTGTGTAGAATCATACAAGCAGCTGGATCTGAACAAATGCCTGGAGTATTTCCTTCTGGTTTTGGAGAATCTAGAGGTGTTCGCTTGGAAGACAAGTCCTCTTCTTCTTCTCGCAGCAGAATGACATAGAACCTAATAGCTTGCCTTTATCAGACCAAAATGGCGGGAATCTGCAAAATTGTGACCATAACATGGTGCAAGAATCTGATGGGCCAGAGCCTCATGTCCATTTCAATGACCCGAGTCACCATTATATGTGCAAGGTTGATATGAAGCCATGGTTTTTATGGAGAAAGCACGGATCCAAAACCTTTGATGTCAAGGGAAAGAAGATGGAGGTATCCTGGGATGTGAGAAAAGCTAAATATTTGTGTGGGCCTGAGCCACAGGAAGGCTTCTATGTGGCTCTTATATGTGAAAAAGTGATGGTCCTGTTGTTGGGAGATATGCAGGATGAGGCCTACAAGAAAACCCATGCAAGGCAGCCATTAACTGAGCCCACATTATTATCTAGAAGAGAGCATGTGTTTGGGAAGATATATTACACAACAAAGGCACGGTTTGGAGAAAGTGGCAAGACCCATGACATGGAAAAGCATTGTCAAATTTAGAAAATTGTAAAATTTTTAAAATATCCCAAAATCCTTTCACAAACATGGTAAGTGTTGAAGAGATTCCTAATATTAAACAAAACACACAATTTTCATAAGAGTGGCATGAGACACATAATTTTCTGATAGTGAAAATAAATATGTGACATCAAATCCATTTATAAACAATCCAATTAAAGTATGCACACAGGTTATAATTTGTAAATCCATTTCACAGCATAATGCACACAACTTATATAGAATCCAATTAACACTATGCACACTGGTTATAATAATTTGGACTCCTGGTCTCTGTAATACATTATAAGAGAAGAAACGTTGGTAGCCACCATGAAGGCTAACTCTCTTACCTATGGAAAACCCATGTCATCAGTCTGTTTGGTAACGTTTTCACAAAAATCAAAGGGACAAATATTTCATGTTAGCTGCATTAGGCTTGTGAGGACTTACAATGTAAATAGTCAATAAACATGAAATTAAATCTCATCCCCTAAACTTTGCCAACTCGAGGAAACCTTGAAATAAATATGAATACCCAATAAGCATGAAATCTCATCCCCTGAACTTTGCCAACTCGAGGAAACCTTGAAATAAATATCAATACCCAATAAGCATGAAATCTCATCCCCTGAATTTTTCCAACTAGAGGAAACCTTGAAATAAATATGAATACTCAATAAGCAAGAAATTTCATTTAACTCCAAACTTCACCAACACCAAAAAGATGAAAATAATAATTCTCCTTTGCACAATCAATTGAAAGTGTTTCTATTTGTGAAATGCATAATGAAGTCATTTATTGACCTGTCGCATCCACTGGCATATCTAGTAGCAAGAGCAATAGTACTAGACCTCAAAGAAAGCTGGAAAACGGACTTATTTATGTCTCAGAAGCTCCCATATGATGAGGCTTCAATAAATCAATCATATAATTATCAGAATCTAAAAGAAAATCGAAAGCAGCCTAGCCAGTGCCATTATATGTACAAAACTCAAAGAAAGGTCGGTACTAGCACTCATAATATTAATACTAATCCACCCCCTAGTCATTCTTCCATGCATACAGTAATAAGGAGAAGCCAGAGCGACTATCTGTTTCAGTCTCCATGCTTGCCCATCGCAGCACTGAAGAGCTCGCATCGGAAGAGGAAGATGACGAGGAGCTGCTGTTGAAGAAGGCCTTATCATGGCATGGAGTAGGGCACTGCAACACAGATGGTGGAATAAATTGGCAGGGGACTGCAGCTTTATTGGCATTCCGAGTATTGTCTACTGTTTTATCTCCAGATGTCTGGAACATGAAGACACCATGGCCATTGCTAGAATCGAAGAACCAATTTTGCACATCCCAAAAGACTTGTATTGGAGTTCCATCAACCTTAATTGTCTGATTTCCCCTGAACTAGATAAAAACCTAAAAAAACAGGAAACCCTACCAGATCTCTAACAAAGGTGAAAGATTTTACACCCATAAAACCATGATATGCCAAAAAAAAATTTGCCAAATGGAATACCCGAGACGAGAACAAAGATATCCTCATAAAGATTGGCTACAGAATAAGATATCGTAAGTTATAGTGAAGCACGGCCGGAATAAGAGGATTTAACCTATCAAATTTGCTCCAGAAGCCACAAAAAGTGGTGCAAACTAAAAAGGCCTATCAGATGAACTCCTTTATAGTCGACATAAAGAAGCTCGAAATTCCATGTCTCATATAATTGAATTGACTCCGTTTGAATGTCATATTCAGCCACAGGACGCCCATCCTAAAAACGGAGTAATGCAGACCTGCAAATGAACAATTCCCATTACAACTCTAAAAATATCATAGAGTAACAGGAATAGAATAGTCACAGAAATGTCTCTAGACATTCCAGAGACTCACCAGCTCCAGTCATAGCATCCTAACATTAGAAAAACCTCTTGACACGAAACATCAATAGATCAATAGACATTCGAAAGGCTCGCAAATATGTTTAAATTTACACCATCAAAATCATAAAATTGAAATCAAGGATCTCTAATCAGTCAAACCCTAGCCAGATACAGAAAATATTCTATGCACAGGTAACTCACAAATGAGTCGGTGATAGTACAAGGTTAGAGATAAGACTGAACAATAAATACGAAGAAAACAAAGATAAAAACCTAAAAAATCAGGAAACCCTACCAGATCTCTAACAAAGGCGAAATATTATACACCCATAAAACCATGATATGCCAAAAAAAAATTTCCAAACGGAATACCCGAGACGAGAACAAAGATATCTCATAAAGATTGGCTACATAATAAGATATCATAAGTTATAGTGAAGCACGGCTGGAATAAGAGGATTTAACCTATCAGATTTGCTCCAGAAGCCACGAAAAGTAAGTAAAGTAGCTTTGATTCCTACGTGTTCGTTACAAGTGAGAAGAACAGGAAATAGGCCATTTTATTTCCCACAGACCCGCAACTCCGCCAATAGGCCAGTAAGATGGAAGAAACGGAGCATGCCGGACTGACTGTGACCAGCAGGCAAGCGAGCGTAATCAATCTAAATTTTCATTACAGATACTGGTCAGTGACATCGCCTTACTCGTAGTCGCTTATGCCCTGTACCTCTTTGCCTCTGCATATGGACTTGCTTCTTTGATAAAGGTCTATGCCATCCCTCTCTTGATTTCTAAGGATGCACACCTGATATTCGTTAGGCTGTATAACTGATTAAAATAATAACAAAATTTAATCCTAAGGTACAGATCATTTGAATCGTCTAACATTCAAATCAAAGGTGCATAATGGTACACGTATTCATTTAGGAAAGTTGTTTTGAAATAAGTACGCTTTACAGCGTAATTACTAAATTTATTTGACATTTTTACTTATCATTAAATTAATTTTCTAATTGACTTTATATAATTGATTTTTTTATATATATTTAATTTTAGAATTATGTGGCATTCCAAGTCATAGTTGAAAAAGACATTGTTGACATAATGCTGGCATGTTCTAAAGTTCAAAGAATTTTTACTTGATTTTATCTAAATGCACTTTTGTTAATGATACATAATAAGTTATTAATTTTGAAATGATATATGTTTTTGTAATGTTTATTGTATGGAATCTCTTTCGTGATTCATATATATAGCTATTTTGTTGTCATTTTCTCCCAGCTCATAGTTGCACTCACACATATGTTTGGTTCTTGGTTGTTTCCAAGGTTGTCATTTACTTAATGTTTAAATGTGTTTTTGCATCTTTAACAAACTATGAATTCAAAAAAATTGTTTAGTTGACCAACTTAAACAATTTCAATTTGGAAATGATGTTTACTGAGGTTTTGAATTGAGTCATTATTGTGGTTATGTCTCATCTTATAAACTTTCTTTACATACAAATTGGAAAATATTTTCTAAGATTTTGAAGTTAGTCAAATTATATCTCTAGTTTTGATGTGGATCATTATTGTGGTTATGTTCGATCTTATACACTTTCTCTACTTCACATACAAATTGGAAATTACAAATCGAATGACCATAATGAGATTGAAATTATTGATGTTTGCTTTTTATTATAGCCTACACTATTTCTTATATTAATAAACCCATACAAATTAAACATCATAACCAGAGATTTGTCCATATATGTAATCAAAGGTCTTCCCTCCTCAACTTTGGAAAAGCAAAGAGTGGAACTTGTCTTGACATAGAGGCCCCACCTTCCTCTGTCATATCCAGCTCTGATGGATGACCCTCCACTCTCCAGTCAAAAAGCTGCAGCAGCTGAGCCAATGCAAGCTCAATCATGGGAATAGCCATGGCGGCCCCCGGGCACCCTCTCCTCCCTGCCGAGAAGGGAAGCATCCTGAAATCTGATTGACTTGTCACTAAATCCATAATATTATCATGCCCAGTCAATTCATGCATGAATCTCTCTGGCTTGAAATCCAAAGCATCTTCTCCCCACACATTGGGATCCCTTCCAATAGCCCACACATTCACCAGTACCGTCGTTTTTTTAGGTATATTGTATCCGCATACGGTCGCAGCTTCTACAGATTCATGGGGAAGCAGAAGCGGCAGAGGTGGGTGTAATCGCAGTGTCTCTTTTACAACGCATTGGAGGTACTTCATCCTTCCCACATCCGACCCCTTTACTTTGCCATGTTTTCCGACTGTGGATTCTATTTCTTCCTGCAACTTTTTCAGGGCATGGGGATGTCTGAGCAGCTCACTCATCGTCCATTCTAACGTTGATGACGACGTCTCCATTCCAGCGCCCATCATGTCCTGTACAAACAAAAACAAACAAATGGGAAAACAGTTAAAAATTAAAATCAATGTAATATTGAATTGCTCAACTTAATTTAATTGAATTGTATTGCTCAACTTAATTTAATTGAATTGTAGTTATTTAATCTATGAATCTTATTTATCAAATTCCAAAATATTCATACACACACTTTGGAAACAAAATAGCAAAAAGACAAAGTTAGCTAATATACCAACATAATTGATTTAACTGTTTCCAGTCTAGATTTGTTGTCTCCCTTTATATGATTGTTATCAGCTGTCATCTGGAGCAACACATCCACAAAGTCTTTAACATGCTCTGCCTCTGCCTCTGCCTCTGCGTCTGCCTGGCCATATTCGCTGGAGGGAGCGGCGGCCTGAAAATGAAGATGTAGATGTTCATCTATAATTTTCTCAGCGAAGGCGTCGTATGTTTTGCTTATTGCCACCATACGCCGCTTGATGCCTTGCAAGTCCATCCAGTCCAAATAAGGAATGTAGTCTCCAATGCTGATACTTCCTGCAGTGGCTGACAGCTCTAGTAACATGTGTTTAAATCCTTTGCCACCAGCTCCCAAGTCATCATCAGAAACTTTCCTCCTGAACAGTATTCGCGAAACTATACTGCAGGAAAGGGTGAGGATTGCCTTACTCATATTCACAGCAATTGTGCCGTTCTGGCTCTGCTCCCAAACAGACCGGGTCATCGCGCACACCTCTTCCTCTCGAACATCTTTGAAGGACTCGATTCTCTTAGAGGTTAACAGTTCCAACACGCAGAGCTTCCTCATTTGCCTCCAATAATCTCCATACGGAGCCAATATCATGCTCTTGAAATTGTAGGATAAGTACTTCCCAGCTGCAGTTGCAGGTCGGCTGGCAAATATGGAATCCTGAGTTTTGAGAAAGTGTGTGGCCATCTCGGAAGAAGAAACGACGAGGGTGGGGACAGAGCCCAAGCGGAGAAACGTGATGGGACCATATTTGTCAGCAAGGTCTTTCAGAGTAAGATGAATAGGCTTTTTCATTTGGTGCAGATTTCCAATGATGGGCCATGGATAGGGTCCTGGAGGCAATCTGCCTCCGTTCCTTCGTCTCTTGTGCAATAATATCCAAGAGCATAACAAGAAGAAAATGAAAGCCCCATATCCAGCAGTTGCCCTCCATGTTGCAGGCAGAGGCAGAGGCAGCGGCGGAGGAAGAGTTTGAGGCAACTTATGAAAACTCATAACGAACTTTTCATTACACAAGTTTTCACGACTCAAAAGAAAGATGGTTCCCATATTTAAACGATCCTGGATTCCTTGAATTGAATTATTATCTTTCATAGATCGAGTATCACTCATCAGCAGTTAGATCACTGCATTGTATTCTGTCTGATTATTGGTGGCTGATCCTATGCATACTCAGTTGGTGGTGGTAGATCCTATGCATACTTTGTTGGTCCAGTAGTTTTAAGCTGAATTTTTTAAGTTTCATTTTTTTCTAAATGGAGTCTAACTACCCTAAGAATCTCGTAAAAAAAAAAAAATCATTTTTTTAAGAATCTTTTTAAACCCTATGCAATTTTAAATTTATTTTACGTTCAATTTTATTAAATTAAATTTAATAAAAATATTAAACATTACATTACTATATATCTATCACATTAAATTAAATAAAATCTATAACTTAATAGCCTATATTTGCAATATATTTATTTTAAACTCTAATATAGTGTTATTATTATTTTAAATTGACTATTAAAAAAAACTTGAACACAATATTTTTCACAAAGAAAACGACAATCTAACACAATATTTTTAACAAAGAAAACGACAATCTAACACAATATTTTTCACAAAGAAAACGACAAAAAAAAAAAAAAAAAAACAATCTATCAATGAGAGAGACAGCTCTATTTTTTATTTATTATTAAATAAAAATCCACTTAATTTTTCTCATTATTTTCTATTCAAATCCGCTTGCCTTAATGTATACGACTTCTATCCAGTATTTTCTATTCAAATCGAATCTTTTATATTGATGACTTGTATCCCAAGTGATCGCTATATAATCTATTATTTACTCTATAATCTATATTTACTTTAAAATCTGGTGTACCGTTTTTATTATTTTAAATCCAATTAAAAAGAGTTTGAGCGGGAATTACCTAATATATATTATTAGGAGCATTTGCACATGAAGGTGCAAAAAAACACCGAAGGAAGCAGCCGTGGCAAATGCAAGGGTCTGTCTGCATAATTCTCGAGGGCTTTGCCGTATGCATGGCATAATGAAATATCTATGTTACTTGTCTATTTTCTGGTGATATCTATCTATTTGGCTATTTTGTTTCATATTTCTTGTGTTATGGCTCGTCTAAAAGGTCAAGTGCATAACAAGTGGTATCAGAGCCCTTTCCAAGGCTAGCGAGACCTCCAGTTTTCGTAGATTTTTTATACTAGATATGTGTTCCAGCGACTTTAAACCACGATATTTTTCATTGAGCACATAAACCTGCGGATTTGGGGAGGCATGCATGCAAGAAATACAAGAGGTGGTCACGTTTATTGGACTCCCTTGTAACCCCCATGGGTACCCCTACGAGTAGTAGCGCATTAGATAAAATCATGCACGGACTGCACTTCCACGTACCCTCAGGTATATAGGAAGCCCCCAGGAAACCCTGAAGCCTAACCATAGTTCATCCATCGGCCGTCTTGCTGCTACATTACATTAAGAACAACACTCGGGGAGATTACTTGTTGAGATTCAACAAGATGATGAGCTCAGTGAAAAGAGTCGCCTTCACTAAGTGGGCCCGCAGGCTATTTTTGGCGCAAAGTCTATTTTTATACTATGTCTATTTTTAGACATGTCGATCATATTCTATGAGTTGCAAGATGCTATTTGTGGATGGTTGGTCAAGTTGGAAAAATAGATGGACTTCTATTTTTAGACATATTAGGCGGAGTCTATTTTTAGCCAGTCTAAAAATAGATATGTCGAATATTATTAGCTCTTAATAATATTTGGACTCTAAACATTATGTTATTCTCTTGGAGCACTTCAGTTAAGTGCACAGATGCGGCACAACAGTTGACAGAAGGAATTACACTATTCCTGAGGGTTTACTGAAGCTATTGCATGGAGGACTTCAATTAGAACTCATGTGATAGAGTTTGGTGGAGTTGGAGAAGTAGTTGGTGGAGTTGTATTTAGTTTAACTCAGTCAGACTCAGTTGAGCTAGTTGTATCTAGTCTAACTGAATGATACACTAGTGAGAGTGGAGTGAATTAATTAGTAAATTAATTCACTAAATAATAACTCATTAATCAACTGAAGAATACATCAGTTAACTACAGTGCATGGCAGTTTCAGTGGAGACCAGTGGAGAGATAGGTGAAAGAGCAAGTGTGACTATAGTGATGCATTGATTGCATCCAACACTCAGTGGAGATGCCAATGAGGATTGCGTGAGCAAGGCTGGAGAAATTCAAACTCATTCAGAGCCATTCTTCAGCAGGGATTGCGCAGTAGAGGCATGCTAGCAGGTGGCAAAGATTGGTGCATGGATTTGCAAGATCGGGCCTGATTAGTGTGTAGCGATTGTATTATACTGAGAGCTTGATATGATCAGCTTTGTATGAGGATTATTACATGATCTCTATGACATATATTATATACAAATAGTTGGGGTTTTCAGCTTCAGTCTTTCCCGTTAAACAACTGTGTTAATGTGTGTGAATTTTTATTATTTCATGTGAGCATTGCAATCTTGATTTAATTTCCGCAAATGATCAATGGTGGAATAGATTCTGTATTTTGCATGAAGTTAAAATAGTGTGAGATCAAGAGAATATTGGACATATAACACATAATTTATATAATTTCTACATGGTATCAGAGGAGTTGAGCATTGGAGGAGATTGCAATTATTGAAGCGGTTGAGTTTTGTGATGGTGGAATTCGAATTTGCTGCAGTGTTTTCTTGGTGTCGAAGTTGAGCATTCATTGAAATGTCTTTCAACGGATTGCGATTGGAGTATGCCCTTGATGGGAGCTCGAATTACATAGCATGGAAGGACAGGATGGAGGCGGTGCTAGATGATAATGGGTTGAAGGAGTTCATAGATGTTGATATTCCGAAGCCTGCTTCTAGCGATGCAGCCGCACTTGACGCATGGAAAAAGAAGGTAGCAAAGTGTCGAAGGATTCTATTGGAAGGTGTGAAGGACCACATTGTGTCTAGCCTTCATGGGAAAGCCACTCCATTATTAATGTGGAATTATTTGTAGACTTGTTCCAAAGCAGAAGTGACTAGAGGAAGTTGGCACTTAAAGACAAGCTCAGAAAAATAAAAATGGAGAAAGGCGACAGTATTCCAAAATACCTCACGAAGTTTTTCCACTGCAAGGATGAGTTGGGAAGTGTGGGGATTACTGTTGATGAAGAAGACTTGGTGAGCTTGGCTCTCCTTGGGCTTCCGAAGAGTTGGCATAGCTACGAAGACTCTGTCAATGGACGGGAGAAACAGCCAGGATGGGAGCGACTTTGGTCGGGTCTTGTGCAGGAGGAGATAAGGCGGGGTACCAGGGATGGATCTTCATCGAAGAATGAAGATGAATAAAATTGCGCTTTGGCTGCCAAATCTCGGAAAGGAAAAGGGAAGAAATCTTCCAAATTTGAAGCTAAAGGCAAGAAGCAGGATTTTTCCAAGGTGAAGTGTTTTCACTGTCACCAGCACAGGAATTTCGCCACTAATTGTCCACAGAAGAAGGAGAATAAGAAGGTTGTTGGATCTGTAGCTGGAGAGGCCTTAGCCTCACAGTTTGAGCTAGATTTTTCTTTGATCGCATGCTTGGTTTCAAGTGTGATGGGATCGGTGTGGTTTCTTGACAGTGGTGCATCTTTCCATATGACCGGAGACAAAGATTTGTTTAGTGATTTGGAGGAAAAGGATCTTGGAGTGCACATCGAGATGGGTGATGATGGTAGATACAGTGCGACTGGTATTGGGACCATTTCCTTTGAGAGGGAGTCCAGTAAACCTTTCATCTTGAAGGATTTCATGCATGTTCCAAGATTGAAGAAGAATCTGATCTTTGTGGCAATGTTGGAAGACAAGGGTTATGATGTTGTTTTCAGTGAGGGAAAAGCTTTCCTTCAGCATAAAACAATTGGTCAAACCAGGAGGATAGGGATTCGAGTTAAAAATATTTATCAATTGCAGGTAGATGGTTGCGCAGCAATGGCAGGAAAAGAAGAAGGAGTGGTGAGCCGGGATGAGGGCGAATTGTGGCACAAGAGATTGGGCCATCTTCACCATGGCGCTTTGAAAATTTTGCAGCAGATTTCTACCAGGCTTCCCAAAGGTACACTTGCGCAGTCAGATCAGTGCAAGGGATGTACTTTGGGAAAATTTGTGAAGACCACTTTTCCTGAGAAGGATAGTTATGCCTCGACGATCCTTGAGATAATTCACACAGACGTGTATGGACCTTTCTTGGTTGCTTCAATAACAAAGCACAGGTATTATGTGATATTTTTTGATGAATTTTCTTGTAAGTGCTGGATCTTCTTCATGCAAAAGAAGAGCGATACATACTCAAAGTTCTATGAGTTCAAGGCGCTGGTTGAGAAAGAGTCGGGGAATCAGGTGAAAGCTCTAAAGAGCAATAATGGTGGTGAATACATCTCTGGCGAATTCAAAGACTTTTGTAGCAAAGAAGGAATTCAAAGAGAACTCATAGCGCCTCATAACCCACAACAGAATGGGGTCACGGAGAGGAAGAACAGAATGATCGTGGGTGCTGCACAGGTGATGTTGCATGATCAAGGCCTTCCCATACACTTGTGGGCTGAGGCATGTAACACTGCAACTTTTGTGAAAAATTGTTGTCCTCATAGAGTACTTGGCATGAGTACGCCCGAAGAGGCGTTTTCTAGTAAGAAGCCTGATATTTCTCATTTGAAGATTTTTGGCTCACCTGTTTACATTCATGTGACAAAGGATGCTAGGAAGAAGCTGGAGCCAACTGCAGAGGTTGGGATATTTGTGGGGTAAACAGAAACACCCCACAATTATCGTGTGTATTTTCCAGACAGTCGAATGACTGTTGTGCGACGGGATATCAAATTTCATGAGGAGAAAGCCATGAAGTTGTCGCTTGAGAGGGAGCTACACTTGCATGCAAAGGAGGAGCTACTTTTTCCTAAAGATGAGCCTCAAGATGTGGATCAGCCACAAGAGGAGGTTCATAGAGTGGAAGAAACCACTCATGCAGCGCCAAACATCAGAGGGTGGAAGCGCACTACAGAAGCTAAGCGACTGAATCTTGATGCAGTGCAAAATGTAGGAGTTCCTACATCACAGTGCAGACAGAGACAGTCACCTGACCGATTTACTGGATACATGGCTCTAATGAGAAAGTGTATTGTGACGGAGCCATCCTCTTTCAAGGAAGCTGTGGAGGATTCCGCATGGGTGGATGCCATGGTGGAAGAGTATGATTCGATTGTAAGAAACAGTGCATGGGAGATTGTCCCAAGGCCATAAGGGAAATCAGTGGTAGGTTCGAGATGGATCTACAAAGTAAAGCAAGCTGTTGATGGGAGCGTCGAGAAGTATAAGGCAAGATTTGTTACCCGGGGCTTCTCACAGATCAAGGGGATCGACTATGAAGAAACATTTGCACCTGTCGCAAGGTTTTCTTCCATACGGACCATCCTTGCTCTCTCAGCGCAGATGGGTTGGCACATCCATGTGAAGACTGTGTTCCTCAATAGAGTCATTGAGGAGGAGGTGTACATTGAGCAACCTGAAGGATTCAAAATCTTCAGCAGCGAGTCGCATGTGTGCAGGCTCAAAAGTGCGTTATATGGGCTGAAACAAGCACCTCGTGCTTGGTACACACAGATAGACAGTTATTTCACCGGACTTGGTTTCACCAAGAGTGAGGCGGATCCAAACCTATACCAGATTGTGGTGGAGGGTAAGATTTTTATCATTGTGCTTTATGTAGATGATTTAATACTAACGGGTGATGAACTGTTGATACACTCATGCAACGCAGATCTTGTAAAGGAGTTTGAGATGAAGGACTTATGTCTCCTTCATTATTTCCTGGGATGGGAAATTTGGTAGCGGAAAGGTGAACTGTTTGTGTCTCAACGCAATTATGCCCGAGAGATATTGGAGAAGTTTCACATGCAAGGCTGCAAGCCTATCGAAACTCCCCTTCCTGGTGGTTGGAGGAAGGAGGATGCTACATCGATAGAGGTAGTGGATGCCACTATTTATCGACATTTGGTTGGTTTGCTCATGTATTTATTCAATACATGATCGAACATATGCTATGCTGTGAACCAGCTTTCACAAGCGATGGTGAAGCCTACCAAGCTCTTTTGGAAGGTAGGAAAGCATGTCTTGAGGTATCTCAGGGGCACATCTAGGTATGGATTTTGGTACAGACAGTTGGATGAGGTGAAGTTGCATGGTTTCACAGATGCAGATTGGGTAGGAAGCCCAACGGACAGAAAGAGCACATTTGGAGGGATTTTTAGTATCAGATCTACAACATTTTCTTGGTACAGCAGGAAACAAAGATCCGTGGCACTCAGTTCAATGGAGGCCGAGTACATGGCAACAAGTTTGGCTGCATGCGAGGCTATATGGATGAGGAAGATCCTGGTCGATTTGTTCAGTTCTCACTTAGATCCTACTGTGATATATTGTGATAATCAGTGTTGCATTAAACTCTCATTTAATCCAGTATTTCATGATATATATAAACATATTGACATCTGGTACCATCATATCAGATATTGTGTACAACAGAAGATCATGTTGCTTTCTTACATTCCTATGGAGGATCAGGATGCAGATATTCTGATGAAGGCGCTCACCAGGAGCAAATTCGAATACCATAGAGACAGGATTAGGGTGGCAGATAATCCCTATCTTGTTTAGAGGGAGTGTTGAGATTCACAAGATGATGAGCTTAGTGAAAAGAGTCGCCTTCACTAAGTAGGCCCGCAGGCTATTTTTGGCGCAAAGTCTATTTTTAGACTATGTCTATTTTTAGACATGTCGATCATATTCTATGAGTT
This sequence comes from Pinus albicaulis, assembly GCA_034641835.2. Taxonomy (NCBI): domain Eukaryota; kingdom Viridiplantae; phylum Streptophyta; class Pinopsida; order Pinales; family Pinaceae; genus Pinus; species Pinus albicaulis. Next base: position 35,600 of record JAXQQM020071516.1, on the reverse strand, counting down.
GCAGGATGCTATTTGTGGATGGTTGGTCAAGTTGGAAAAATAGATGGACTTCTATTTTTAGACATATTGGGAGGAGTCTATTTTTAGACTGCCAGTCTAAAAATAGATATGTCGAATATTATTAGCTCTTAATAATATTTGGACTCTAAACATTATCTTATTCTCTTGGAGAACTTTAGTTAAGTGCACAGATGTGGCACAACAGCTGACAGAAGGAATTATGCTATTCATGAGGGTTTACTGGAGCTATTGCATGGAGGACTTCAGTTATAACTCATGTGATAGAATTTGGTGGAGTTGGAGAAGTAGTTGGTGGAGTTGTATTTAGTTTAACTCAGTCAGACTCAGTTGAGCTAGTTGTATCTAGTCTAACTGAATGATACACTAGTGAGAGTGGAGTGAATTAATTAGTAAATTAATTCACTAAATAATAACTCATTAATCAACTGAAGAATACATCAGTTAAATACATTGCATGGCAGTTTCGGTGGAGACCAGTGGAGAGATAGGTGAAAGAGAAAGTGTGACTATAGTGATGCATTGATTGCATCCAACACTCAGTGGAGATGCCAATGAGGATTGCGTGAGCAAGGCTGGAGCAATTCGAGTTCATTCAGAGCCATTCTTCAGCAAGGATTGCGTAGTACATGCAGGCTAGCAGGTGGCAAAGATTGGTGCATGGATTTGCAAGATCGGGCCTGATTAGTGTGTAGCGATTGTATTGTACTGAGAGCTTGATATGGTCAGCTTCGTATGAGGTCCATTGTTACATGATCTCTATGACATATATTATATACAGATAGTTGGGTTTTTCAGCTTCAGGATTTCCCGTTAAACAACTGTGTTAATGTGTGTGAATTTTTATTGTTTCATGTGTGCATTGCAATCTTGATTTAATTTCCGCAAATGATTAATGGTGGAATAGATTATGTATTTTGCATGAAGTTAAAATAGTGTGAGATCAGGAGAATATTGGACATATAACACATAATTTATATAATCTCTACATTACTCGCACATACAACAAGGTAGACGGGTAGTACGACTAAGGCTATAGTCGATCCTCCTTAGTTGGTGCCCTAAAAGATTAGGTCGAGTACTGTTGTTGGACCCCTGTGTATATTGTGATTTGTAGCACCTGACACTCCTTGTGACCATAGTTCCCCCATATATCTGAAGCTTGCTCCTATCTTCTATCCTACTCATATCTACCAGTTTTGATCCACCAACGCTGTCCATCTAGCTTTTGGGGTATTCGCAGCACAGATTTGGCTCAGAGTAAAGTAAGGGTTTTGGCTCCCATAGCGCAGATATAATTCTTGCATCACACTGATGGTACCCAAAAATTCAAGTCTAGCTACTCTAGTTCAGGCCTGATTTTCACAGGACATTTGGCAGTATCAAGCTTTCGGGTATTTGGAGCCATTTAGGACGCTTTCTGGAGACCTAGCCCATAAGACTCATGTCGAAGATCTTATTGCAGTGGTACCATTCACTTATAATCCCACATTTTTTCAGGTTGTCCAAAATATGGGCTAGTGTATGTATGGAACCCGCTCTCAAGTAATGGCTGCAAAAAAGGTGAACGACATAATCGACAACGTGGAGACATAAATTACTGCACTTTTTGGCCAAATCCAGGAAGCTATGTCTCTATTGGTGTCACGTAGCAAGGAAGACACATGTGTGGAGGCATATGAAGAAGGTGAATCCAACCATCACCTTCACTTCCATAGAGGGTCCCACTTTTTGGGTCAACGGGTGCCCAAGCTATACTTGTACAAATTTGATGGCTTGAACCCGACAGTGTGGTTGGATCAAATGGAACAATACTTCCTCCTTAATAATATCCATGATGATGAAACTAAAATAAGAGCGTTAGCATTTTACTTGGACCAAGAAAGATGACAATGGTGGCATTGGCATTAAAAATGTTACCCATTGAAGATAACTTGGAACGTCTTCTCAAAATCCATTTGTGACCATTTTGATTGGGATTCTCATTTCCTGGGACGACTCACTAAGCTCCTACAAGCCGGTACAGTCAATGAATACATTGATACTTTTGAAAAATTGACCATAAGAACTGAAGGCTTAGTAGATGACTTTTATTTCGAATGTTTTATCAGTGGCCTGAAGGAACCAATCCAAGCCCATGTCTAGATGCACCACCCCTCTACTTGGTTGGATGCATGCCACAAAGCCGTAGAGGTGGAATTTTCCTCACAAGCCCAGTCTAATCACCTAAATTTTTTCCCAAAGGCAAGCCCCACCTAGGCCATGGGACCCACCCAAACACTGAAGGTTCAGAAGGTGTCTCCAAAAGAAATGGCTGAATGACGAAAACAAGGACTCTACTACTACTATGATGAGAAGTACGCCCTAGGCCATAAATGAAACGAACCAAAATTATTTCAAATTGAAGCCACTGAAAACAGTACATCAGAGGAATCCCCCAACCCTGACATGGATGAGGAAGAAGCAGGTGACACTTAATTAGAAAGATTCCAGGATCTCGCAACTTCTCCAGATGAGCCAGTTATATCACTACATGTCTTGGCTGGAATTTCTTCACCCCAAACTCTTAAAATCCATGGTTTCATTAAACATAGGTCAATAGTGGTGTTGATTGATAGCAGAAGTACTCATAACTTTGTACATAAGAATTTAGAAGAAGCAAACCACTGTTTTGTAATGGTCGTCTCTAATTTCCAAGTATTGATCTCTGATGGAGGGAACATGAAATGTGAGGGCCGCTGTGAAAACATTAAGCTTCAAATGGGGGATTATCACCTTAAATCCCACATGTTTTCCATTGAAATGGGTGGTTGCGACATTTTCCTAGGTGGAGAATGGCTTTTCACACTATGCCCTATCACAATGGATTTCCAAGAGTTATATATGATCTTTAAGCAGGAAGACCACACTCATACATTGAGGGGACTCTAGGCGGGTGCTCCTACTCTCATCAAATTGCATAGAATGGAGAAGAATTTAAAAAAGGGCCATCATGGGGTAGTAGCTCAATTTAATGCCATCCAAGCCATTGAATCCACCTCACTCCAAATTCATCCAAATATGCACCTTGTCTTAGATTGCCATCAGTAGGAATTTGAAAAAGCACAGGAACAACCCCCTTCTTGAGGTAAGCATAATCATAGAATCCCTCTGATCCCAAGAGCTTAGTTACCAAATTTTCGTTCATCACTATCCTTTTTCCCAAAAGAATGAGATTGAAAAAATCATCAAGGAGCTTCTAGAAGCAGGGGTTATTCATCCCAGCACGAACCCTTATTCATCTCCTATGGTCATGGTTTTGAAGAAGGATGGAAAATGGTTCATGTGTCCTAACTTTAGGGCCCTTAAGAAGCTCACTATCAAGGACAAATTCCCTATTCCCATGGTGGATGATTTTCTTGATGAACTTCATGGTGCTAAATTCTTTACCAAGCTCGACCTCCACTCAGGCTATCATCAAATACACATGAAGGAAGTTGACATCCCTAAAATAGCTTGTAATGCTCCCTCCACTTTTCAGAGCCTCATGAACCACCTTCTGAAACCTTGTCTTAGATAAATTGTCCTGGTATTTTTCGATGATATTTTCATCTACAGTCTCAAATGTGATACGCACCTTCAACATGTCGACCAAATACCACAATTTCTCCAAGACCATAAATTGTTTGTCAAAATATCTAAGTGATCCTTTGGAATGGAATAAGTTGAGTATTTGGGACACATTGTGGGATGCGGTGGAGTAAGGGTTGATCCGAAGAAGATTCAGGAAATGCAGGATTGGCCCCAACCCAAAACCTTGAAGAATTTGAGGGGATTCATGGGTCTCACTGGTTACTATCACAAATTCGTCAGCAAGTATGGATGAATTGAACATCCCCTAAATAATATTCTTAAGAAAAATTCATTCTTATGTACTGACACCGCACAATAGGCTTTCGTGGCTCTCAAACAAGCCATGTGCTCCACTCCAATTTTGTCTCTACCTGACTTCACCAAATATTTTGTGATTTAGTGTGATGCTTCTGGTATGGGCATTGGTGCAATATTAATGCAAGAAGGTAGACCATTGGCCTTCACTAGTAAACAACTTAGTGGTAAAAATCTGGGACAATCCACATATGATAAAGAAAGTATGTCCATCTTACATGTAGTAGACACTTTGCGCCCATACTTATTCGGAAGACCATTCCAAATCCGTACTAAAAATCATAGTCTGAAATATTTTCTAAAGTTACGTCTATCCTCACCACAAAAAAAAAATGGCTGGCAAAAATGTTGGGATATGATTATGAAATCATTTACAAAAAGGGACGTGACAATGTAGTAGTTGATGCCCTATCACGAAAATTTGAGGATGAGGGCACCCTTTTATCACTCTCTCTAACTCGATCAGATTGGATTGAAGATGCTCACCATGAATGGTTCTCCCACCCCTCTCTGTCCCAGCTCATTAATAACTTGAGAGAATATCCCAATGCCTCAACATAATACTCTTGGCAGGATGAGGTTCTTCATTACAAGGATCAGATAGTGCTCTCCCCAACCTCATCTCTCAAACCTCACATCTTGGTTAAATTGCACTCCTCTCCAATTGTCGGACATTCAAGATTTCAGAAGACATATGCGCACGCTCATCGCTCCTTCTTTTGGACTGGCATGAAAAGTGACATTCTTACTTTTGTCTCGGAATGTGGTGTATGTCAGTGAAACAAAGGGGAAACAATAAGGTAACTGGGAACCTTACGAACTTTAACCCTCCCTACTTTAGTATGGACAGGCATCTCCATGGATTTCATTACTGGTCTCCCAAAATCTGGAAACAAATAAGTTACCATGGTGGTCATTGATAGGCTTTCAAAATATGCCCATTTTTGTGCTCTACCCCAACATTGGTGGCACAAATTTTCATGGACAAAATATTCAAACTACATGGCATGTTGACTTCTGTTGTTTCAGACTATGACCCCACCTTCATCAGTAAATTTTGGCAAGAACTTTTCAGGCTTCAGGGAATGCAACATGATCAAGTGGCAGGGGGGTTGTGGTGTTGAAGAATTTTTTTTTGTTTTTTTGTTTTTTTGTTTTTTTTTTGTTTGTTTTTTTTTTAAATGAGAATTTTAATGTAATGCAATGAAAAATACCTAATGAAATTTTTTATTTTTGCAGAAAAGAAAGAGGGAAACACTCCAAGAAAAAGAGAGTGCTTGCTTTGACACCCTCCCTGACAACGATGCCAAAAAGTGATGAGCCTCAGTATTCAAAGAAGAATGTTGAAACTCCTGGGGCTATCGACTTAAATTATCAACCCAGGGTTCACACAAACATAAGAGGGGTCGAAATTGTATGTGCAACAAACACCTTACTCTTCCTAGTCTGACTCCCTTTGATGCAAGTGAAAGAAGGAAATAAAGCAACTTTAATTGAGAAAATATCTAGGTAAGTTTCCTATCCTAAGGTAAATAACAATAAAAAAAAACTATTATACTTTTGCTAGAAAATAAATGGTAGAAAGGACATCGATTCTATTTTTAAAAATGTAAATCATAATGACAGCTAAGAAATTCTGATTTAACTTACTGGAAAGGAAATCTATTCTATCTTTTAGGAAAGAAATTCTTATATTATACTTGCAAGAAGGAAATCACGCTTTGCATGAAGTAAATTGCGGGAAGGAAATCTAGACTAATTGCAGAAATACAAATTCAAGATGCAAGAAATGTAAGAGCTAAATGGAGAACTAACCAAGCCCCGACTCAACCAAAGTGGCCTCATAGCATTCATAGGCTATAAATATACTTCTACCATGAATTTGGAGTGAATTTTAGCAAGGAAGATTTTGAAATAAATTGCTATAGGACTATTACAGGACTGTTAATCTTTGAGATAACTTGTTGAATGCCCAAGAAAATCAAATAAAAATGAGATGGGGAAATTTTTTATTATTAATTAGAATGTCCTAGGACTCCATTCCAAGTGTAATCACTAAAAAATACCCCTGTTAACATGTGCTAAAAACTAGCAGAAAATTACTACTCTAAGAACTAGAAATTATAGAACTAGTGAGTTAGTTAACCTACCAAATGTCTATTGGGTAAATTTTGTTATTCTCTTGGATGTTTTATGACTCAACACTAGTGGAATCAACTCAAATGAAGCTCATTAACACATTCTAAAAAATAACAGAAAATTACTACTATTTGTCTACAAGAGACTTTGAGAAATTCTAGATTTATGAACTAGGAAACCAAACCCAGTAGCTCAATGATGAATATGAATTTTAAATTTTTTTCTAAGGATGCATCATTCTTAAAAATTTGTAAATAACCTTCAAAATAAATCACTTCAATCATTTAACCAATGTAACCTACAACAAAAGAGGCATGAGCCGCTAAATGCAAAAATAAGAGATGCAAGAGGGATCTGAGGCTCCTAGGGTGGCCAAGCCCAAGGATACTCAGAGTCCTATGAAGGAAACCAAGCTTTAGAAGCTAAAAATTACACAAAACTTCATTATTTGAATCAATCGAAGTACATACCTAATAGAAATGAAAAAAGTGATGAGTGATTCAAATCGATAATTATATAAAGTGATGAGGAAGCATTCCTTGAAATGAGGAAACTTTCCCCTCTAAAATCCCTCAAAAAGTGGATCTGGTCCCGAACACTAGGAATATCCATTTAATGATAAGGAGCACGTTCCTAGATTTTATCAATCATTGGAGCTCCATCAATAATTTCATGATATTTTGTTAATTTATTATCCAATCTTGGTCCATCCTATAGTGGGGAGAAATTCTGATCTGAAATTGTGTGAACAAAGTATTTCTTATACAGAGATTGACAGTAGGGGCTTTTACTGGTTATTTCACCTTTACTAGAAAGGATGAAACCATAAGCTTCTGGCCCACATACTGTCTCTGCCTAAAGAAATATAATGTAAACAATAAATAGATCTGATCAATGAAAGTATTTGTTTATGTGCAAAGTATTCATTAATCAAAATTTTATGTGTGAATAAGAAAGTTCAAGTATTCTGCATTGGAAGTAATGTGGTTTGAAGTGAAACTAATGAGTTTTGTTCACTGTATAAGTTTGATTGGGAAAAGTGAACTTATGAAAATTTATTGTATAATTAATTAGAATCTGAAATATAATAGCAAAAATGCACAACATAATAGTAAGCAATTGTTTAAGCAGTTCACCCCTCTCTTGGACTACCTCTGTTGGGTCCAAAAGCCTCTAATTAGGCTTTTCCCTTTTTCATTAATGCTTAAATTAAGAATTACACTGTGTAGAAAGCCTTAAAAGGAAAAATTAGCTACAAATTCAGAAACAGAGGACTGAAATCAGTATAAATCGACTATTCATTCACCTCCAATGGATGAGTATAGTCCAACACAGTTGATCTTTCACCAAGCCCTGGTGGCTTCACAACCAAAATCGCTGATAAAATCACTGATAGAGCACCCTGATGGCTTTGTAACCTATCCCAACAGCTCCAGAATGCTTCAATACCCCAAAATAATAAAAAAATTCGTCCCAAATGGACTTCCCTAGCCAAAGTTATGGCTAACTGAAGTTTGCCCAGTGTCACCTAGAAAAACTCCACTAAATGTGGAGAACTGGAGTTAACTCCAGTTAAAAATGGCGACGGGCGCTAAATTTAGGGAACCGCCGAAACTGTCGCCGATTTGGTGGGGGCTAAGGGATAAGGCCACATGACCACGCCCGTCGGAGAAGGTTTAAGCCTGGAGTTTAATGCGAAATGTTTTAAATGTTAAACCATATAATAAAAAACCATGTATGAAATGGGAACTCTGCTCCTCCCGCCAGTCCATGTGACCGAACGTTCAACTATTCTCTGCCCATTCTGAAATTCAAATAAAACTTCATTGCTACATATAACAAGAACCACCGTTGGCCCAGTGGTCAGGCCGCTCGGTTGGCTCCACCCCGAGCTGGGTTCGAATCCTGCCGCGCCATAACAAATTTTTGAACGCCATTTCTGTTTGACCTTGGGGCCACGTGGTGCCTTTTCATTGGCCGCCTGCAAAATATTCTGTGGAATATTCTTTTTTTAATAAATTTTTTTTATAAAGTCAAATTTTGGGCTTTTTTTTTCACTGAAATTGAGAAAATTCAAAGCTGAATAACTTTCTCATACGGCGTCGGTTTTTAGTGTTGTTCATGTCTACAGGATTGCTTTTCCGAGCTCTTTCCAGTCGATCTGGTTTGGACCAATTCTGAGCAACTTCATTTTTGAGCATTTTTCTACAAGAGACTTGATCTCCTGATCACACCTCCCAAATGGGAAGCTTTTGGACCCCAAAAGCTCTCTGATTACTGAAAATGATGATGTGGAGATTGATTCTCCACTCTTCCACCCTTGAATAACTGAAATCTACCCGATTTCATCAAATGAAGCTTTTGAGAAAATGATAATCTGTCTCTGGAATCAACTGATCGACCATTGCTAAGATTGACTGAGTCATGATGCAAATGATTAAAATTTGCAGAACAGCAATTGTAATTTGTAGAAAACAAACTTTTTCTAAACTGATCAAACTTCCCAGAAGACTTTAAAAATAACTTTCACCTTGCAAACTGTTCCCATGACGAATTCTACCATTCTGAAACCAACTTTTTCCCATGCTGAATTGTGTGTCCTCCTTGCTTGCACTGCTTTGCTTTGACACTTCATTCTCTACATTGGCTGACCCAAAAGGTAATGTGCACAACATAACATCATCTTCTTTCAAATACAAACTATTATCAAGCTGAGACATGTTATTAGCAACATCATAAAAAGGGGAATGCTCAAAATCTGGTTGTTTCAACATCAACAAAGTTAGACTTTGACTTGCATTAACCAGTCTTTTCAATTGAATTGCATGGAGTAAAGAAATTCCAGCTTCTTCTTTTGTTCTCTCACAATGTACTCTTTACCATCTTTGAACAAGTGATACTTGTTTTCATGGCGATAAAAGATAGCCTTTCTGTCAAATAAATAAGGACTTCCCAAAACAATACCTGAGATATCAAGCGGCACCACATCAAGTTCCATTGTGTCAATAAAGTGTGCAGTTATTTCAAAGCACAATATGCACTTCCTTGAGACTTGCAAATTGGAATCCTTGCATATCCATCTAAGTGGATAAGGCTTCGGATGTTGAATGGTCTCAAGTTTAAGCTGCTTGACCAAGTCTTCAGATATAAGATTCGCTTGTGACCCACTGTCAAATAGTGTGTCAATTTTGGTATGTTTTGAAATTACCCTCACATGGAAGAGCTCTATCCTCCTCTTTTCTTCATGAGTATCTTTGCGAAAATTCAAAGAGCTAGAACTGGGAGTTGTGTCTTGCACCACTTCTTTCCCCTTAATGTTCTTTAAAACCATGGCTATGCTTTTTGTCTCATCTCCTGAGTCTGACCCTAAGTCTTGCTCAACTGTTGCTACAGTTTTGTCCTTTTCTTTGGTCTTGTTTTTTTTCTTGTATTTTTCTGGTTTCAGTTCAGGATGAAGCTTCCAACAATGATCTTCATCATGACTTGTCTTTGAACAGTTCTTGGAAAATAACTTTCCTTTTTCTTTTCTTGAATTTGAAACTCTCTTCTTTCCTTTGTTTTTGAAATTACTATCCTCATCAAAAGTATTCTTTCCTCTAGCTTCTAAATGTGTAGCCTGCACACAGACTTCATCTAAGCTGGTAGGATTGAACATTAGAATAGTATGTTTTAGATAATTGTACAAACCTCCTATGTATTTCAACAAGGTGTCTTGACTTTGTAAGTCTACTCCAAGTAGAAGTGCTCTCCTTCTAAACTCTTGGGTATAATCTTGCACATTTTGACCCTTAAGTTGCCTAAAATTTTGCCAATTCATGATTGCTTTCTGGATATGAGCAAGAGGATAAAACTATTTCTTAATAGCAGTAATAAACTCATTCCAAGTTAGAGTTATCTTACCATGCTTTTTAATTTCCTCCCTTGTTTTGGCTTCCCACCAAACCAAAGCTGCTCCATCCATTCTCAAAGAGGCTAATTGGATTTTTGTGTCATCATCATGCAAATTTTGAATTCTTAGATAGACTTCCAGCTGTCTAATCCAGTTATCCAATTTTTCTGCATTCACATCACCATTAAACATCGGCAACTCAAACTTCACATCAAGTTTTAACAAATGATTTTTAAGAGATGTTTTTGTTTTGTGTGACTAATTAACAGAAGTTGAAGAGGATGATGTGGAGGAAGAGGATGACGATGGAGATGGTGGATCACCATTTCCTCCATTCCCTTTCTTAGACTCATCCTTGTATTTCTTCCCTCCTGAAGAATCTCCTTCTTCTCTTTGGTTTCTAGACCCTTCTCCAGCAATCCTATCATTTCTCTCCTGGTATAGGATCCTAACCATCTCAGTCATGTCCAAGAAAGCTTTTCTAAAGACTCTTTCTTCTTCCTTGGGATCCATTTCCTCATGTACTTCTCCTTCTCTGGAAGACATGTTTGTGGTTGATTCTAAGGCTAATGAGGATGAAATGGAAGGTGGATATAATGGCACTCTAGCCCTCCTTTGTTGAGGATTAACTTTTTCTCTAACCAATTGACCTTCCCCTCTTTTCAATTCAGCCTAGTAAGCATCAAATTTTGCAGAATAACACAATCTTCTTGCACAAATTTCACAAACTCTTAAGCAAAACCTAGAGCTTTGATACCAATCTGATCTATAATTGTGTGAACAAAGTATTTCTTATACAGAGATTGACAGTAGGGGCTTTTACTGGTTATTTCACCTTTATTAGAAAGGATGAAACCAGAAGCTTCTGGCCCACATACTGGCTCTGCCTAAAGAAATATAATGTAAACACTAAATAGATCTGATCAATGAAAGTATTTGTTTATGTGCAAAGTATTCATTAATCAAAATTTTATGTGTGAATAAGCAAGTTCAAGTATTCTGCATTGGAAGTAATGTGGTTTGAAGTGAAACTAATGAGTTTTGTTCACTGTATAAGTCTGATTGGGAAAAGTGAACTTATGAAAAGTTACTGTATAATTAAGTAGAATCTGAAATATAACAACAAAAATGCATAGCATAACAATAAGAAATTGTTTAAGCAGTTCACCCCTCTCTTGGGCTACCTCTGCTGGGTCCAAAAGCCTCTAATTAGGCTTTTCCCTTTTTCATTAATGCTCAAATTAAGAATTACACTGTGTAGAAAACCTTAAAAGGAAAAATTAGCTACAAATTTAGAAACAGAGGACTGAAATCAGTATAAATTGACTATTCATTCACCTCCAATGGATGAGTATAGTCCAACACAGTTGATCTTTCACCAAGCCCTGGTGGCTTCACAACCAAAATTGCTGATAAAATCACTGATAGAGCACCCTGATGGCTCTGCAACCTATCCCAACAGCTCCACAATGCTTCAATACCCCAAAATAAAAATAAAAAAATCGTCCCAAATGGACTTCCCTAGCCAAAGTTATGGCTAACTGAAGTTTGCCCAGTGTCACCTAGAAAAACTCCACTAAATGTGGAGAACTGGAGTTAAATCCAGTTAAAAATGGTGACGAGCGCTAAATTTAGGGAACCACTGAAACTGCTGCCGATTCGGAGGGGGCTAAGGGGTAAGGCCACATGACCGCGCCCGTCGGAGAAGGTTTAAGACTGGAGTTTAATGCAGAATGTTTTAAATGTTAAACCATATAATAAAAAACCGTGTATGAAATGGAAACTCCGCTCCTCCCACCGGTCCATGTGACCTAACGTTCAACTGTTCTCCGCCCATTCCGAAATTCAAATAAAACTTCATTGCTACATATAACAAGAACCACCATTGGACCAGTGGTCAGGGTGCACGGTTGGCTCCGCCCCGACTTGGGTTTGAATCCTGCCGCGCCATAACAAATTTTTGAACACCATTTCTGTTTGACCTTGGGGCCACGTGGCGGCCTCCGGGCTGGCCACATGGCGCCTTTTCATTGGCCGCCTGCAGAATATTCGGCAGAATATTCTATGGAATATTCCACAGAATATTCCCAGAAGAATATTCTGTGGAATATTCTTTTTTTAATAAAAAAAATTTTATAAAGTCAAATTTTGGCCTTTTTTTTAAACTGAAATTGAGAAAATTCAAAGCTGAATAACTTTCTCATACAACATTAGTTTTCAGTGCCATTCACGTCTATAGGATCGTTTTTTCGATCTCTTTCCAGTTGATCTGGTTTGGACCAATTCTGAGCAACTTCATTTTTGAGCATTTTTCTACAAGAGACTTGATCTCCTGATCAAAGTCCCTATATTATCTCATTTAGAATTTACTCAATATTCTTCAAAAATAAAAAATATTAGGCTCATAATATGCAATTATCTCTAAACTTTCCTAAGAACATATTAAAGCTAAGAAAAACATTATTAAGTATAGAAGGATACATTTAATATAGCCTTTATGTGCCTAAGAAAAGCTATATGGGCCTTAATTTGTGTCTAATTTGGAGGTTCATCAATAACAAGTACATTTACTCATAAAATATAAGAGGAAATGATCTCTTATTAACATATGCAAAATCCAACCAAGTCAGGTACTTCCACGTACCACCCGACCATAAATTGGGCCAAACCAAATCTCTCTTTCATCCAATCACCCCCGTGTCATATTCCAAGCATGAATGTAGGATCTCAGGGAATAAACCAAACATAACCAAAATAGGGCTTCCATAAGGTAAACCGCCTCAACCCTCAAACAATGATTCCACCTCACAATGTGACATCACTGACCATCACAAGTTTGGTATCTACCAAATTTATCTAGGGCTCTAGAGTGTTTATTCCAACCCGACTCCAAGACTAGTAACTCAACCCACAAATTTCGTAGGGCTCTAGAGAGTTTGTCAAACCAAGGCTCTAGAACTACTAACTCAACCCACTAAGAGCTCCAGAGTGTTTATCTGTAACTCTTGACCCGATTTTTTCTAAGGCTTCCAGATCATTTGGCCAACCAAGGCTCCAAAAACTAGTAACTCAACCCACAGCCATAAGGAACATGAGCATCAATCAGGAAAAAAAAGAAGAAGGGAAAACCCAAAATGCCATGGTTATCCAAGAATGGCAAGGCTAGGGAAAACCATTTTCAATCTAGGAAATCCTCCATGCCAATGATAGATCATAACCAAATAACCACATGCATACACCATGCATCCAAAAACTAGCATGTAAACAATACATGTAACTCGGTACCTACAAAGAAATCCACTATAGTTGTTGATCCCCGTGTCCCCTTATGCTTTCATGCTTTCCTTTGCCTTGGTTGGTTCAGTTAATTCGATTTTAGGGTCTAACTTGAGTCATGTAGAGTGTCTCCTACATTATATGAGCCCTTGTTGAGTTTATTTTGAGTTGTAATTAAATAACTCAATTTATCTGAGTTAAAATCAGTTTAACTAGTTCTAACTGATGGGGAAACTAGTGAGAGGTCACAGAGTGGAACTTGGACTTGAACCACATATAGTGATAAATTAGATAACTGATAATTCACTCATTACTAACTCATGCATGTCGGTTCTAAGAAAGACCTAGTTTAGATTGGAGTTCAAGGGCAGTGTGACTATCAGTTGTATAATCATCCAAATTGTATAGGTGTTGCAAGTAGTCAAAGGAAGGCCCCTAATGGATTGCGCAGTATGGATTGGTAATTTCCATAATTAATAGGGCCTAATTACCCAAGGAAAAATCACAAGGAAATAGGGATCCTGGAGGGCAAAAACCAGGTTAAGTATTGAACCAATCTTTTCTAGGAATCAGTGAGATAGATAGAGATAGTGCATAGGTTTCTCAACTTGGATAAAATAATTATAATCTTCTCATATTTTAATATATAGATAGTGGATTTTTTAGCTCAAGCTTTCCCCAGGAAATATTTGTGTTATGTGATTGAAATCATTTCTCTTTCATGTTTTGTGATTTCGTGATCTAAATTGGTTTCCATGATTGGTAGAGTAGATTCAAGTATATTGTTTTAGCATATTACCATTAACAGTTTGAATCTACATGGATTTTCTACACATTATTTACAATGAAAAACCTACTAGAAAGAAAATCCATCATGAAAAATATGACACATGACAACCATGACACTTATTGGAGCTTTATAACATAACTCGTTGTGGTATTTACATACATATACCTATAAACATTTACCAAAATTAGTTTTCCTCAACTGGAAAAAAATGAAGGATACATAGCCTACATCTTATCAAGCATCTCTGATGCAGGAGCATTCAGACCTAGTCATTAATGTGATAGCATGGTCACATGTTGTGACTAACAAGGGGTTGGAAGAAAATAATTTAATTAATTTTATTTGTTTAAATATATGAGAGTGTTTATTTATTGTTAAATATGAGGATAGGGTATATGTGGCTGAGTGATCCTCCTTGTGTAGGATCAAGCCAAACAGTTAGATTTATTTGGCTAGAATAGAGTATGAGGAAATTTAAAAGCTTGATTTAGCGTTGGTGTAGAAAAGAGTGGGTTTGAAGAGATTTTTTAGGAGAGGTTGAGAGATTTTTGGTTCAGAATCAGAATTGGTGCATGAAACCATTTATTTGTATAAATTATGTTTTTCTTGGGTAATTAGGGAGAGCGAGAGAGTCAGTGTGGGGTTTTGTGTGGAGCGAAAGCTCAGAAGAATGATATACTGTGTGTCTGGTATGTAATAGAAGTGTTTTTTTTATGTAATCGGATCAAAGTAGAGACTTTATTTATGAACAAATTTAATATTGTGTGCATCGAGATATAAGAAATTCGGAAGGGTTATGCAGCGATTTATCTTGTAATTGTTGAATTGGTTGTGATCTGTGCTTTAGTTTTAATTGTAAGGATTCCTGTGGAGAAAATCCGAAGTAAATTGAGTCTGTGCGCGTGAACCTCATTTACACAGAGAAACTGTGTAATAGACCCTTTCAGAGCTTTGGAACGGATTTGAAATATATGTTATTTGTTTTTTTTGGTCTGGCGTGTCCAGTAAAGCAATCGCATTTGAAAGAAAAATAAGTTCAAAAAGTCGCATTACACAAAGAATTGAAGTGGACGTGGAAAGGTTTTATAAAGTTTGGTTGATGTGAAATCGGGTCCATAGCCATCGGGTCGCTTGTGGAAAAGAGTTAAAGTTCACCTTTATAATACTCTGATTTCCAATCTCCGATCATCGCATCGGAATTACAAATATTGGAAGGTGGAAACGCGATAAAGTTTGCGATTGGTAATCTCCGATTATAGACTTCCAATTGTCAGATCGGAACTCTGGTAGTGGACGTGGTAACACATTGTAATCGCCGATTGACTATTTTCAATTCAATCGCATTGGAACTGCGGGAGTGGCATCATATCATAGCATTTTGGATTGCCGATTTAATATCAAACACAATAATTGCGATTGCCGATGGATATGAACACCGTGATCTCCGATTGCAATTAATTTCACATCGGAATTCTAAAGTTGTGATAATTGGTGATGGTATAAAATCCCAGCGATTTCGACCACCGATTGATATATATATCGGTGTATGCGCCTTAGAACAACGATTGATATCACATCGATTTCATATTGAAAGTGAAGTGATTAAAATTGTGAAGTTATGTAACATTGCATCAAAGTGAGGGTAAACACCCAATTCTTGTGGCATATGGTAATTCATCGATTTGTGAATCGATTCGGCATCAGCTCAATATATTGTAAATCTGGCTGCTGTGATATATAAATATGTTTGAAACTGTTATGAACAAAGAATTGAAATTTTTAAATGTTTAAGGAGAATTGAAATGTTTAATAGGTCGCACAGGGATATGGAGGAATTGATTGCAATAAGTCAATGTTTATTTGCGGTAAGATCGGTCAAACAGAGAGATCGATTGAGAAATGTGATAATGTTTTGAAAATCATTGTAGGAAGCTTGGAGCGGTTCAATTGGAACACATAATACAGCAGATTGCAGGGTGCATGTGAAGTGTTTGATGAAACAGTTATATTGTTGAATAGCCTTGGAGCAATCGATTTGCAGAGTGATTGGCGTGGATGTTCAAATTTTGAATCGAATTTATTGAGGCTGAAGGTACGAAGACCATTCCAATTCAATTGATGAATTTGCAGAACTCTGTTTCTGTGCAGAGCCAGAGAGCGACCGATGAAGACGATTGCAAAGGTCGATGTGTGACAGTGATTGTTAGATCTGAATAAGGTGGAAGCGAATTATAAATTTGTAGAGATCACAAGGTATGTTAAATCCTGGGTATCGATTAATAGAAGTTTTCATATTATTATGAGTTGGCCAGATGGGAATTTTAATGGAGTTAGATGGTGTGGAGCGGGATATAAAATATGCATGTTTATATGCATAGGTGTGAGCAGATTCTGGGTCATGCAGGTTTACCCTGCGTCAATCTCCCATGTAGCTTCATTGGGACCAAAGTGCTTCCACTGCACTTTAACTTTCTCGATTGCTCAATTTTAGAGCATGAGCATATTTCTCTGCAAAATAAACTAGGGTTTCAGCTATAATTCTCCATTTAGTTCCACCTACAAGATAGACCAATCAATCAAATGTTAAACATCTTGCATGTATATTTTAAGCAATGAAATAAGAAAAACATCATGGACTTTCATTGTCGAATGCAGTGAAATTTCGTAGGCCACTAGTCCAATCCTTTCAAGGATCTCAAAAGGCCTGCAATACTGAGGTGAAAGCTTCACACATGACCCAATCCTCACGGTGCTCTTCTTGAGCTTTATGCGCAAGTGCACATGCTCCCCAACATGAAATTCCTTAAATGACATGTGTTAATTTTCATAACTCTACTGTCTATCCTGCGTTGCCTTTAAATTCTTCTTGATGACCTGCATTTCATGTTCCATTTTTTCCAACTTATTTGGTCCTATCAATACCCTGTTCACTGGATCACTCTAGTAGATTGGAGTAATACAACTCCGCCAATAAATTTCCTTGAATGGACTCATCCTCAATGACTCCTGATACCCATTGTTGTAAGTAAACTCAACCAGTGGAAGCTGCTCTTCCCACTTCCTCTAAAATCTTGTTGACCCTCTCTGTCTTTGCATTTGTTTGCAGATTATAAGCTATAATGAAGGAAAAATTTGTACCAAAACCTGCAAATGACTCTTTCTAGAACCTAGAAGTGAACTCAGCATCTCTGTCTAACACAATATTCTTTGTAATACCATGCAACCTCACTATCTCCCTGATGAAGACCTGTGCTACCTCACTAGCTGAATAAGTAGATTTCACTAGAATGAATTTTTCCATCTTAGTCAACATGACCACCACAACCATATTGGAATCATGTTTTCTATATTTCCTTGGAAAACCTGTAATGAAATCCATGGAAATAACCTTAGTTTCTTCAGAACCCTAGCAGAGCTTCCCATCTCAAAAAAAGAGTTATCACCTTCTGGCTCATGAGATTTGAAAATAATAATTGAAATATTTTTTTAAAATTATAAAAATTATATAATTTTAACACTCAAAAGAAAAAAATATAAAAATTATTATTATTTTTGAATCATTGTATTTTTTTTAATTTGATATAAAATTGTGTTTATGTGGATATCAAAATATTTTATTTATGACTTCCAGTGAAAGAGAAATATTTTTTCATCTCCTTTGTAGTATCAACTAACAAACAAGCATAGTGATAAAACTAGCAATAGCCCATAAAGGTGCAAAGATACACTGAAGGGATATAAGATTTGGGAAAATCATCTTGGAAAACTAAATCATTGGATATAAAAAATCCTATTTCTAATAGAATAAATATTAGGTAAAGATTATTTGAATAAAATTGAGAAAAATCTATTTCAGAGAGAAACCTTCTACTTAAATGGAAAAGAGATTTTCACCTGAAGAGGTGATCTCTCTCACATTTGGTAGATCTAGAGTTAAGGTGGATTTAGATTGGTTATTTATCAATTACCCTCATACGCGTTGGTCGAGTAATATAAATTGTTTTTAATATATAAATACGCAAAATATTGTTAAGCAATAATTCTTTTTAAAAGTGCACATTTTTGTACACGAAACAATAGAGCTTAAAAAAATGTATTGATTATGGGAAAATGCAATTTTAAATGAAAATATAAATATTATAGCGAGTGGAAATTTGGGAGAAGTTTCTCAATCAATAAGGCTATTTTCCTCTTCAATTCCTTTGTCTTCATTTGCAACCTCCTCTATTTCAACAAGCTTCTCATTCGCTTTGGTTGCAACCCCTCCTTCAAACTTTTCACCTATGCCTCAAAATTTTTTAAATGATCCATGGTTGCATTGTCTTTCAGCCATTGATATTATTACCACCTCAAGCTTTGTTTCATTTTCTCCAATTTCCCAATGAGTTTTAATCTCTTCCACTCTTATGGCACTTTCATTTCCATCATCTCCTTCAAAGTATTTTTCAAATATTACAAAAATGTTATTGTTGTCCTATTTTTGACATGTAGCAACAATAGGGTTGCTTCTTCCTTCATGTGCTCTTGCATATTAACAAACATTAAATGGATTATTTAAATCAAATTCCTTAATGGGTATGCCCTCTGGGGACTCCTCATCCTCGAATGCAAAAAGGATGAATTCAACATCAATATCCATCTCACACTCTGGCAATAATTTAAAGATATGTTGTTCTTCATTTTATCTTATCTTCACTTCTTGGAGATCATCCTTGACATCCTTTACATACGAGACCATTTTAATTTGCTTAGATTTCTACATTCAAGAGCTTTTAATTTCAACATTGACACTAAATGTTGCACCCTCATTTTGGATATGAAATGTAAAAAAATGATGATGATGATGATTAAATTTCACTAAAATCAATATGGTCTGTGGGACCTTAACAAAGTAAGAGATTAATTGAGATTCTTTCACGTTTTATTTCTATGATGGAAAAGAAGGGAGTGAACTTTTTCTAGATCATCGTAGTTTTTTTTACTTAACAAGTCAAGAAGGTTGGTTGTGTGGCAAAGGTACACTAGTACAAAATGGCTAATTTGTTACTAAAAAAACGACTAAAATTTGCATATAAACGACTATTTTTTGGTTGGTGACCAATAGTAGCTAATTTACAGTATCTTATAACACGACCAACTTTTGGTCGTTTTTAGCTTAGTCATTAATTGGTTACCTCAATTTTGTTATCTAGTTGTATATTTGGTCATTGATTTGGTCATTGATTTAGTCACTGATTTGGTCACTAATTTAGTCATTCATTTGGTCTTTCATTTTTTCATTGATTTAGTCATTCATTTGGTCACTGATTTAGTCATTGATTTGGTCTTTGATTTGGTCATTAAATGTCACAATTAATGACCAAATATACAACAAAATATATTACTATATGATCACCCGAGAAAACCAATTAATGACCAAAGAACTATGACCAACATGTTGGTCGTGTTATAAGATACTGTAAATTAGCTACTAATAGTCATATATATGCAAATTTTAGTCGTCGTTTGAAACCAATTAATGACCGAAGAAATGTGACTAAATTTTAGTCTTGTTATAAGATACTGTAAATTAGCTACTAATAGTTGTATATATGCAAAATTTAGTCATCATTTGTAATCACAAATTTATCATTTGAAGTAGCCATTTATTCATTATATAAATGACTAATTTAGTAGTTTATATTCATTTCATTTAATTTCATTAATAATCATTATAAATAACTAATTTAGTCGTATATTCATTTTATTTGTGTTCATTATTAATCAACATAAATTAATTTGTATGACTTAAAAAATGTTATACAATGTGCATGTTCATCTAATATGAAAACAAAAAGTCGCATATTTTAATTACAATACCAAACAACATCAAGTACAACTATAAATAATTTCAACCACATAAATTATATTATATGAAATATTAAAGTATTACAATATGAGTTTCCAACTTTATATTAGTTGGACTACAATTTGCACATGAAATGATGTTTCATCACTTCAAAACATTATCGTTGTGTTGTTAAGGCATTACAGGTGAATTCACCAACTCTGAAGACTTGATCATCAGTCTTTATATGTGTGTCTTATGCGAGATATTGGCTCTAAGGGTATCACCAGACCAGTTCTCCTCTCTCTTTTTGCATTTTTCGCTCCAATGTTATTGCTCTTCTCTTTTTTCAATTCATGCTTCTTACCATCAACACTGATTTCATTTTCTGAAAACAAAAGAAAATACAATGTAGTGTAAGAAATTAAAGATAATGAACACTAGAATATAACATAAATTAGACTATAAATAGTTAATACAACATATACCTTAACATCAACAATGTCAAAGCAATTTTCCTTCAGCATCAATTTATGCAAAATAAATGTCACGTTATTCTTTCCCATTTCTCGACATGC
Organism: Pinus albicaulis; assembly: GCA_034641835.2. NCBI lineage: Eukaryota > Viridiplantae > Streptophyta > Pinopsida > Pinales > Pinaceae > Pinus > Pinus albicaulis. The sequence goes on along the minus strand of JAXQQM020071516.1, from coordinate 15,156 downwards.
TACATATGAATGTCAAAGCAATTTTCCTTCAGCATCAATTTCTGCAAAATAAATGTCACGTTATTCTTTCCCATTTCTGAACATGCTACATACGATAAATTGAAAATCACATAAAACCAAGAGCAAACCCTTTTCTAACCAAAACAAACAAACAAACAGTGCCTCTAATAAAACTTCATTATAATATTAACAAATGAAAAAGAGAGCTAGTGGACCATTTGTGTTGTTTGACTTTGCCTATTTTTGTTATAAAGTGCTTGAGCTTCAGAAACCAAAAAATGTGAGCACAAGCTAAAAACTAACCAACCATTCACTTTTCGACATGAGAGATCACAAATAAACCACAAAATTGATCAGGCATTAAAATTGTGAGCAGACTACCCTGAAATTTTCTTCTTGAGAAATACCTCAAAATCCCCTAGTTTCTAATAAGCTTCTTGGCTATGTACCTCCATCCTTGATTTCCCTTGCTATATCTTGAATAAAGAATATCCCTTCAACAACCAGTTTTGCGAGAATCCTACCAAATAACTCAAGAGCCTTGGGTGCATCAATAGTAGCATCCTCCAATGAAAATAGTACAATATCCAACCTAGAAACATCAAAATTATATATAGTTATAATGTTGAAGAGTGTAACTAGGTAGGTCTTTATTATAATGACTATGTAATTATGTACTTAATATGTAAAGATGAAGTCAATAATAACAAAATGAATTTTTGGTTTACTTGCTTCATGGGTTTCATGAGCAAGATTCTTAGTATAGGTCTATAGACTTCTTCTTGATGTCTATTAGGTACATAAATATAATTAAGAGTCATTTAAAAGGAGTGAAGAATACCCTCCAATACATTGCAGAAGAATGGCTTACAAACGTTGAAGATATGCCTATGAAATCGGCCTATAAACAAATTTTAAAGTTGACCTACATAATGGCTATAAGGTCAGCTTAATTACTTGGCTAGAACTACTATATATACCCTACATATGCTACGGTTAAGAGAACATATCTGCGGATGATACTGAGGTTATACAACGTGCAAAAGAAGAAATTTTTGCAGATTCTACTAAGGCAATACAGCGTAAAGAAGGGAGCAAAGATTAAGTTAACGTCTAGGGTAGAACACATTAAAAGAAAGAACAAATTTCCGGATCTGTCTCTGAGGTAATGCATATATTTAAGTAACAATTACAATCAAGTTTGAAGTTAACAAAAGGTGGAAGAAAGAACAGGAATTACGTATTATTTTTAAGGTATAACAAATCAGATCTAAGGACAAGATTGTCTACGTATAAGTCTGAAGGTGACAGCATTTGAAAGATAGCAAATACAAGAATAGTTTTGATTGCTGACTTATCTAAAGGAAGAATTGAATGATACAACTTCCAAGGTAACTGAAGAACGTATTCTACAGAAGCAGCTAAAGGTTATTAATTGCTGAAGTAACTGGAAGATTGAGATATTGACTAAAGGATATGATTAAGTTATCTCTGAGGAAAGAATTGTAAAAGTCAGAAACCTCAAGTAAGGAAGGTAAATCAGAGATTTTCCTTCCTAACGATATTGCAAAATACTCAGTTGAAGCTATTATTCGAGCAAGTTGAAATGTTGCTAGACAATTTGTTTCATAACATTAAATAAAAGCATAAACGAATCTGGAAATTCAGGAATCATCCCTCCAAGTTGATTGCCTCTCAAGCGAGAAAATACAAGTTCCTGCATCTACCCAAAACTATAAGAATTCGACTAGTCAAAATATTTTGACACAAATTAAGGATCTCCAAGCTACTACATTCACCCCAACCCTCAGGGAAGGTTCCATTTTGAGTTTTCTGTAGAGCCCAAATAATCTTAACATGAGGAAGTGTGATAAGATCGGTAGGAATATCTCCTTGAAAATAGTTGAGCTCCAATTTTTCACTGTTTGATAAACCACTAGTAGGCTCAGAATCAATATAATATTTTCCAAGGGTGTAGTCCAGTGGATTTGTGAAAACAAGTACATCATGCTCATGGAAATTGCCCAGCTCCTTGTGAATCTCATGAGTGAGGGAGTTCCTTAAAACATCTAGCATTTCAAGCATGGATTGTTTGCCAATCTCTATTGGGATAACTCCATCTAAAATATTTGGAAATATTTGTTTTCCAATCTCTATGATCGACAAAATTGGGATGAATGATTGAAAACCATAAATACATCTTAACCTTAGATTTATTAAATTTGGAGAGATAGATAAAACCAAAATACAAATCTTTTAATACTTAATACATCTCGATATATATATATATATTTCGATATATATATATATATATATATATATATATATATAAGTACTATTATTTTTTGTTTATTTTTTGTGGGAGTATTTATTTCAACAATTTTTCTGGTTTTTTATTTATAAGCTTTACCCAGTGAAATATCTCAACTATATTGGCCATAGCATGTACCTAGCCACTTTAAATTCAGTTATAGAACTCTCACCTAGTTACATATTTCATCCATATTGAGTTGTAAAGTGGACCTGGCTACTCTAGGTGAAATTATAGATCCTTCATCAAACATAACTTGCATTTGAAAAGTGAAAAGGATAACTTGTATAGAGGCACCTCCTGTGTCAAAAATGTAACAATAAAACTCACCATTATGTACTCTATTCTTTTGTGCATATATCCATCAGAACTGACCATTCAAGTTATACTCTTTGATAAGTCTACGCATTTTTCTAGTTTTGACACCTTCTTTGTCTTTGGACTTTGATGGGTCAATATCGCCAACAACCACAACAAGGTTAACTAGCTCTAGCTTTAGATAAAAGCATGCTTGGGGGCATTTCCAACTCCAATGGGGCTTGGAGAAGATAAGAGAAGAAGGGTCAAGCTTGTGGATTCTCACTAAAGAATCATAGGGTAGCCACTTTTTGTAATGAACAATATCTCTAATTTAACCTACCTTTTAGTTATCACCTCTGTCAAAATCAGTTCCATCTACTAAGGGCATAAAACCAACAAATATATTTGTATATGATGATATGTTTTCTACATTTATAACATTTCATGTTAGAAGGGTTTTTTTATTATTTTTTATTTTTTCAATCGAGTTACAACATTGTACACATTGAATTGCATTACTGCTGAAAAGGATACGTGCATGAGAGCTTAGAAGAAGTTTTTATACCCCTTTCAGGACTATCTACTATATGCCACTTGTCTTTGGTAAACTTCATGTTAAAATTGGCAACTAGGGAGAAATTCTACTCTAGTCTATTCATTTGATGGAGATAATAATCACATTGAATTCCTCTTTTCAAGAGGACGAAAATTGATCTAAAGATTGTCAAACTTGGTCAAGGAAAACAGTTGTTTATACTAAAGGAAATGCTACAAGTTATATTTTTGTTAAGGTGGGATAAATTGAAAATTTGAATTTTAAATTTGCCTCCAAAATCATCATATCAAATTGTATATAAGGGAATTCCTCCATCCTCAATTGACACATCTCTTGGAGAAGTTTGTTGGAAAGAAAGGGTCTTTGTTTTGCCGCAAATTAGGAGGGTATTTGTGCCATGCTTTCAATGGAGATGTTCATTGAAGTGTAAGGGTTTTTTTTTGGGCCCCAATAATGAGAGGTGGCTCAACGTAAATGTATTAAGGTTATTTTAAAGCCTATTCCAGAGAACGAGAGGCTGGGTTGAAGGCCGATATTATTCGCTTTAGGGTCAAGGAAAGGAGGGTTTATTTTCTAATCTGTTAAAGGTTGAACCAAGGCTATGCAAGGCCACAATGGAAGGTTATTAGGGTGTCACAGAGGAATGTGGCAGGCCGCTTGCCTAGCCACTCCCTACAGGGTTGCGTAGAGGCTTGAGGAATTGTCACATGCCCAAGAATAATAGAGAGCGACTTACCTTGCTTAGGCCATAACATATGGGGGTTGTTAGAGTGTCTAAGGGTAATTGCTACATACAAAACCCCTAATCTGGCCATGGTCTACAAAGAGGAGTAACAACCTTTTTCAGGATGTCCGAAGTTCTGATCACAAATTGGAAAAAGGTATTATATGGACTATGATTTTTGCATCCTTATCATCAATTAAGAAGGACACATTCATGTTCAGGATTGAGCTACTCTTACACTATGGTTAGTAATTGTTTCATTCAGGAGTAAAGGGTTGACTGGATTATGGTATTACTCAACATATTGACAAATCAATTTGATTTTATGTTTACTCTCTCTATCTCATTCTCTGTTGAACATTTGATCATGATAATAATAAGAATTTATCAAGGGTTTTCCCCTTCTTGGGGTTTTTCCTTGGCATGATCCAATCGTGTGTTCTTTTGTCTTAGCATGTCTTCTACATTTACTTTCTATGTTCTTTCTTTAGTTACTATCAATGGATTATGTGATTGCTAATGGAATTAAATGGGAATTGTAATTGGGCTATATGAATCATTGAATTAATTGTCCTTAGCAAAGAAAATTTTATCAAATCTTAACATTTCAACAACATATTACACTCTTTAAATGGAAAATCAGATACAGTTTCAAAAAAGAGATTGAAAAATTAAGAGTGAAATGCATATATAAAGTCAGAAATTAAGAGTGAAATGTTTCTTTTTTTGCTTCAAAAGGGCATTTGACACAATCCCTAGAGATAAGTTGTGGTGTAGAATGGAAAAACTCAAAACTCCTTCGCAATATAGAGTTGTTATCCATAGGCTGTATGAATAGGTGAAAGTCAAAATTAGAACTTCAATAGGCATTTTAGAAATTTTAGAAGTGACATCGGATTCAAGCAAGGTTGGCCTTTATTCCTTACCCTTTTTGGTTTATATATTGACAAAATAGAAGAGTGTTTAAATCTGCAAGGTGGGGATGGTGTTCGGTTGAGGGAGTTTGTGATAAAGCTTATTCTATATGTCGATGATCTTATACTATTTGCTAAATCGACCCATGGATTGAAGATGCACCTATATGCCATTGAGATTTTTTGTAAATCAGTGGGGATGCAAGTCAATACCAATAAAACAAAAATAATGATTTTCTCTAACAAAAGGAATCAAAGCAAGCATACGTTCTTCTTTGAAGGCAACATTCTTGAAGAATTAAATGAATATAAGTACCTTGGGATCGATATCAAAAAAAAGCTTAATTTGGATGATTGCAAAAAGAAAAAAATCTTAGGAGGGTTGAAAGCATTATATGCACTTCAAAACATATGTACAGAGGCAAATTTATGGGAATGGAACATGACTAAAGTGCTTTTTGGAATCCTAGTTTGTCAAATGATAGTATATGGGTGTGAAATGTGGGCTAGCAACATCCCTCTTTCAAAATGGAAACAAATTGAGAAAAACAAAAAAAAGCTTGATCATGAGCAAGTTCAAAATAAAAATTTTGGTTCCTTACGAGATAATGTTGAGTGAAACAAGAGCAGCTCCCGTCGAAGCAATTTCTATGGTGCATCTTATAAGGTATCTAAGAAGAATTGAGCAAATGCGAGGAGGTAGATGGCTAGAAGTTATATTCAATGAAGGCATGAGTGAAATAAAGAAATCATGGATGAGACAAAACAAAAAAAATGGGTGCAAAAATGGAATATTTACCTCAATGCATGTACCAAAAATAGCAAGGAGTTAAAAAAAATTGTTATGGAGAAGTTTCGTAAGCGTATATGGGGAAACAAATTGAGTAGAAAGAAGGAGTACTATGTTCAGTTATTCAACCCCACTTGTGATCTCCAAAAAAATGAGTACATTGGAGCTAGAATTCCGTGGAGAGCAAAGATTCTTATTGCTCAATTAAGAAATAACTCACATCAACTTCGGTGTGAAACAAAATGGTGGAAGAGACTGAAAGAAGCTTGGGAAGAACAAGTGTGTACTTTTTGTACTTCTGGGGCTGTGAAATCGAAAAAGAATTTCATTTTGAAATGTTATGCTTTCAGAGACATCAGGGACAATTATGGTCGTATGTTAGCATCAATTATGTGGCATTATCTTTCAGTGAGGGGACTCTTAGAAGTTTGGGTCAGCTCGTCATCAGTTTGAGTAAGAAAATGATTGAATTGCAAAAGGAAAAAAACAAGGAAGAGGATAGTACCATAGACTATTTGTAGTCTCGTGGACATTAAAATATCATTCATTCATTCTAATGTGCAAACCTCTTTAGCCACTAACACGAACATAAAAGGTTGAAAGAGGGGATATCAATAGTCTTTTCACTAGATTCAACACCATACCGACTCTTGTGGCAAGGTGAAATAACTTTTTGTACCATTGGTCTCTATTTTTTGGAATGTCAATTCGAACTATCAAAATATTTTGTATAAAATCACCAATGTTCTGAGGTTTTCCCACCTCTCATTTCCCTTATTATATTTGATGAAATGTTTTGGAACTTTTTTAATCGAATGTTTCATTCGATTATGATTAAATATTTAGGCTTTAACTTCCACAAATTTGTCAGGATAAAATGGAACATGTTCGATTAAATTTTATTGTATTTGCAAGCAAGCCATTTGAACTTGGTTAGACCGAGATTCCAGAATTTCTTCCCTATGGGATGTTACATCCTGTTTCGAGTTAGTGAAAGTACACAACAAGTTTCAGGATATTTTGTCTCCCTCAACTAACTGAACTCGATCAAATCGAGATTCCAAAATTTCTTCTCTATGAGATGTTATATTTCGGTGTAGATTAGGGAAAATAATGGTGCATGGCCTGGACTTTTGTTCCAAATATTCTTTGAACAGGGATACCTTGAACCCCTTTGCATTATAATCCACCACGTCTGTGGTTGGATGATAGGCGTTAACATGACAACATGTTAACTCAGCAAGGTAAAACCAATACCAACCCTTCTAATTTCTCTTTTGGATCTACTCACGAGGATCAACATCAAAAGACTAATAACATAGTTTTTATACTCAATGCCCTAATTACACAGAAATTAAACCATAATCTAAAGAATAGATCCAATAGCACCTCATTTCTCTGAATTGGAGATCAAAATAAAAAGAAAAATGAGACAAATATTGAAGTGCATGAGTCCATCTTGTTAGTAGGATGAAATTTCCCCTTCTACCATGCAGGTTTGTTGTTCAAATAATTAGGAACTTTATAAAACTAACTCAGAGGTTTGTATAAAATCACCAACTTTTTTGAAATGACAATTCGAACCATCAAAATATTTTGTATAAAATCACCAATGCTCTGAGGTTTTCCCACCTCTCATTTCCCTTTTTCTATTTGATGAAATTTTTTGGAACTTCTGTAATCGAATGATCCATTCGATTATGATTAAATCTTTAGGCTTTAACTTCCACAAATTTTTCAGGATAAAATGGAACATGTTCGATTAAATTTTATTGTATTTGCAGGGAAGCCATTTGAACTTGGTCAGACCAAGATTCCAGAATTTCTTCCCTATGGGATGTTACATCCTGCTTCGAGTTTACACAGAAAATTTCAGGATATTTTGTCTGCCTCAGCTAACTAAACTTGCTCAAATCGAGATTCCAAAATGTCTTCTCTATGAGATGTTATATTTCAGTGTGGATTAGGGAAAATAATGGTGCATGGCCTGGATTTTTGTTCCAAATAGTCTTTGAACAGGGATACCCTGAACCCCTTTACACGATAATCCACCACGTCTGTGGTTGGATGACAGGTGTTACCATGACAACATGTTAACTCAGCAAGGTAAAACCAGAACCAACCCTTCTAGTTTCTCTTTTGGATCTACTCACGAGGATCAACATCAAAAGACTAATAACATAGTTTTTATACTCAATGCCCTAATTACACAGAAATTAAACCATAATCTAAAGAATAGATCCAATGGCACCTCATTTCTCTGAATTGGAGATCAAAATAAAAATAAAAATGAGACAAATATTGAAGCGCATGAGTCCATCTTGTTAGTAGGATGAAATTTCCCCTTCTACCATGCAGGTTTGTTGTTCAAATAACTAGGAACTTTATAAAACTAACTCAGAGGTTTGTATAAAATCACCAACTTTTTTGAAATGACAATTTGAACCATCAAAATATTTTGTATAAAATCACCAATGCTCTGAGGTTTTCCCACCTCTCATTTCCCTTTTTCTATTTGATGAAATTTTTTGGAACTTCTGTAATCGAATGATCCATTCGATTATGATTAAATCTTTAGGCTTTAACTTCCACAAATTTTTCAGGATAAAATGGAACATGTTCGATTAAATTTTATTGTATTTGCAGGGAAAACATTTGAACTTGGTCAGACCGAGATTCCAGAATTTCTTCCCTATGGGATGTTACATCCTGCTTCGAGTTTACACAGCAAATTTCAGGATATTTTGTCTGCCTCAGCTAACTAAACTCGCTCAAATCGAGATTCCAAAATGTCTTCTCTATGAGATGTTATATTTCGGTGTAGATTAGGGAAAATAATGGTGCATGGCCTAGATTTTTGTTCCAAATAGTCTTTGAACAGGGATACCCTGAACCCCTTTGCACGATAATCCACCATCCACCACGTCTGTGGTTGGATGACAGGTGTTACCATGACAACATGATAACTCAACAAGGTAAAAGCAGTACCAACCCTTCTAGTTTCTCTTTTGGATCTACTCACGAGGATCAACATCAAAAAACTAATAACATAGTTTTTATACTCAATGCCCTAATTACACAGAAATTAAACCATAATCTAAAGAATAGATCCAATAGCACTCACTTCTTTGAATTGGAGATCAAAATAAAAAGAAAAATGAGACAAATATTGAAGCGCATGAGTCCATCTTGTTAGTAGGGTGAAATTTCCCCTTCTACCATGCAGGTTTGTTGTTCAAATAATTAGGAACTTTATAAAACTAACTCAGAGGTTTGTATAAAATCACAGGTTTGTATAAAATCACCAACTTTTTTGAAATGACAATTCGAACCATCAAAATATTTTGTATAAAATCACCAATGCTCTGAGGTTTTCCCACCTCTCATTTCCCTTTTTCTATTTGATGAAATTTTTAACTTCAGACCGAATGATCCATTCGATTATGATTAAATCTTTAGGCTTTAAATTCCACAAATTTGTCAGGATAAAATGGAACATGTTCGATTAAATTTTATTGTATTTGCAAGGAAGCCATTTGAACTCGGTCAGATCGAGATTCCATAATTTATTCCCTATGGGATATTACATCCTGTTTTGAGTTAGTGAAAGTACGCATAGTAAATTTCAGGATATTTTGTCTCCCTCAGCTAACTGAACTTGATCAAATCGAGATTCCAAAATGTCTTCTCTAGGAGATGTTATATTTTAGTGTAGGTTAGGGAAAATAATGGTGCATGGCCTGGATTTTTGTTCCAAATAGTGTTTGAACATGGATACCTTGAACCCCTTTGCATGATAACACACCACGTTTGTGGTTGGATGACAAGTGTTACCATGACAACATGTTAACTTGGCAAGGTAAAACTAGTACCAACCCTTCTAGTTTCTCTTTTGGATCTACTCACGAGGATCAACATCAAAAGAATAATAACATAGTTTTTATACTCAATGCCCTAATTACATAGAAATTAAACCATAATCCAAAGAATAGATCCAATAGCACTCATTTCTCTGAATTGGAGATCAAAATAAAAATAAAAATGAGACAAATATTGAAGCGCATGAGTCGATCTTGTTAGTAGGATGAACTTTCCCCTTCTACCATGCAAGTTTGTCCTTCAAATAATTAGGAACTTTATAAAACTAACTCAAACCATTTGTTTCTTTTCAATCATTATAATAACTGGATAATCTGCAGAGTTTCTGAAAGCTCACAAGATTAATCATCAATGTTATGCCTGACTTAGTGGGGATCATTGACTAAGGCTTTTCCCATAGAAACACAAGATATTCAAAGACCCCTGCATTAATCCTACAACAATATTCAACTATTATTTTTTTCCTCTTGTTAGTTATGCATTAATCCTACAACGATATTCAACTATTTTTTTTTTCCTCTTGTTAGTTAAGTGCACCCCTCATTATTTTAAATCAGTGAAGGTCTCAGTTAAGACATTATATCAGTGAAAACATTGTAGGAAGGAAAATATATGATAAGGCAAAACAGGTATTCCAAGTAAGGTGCCTTCATATTCATGTTGCAAGGAGTGAATACTGAAATGTGGGAAGTTATGTCCTCTACAGAGAGAGAGAGATATATTCACCTCCACCATGGGTGGTAATTATGTTGGGAATGTTGAGGTTAACAATGTCCTTCAAGGCCAAGGGCTTCGTGAGTGAGAAGAGTGTGTCGTAGATTTGGAGTTGGGGCGAGGAAGAAGTATATATTTCGAGGGTGACATCTGGAGCAGAAGCAATAATAGAAGTTGCTGAAAAAAGAGGAAGACTCACCCATGGTCACACAACGACTGGGTGATTCCCACATTATAAAGGTGAAGGGGTGAGGTTCTATGATAAATTCATTTGTTCCTCCATACTTGTCTGCATTTACGATAGATAAAGCACACTCTCGACAAACATTTTCAGACTGACTATTTCATCCTTTCTATTAAAATGTTTAATCTCACTTCTGTAATGTTAGTACCCCTCATTATTTTATCTGATCCTTTGCACTAGATCCGAACAAACAAAAAAAACTGGGGGCACCAAACACGCAGATCCACTGAAAATATAGGGAAAATGTTCAGGAAGAATCATATTGGAATCAAGATCTCCATACATATATTAAATGTTCAGGAAGAATCATATTGGAATCAAGATCTCCATACATATATTAATAACGGAAAATCCATAATATCACTAAAATATTCAGGCTTATTAGTCTCATGTATGATCAACAAGATATAGAAATGAATATCGAACTTTGATTGTTGTTATCAGCATATAAATTAGATCATGCGTGTATCTCGTGGGACCATTATACAATTGAATAAACATGAGCTGAATTTGGTAGAATAGGCTTATATTTATCATTGTGATGAATTATTGACTTGAATTTTTGAATAACATATGTTATTGTGAGTTAAAATTTGTTAGCTAGCCATCTTATGTTTATGAAGATGCCACTGTCATTGCACACTATTTATATTTGGTGATGCCCTAAATCGAATTGAAACCCTAGGACAAAAAAATGTGAAAATTTCCCTCGTATATTACATTTGAACATGTTTTTTCCCATGCCACAGTTTAAGCAATTGAATTCTTTTTCAGTGGGATTGTTAAAAATACTTGAAGTCCACTTTCCCAGGTGCTTGGGGTGTGAGGGGTGTGTGCACCAGACCCTTGGGGACGAGTCCCTATGGAACATTGTCAAGGCTATAGTTTAAGGAGTTGAAGTTGGGGACGAGTCCCTGTGGAACATTTTCAAGGCTATAGTTTAAGGAGTTGAAGTCCTTTGTCAGGGCTTTGGGTGTTACCATGAATGCTCAGCATTATACCACAAACTCTATAAAATATAAACTAAAAAATAAATATTATATTTGTTACTGTCTCTGGCTCCAACTCAAGCCTTAGGTTTTAAGCAGTCGGATTACATTTTCAGTAGGGTTAGTGTAAATTCTTTCCAATGTATCTCAATGTCTATAAAATATAAACTAAATTTAAAAAATCCAATACTATCAGTGGCACCTAGTCAACAAATAGTTTTCACCATATGACTGCAACTATTCAAACATGATAAACTCTAGGGCACGTCATCTGTGGCTCTTTGTCATCTCAGTTGTATCATAAATACCAATAGAAGACGGTGCATGGGCACTTCATGTTACTTCGTATACGAAAAAAAATTGGAACGTTCTAACAATGGTCTCAAATAATGTTTTTCTGGCTTCACTGCATCTCTCACAATTTCCTCCTAGTAGTGAGAAACATAATTTATTGCCCAATATTTCAAATAATGGCTCTCTGATATGTTGTTTTAAATTCTCATAATTTTACAACATTGGTCAAAATCTAACAACTACTACCCCTAACGTCCCCAATGCTTCTGTCAATAACACTCCTAGATTTTCTTTTTAAGTGTTTCATAAACCATGACAAAGAGTCTGTACTGCAAAGAATGTACATCCTTCAACTTTGTTGCAAGGACTGAAGCATTGTAACAGGACCCATTGATGTTGTTGCATACTCGACATTTGGCTTGGGTATGAAGTGGGTCAAGTCTACTTGTTTAGGTCAAGCTCTGTAACGCCTAGTCTGACACACCAAGACTCCTGGAATCTGACCAAAATTGATGAGTTTGATGGAATTTGAGAAGTTTCTTGGATGGTTTGGCTAATTTTAACTATCTTGATGTATTTTAATGAAGTTTGGCATCCATCTAGCTATTTTTAGGAAACTACAGAAGCTTCCTAGGAATCAATTTTGGGCATTGGTAGCCTCCTTTTGAAATGCTGCCACTAACATATCGGCCTATTCGAAATGCTAGCACTAACATATCGACATATACCTCATCATGTGAATTCATGTAGCAAAAAACAGGATCATTACATGCTTAAATGACATACACAAAAAAAAACTCATAAAATTAATAGAGATCCAAAAGCCAATTGAAGGAATACTAAAACCACTGCATTTATTAGATCTGCTATGTCTAAATACCGCCACTACCAGCCTGAGGAATTGAACCGCGGTGAGAGAAATAACACTACCCCATTTCCACCGACCCAACTGTGCTCTTGTGACGTGCTGATTAGGCATCTTAGAGTCTTTCTTATGTAGTTTCATGATGAGCATTATTGAAGTTTTACACCAATTGCAAGGAATATCATTTTGACCAAAGTTTTGCCCCCCAGCCGCCCCCCGCTAAATTTACCGAGTGCTGATGGGTAGAGAGCCACGAGAAGGGAACCCCAGCATGCACCCTAGCACTCCGTCGACTTCACTATTGAACCAACCAACCAGTTAGAAACCAGGAACTGATTTAACAAGCCTGTGGAAAATGTGTCTTTGGAGCAGAGAGTAAAACCCTAGTTGAACAACCATTTAAAACTGAGAAATTCATGTGACAACTACGTGAAATGACTCTCTATTTCAGTTAAAATCCTCCACATAAAAAATTTCCAACTGAATGCAACATAAAGCAAAAATCCTTAAACCTTAAAAGACAAAGTTACCTTAAAACCCCACTACAGATCCTGTTCTGCAAAATGAGAGAATAAGGTTCGTGGTTTGCTCTTTTTCTTCCATTTTTTATTTAATGCAAATGAGACAATGAAGAGTGTGTGTACTTACCTACAGGCCCTGCTTGGATGAAAACTCCCTTTCCTAAACTTGGGCATCCAAATTTCCAACATAGGCTACTGTAGCATCTTGATTTCTTTCAACTGTATGCTGCCCTAATAGATTGGCTCTTATGCCCGGTGTTATCCTGCTGGTCATTTCTGCTTAATACTACTATACATTCTACTCAAACCCCATCATGTTGTGGCTCTAGATCTGTATTTGTATTTGATTTGTTGTCCTTCTGCTGATAGTTATATGGTAGGTGCTCCTAAAGCGCTCGTAAAAAATTGAGAACATTTCTTGCGAAAGCGGGAAAACTCCTCGTAAAAAATTGAGAACATTTCTGGCGAAAGCGGGAAACTCCAAGAAAGATTCCTTTTCAAAGGACATTGAATATGAAACCTTAAAAAACTCGAGTAATACGACTAGCGGAAGAGGGAAAAAATCCGAGCAAGATTATTTATATATATCTCAAAGGAAATTGAATAAGAGAACTTAAAAATATTGAGTAATATAATTATTTCCCCACCCACTCTACAATCATGTATAAGGTTGATGTGTGATCAATTGTAAGGTTGGGTAGTGTCTAATTAATTGTAGGGTATGATGTGTGATCAATTGTAGGGTAGGGTAGGTAGTGTCCCATTAATTGTAATCAATATATTTAAGAACATTTAAAAAAAGGAACTACAGAATAAATAAAATATTTTTTCATACTTACTCTAAAGGTATGGTATATATATATATATATTAGAGGTATGGTATATAAAGAAAATTTCTTTTTATTTTTATTTCAAAAAAAACTCAAAAATGAGGTTTTATTTAGATGAAGTCTATGGGAAGAATTCCATGGGATAAATTAATATTAATACCATAGGTCAAATACCATATTTATAAAGGAGGTATGGTAAATAAATAAATATAAAAGAGGTGATGTGGCCGAGGGCTGGGGCTAACGGCCCGCCCCTGCCGCGCTAACTCTCGAATCTTTAGTCGGTGGTTATGCGCTAAAACCATGACGTAGGGCCAGGCGTCAAACTCTACCCTTTTAGGATTAACCCTTTATGTGTCCACCTGGGGTTACATGTCACACCATGGGACTAGGCTAGGGCCTACATCCCTTCCCCCCTCCACCAAACGCATGTCTAGTATGTGCTCAGTCCTATAGCTTGCGAATATGAATAGGAGTTGGGGTTGGTCCAGTCTCCTTTGCTCCATCCACCTCCCCGAAAAGTCATATAGGTGTGATACGACCAGGGGTTGGGGCTCACCGCTCGACCCCTCCTCCCAATGCACCCATACATGTGATTCAAATATAAATGACAGACATTATGGTTGAGAACCACTTATAGGCGAGATGGTAAGGATTTGGAGTTTTTTGTGGCAGGTCATCAGTTTGATTCCCACTAAGGCCTTTTGACCCTTAATAATGTTTTAGCCAATGTGGAGGCACTAGGTGGCAACCTCTAGTTGGGCCACGTGGTAGCTTCCCATTGGGAGAACAAAATACACTGTAACCAATAAAATTGGGCCAACTCACACTTTAGTTTCAAAAATGCAATTTTTCATTTCCGGAGTGACACAATTAAAAATTACTAACGTAAATAACTAATTCATATACTTGTTGTACTTATTATCTTGTCATATTTTTATTCTTGGACTATAGTAGTCATTTATGTTAATCATTATTAATTTTTTCACTTATTATCAGTCATATATTTTATTCCTAGACTAAATTAGTCATTTTAGTTAGTCATTTTTAGTTTGGTCACTTATTATCTAGTCATATATTTTATCCCTAAACTAAATTAGTCTTTTAAGTTAGTCATTTTTAGTTCGGTCACTTAAAATTTCTCAAATTTAGTAGTAATTCACATGAAATAATTGCGGTGACTAACGTTTTTAGTCACCTAGTCACTAATTACATCATTTTCTAC
>JAXQQM020072722.1:0-24545 GCA_034641835.2 Pinus albicaulis | reverse complement strand
TCTATCCTTGTAATATTCCCTTTTTAGGAATATTTCCAAGATGCTAAATAGGAATTATGTGTAAGGGGATATGGCTCAAAATCTTGATACCACTGTAATATCCCGTTTCCAGGATATCTCTAGAACACGGCAAACTCCAACCAGAGATTGATTGGGAGGGCATTTACCGGATATGTCGCCTCTAGAAGAGTACGATATCCGGAGGCTATCTAGCCCTTTCCAGACTCTGTCTAAGAGTGGAATATGAACACACCAAGTGGTATAGAATTAGAACGCTCGAACAATGATAATGCAGCAAACTCTAGTATCCTAAAATGGAATTCTCAGCAGATCAAGACTCAAAAACGCATTCCTCAAGAAATTATGCTTCATCCATTATTAAAAGTGTTTATAAACACTCAAAAACCCACTCCAAATACTGCAGCAACCTTTACTCATCTTTTAAGGGCAAAAAGGGGGGGGGGGGGAAGTGAGGATTTTGGCCCTAAAATGAGTGGATCAGCCAATCTGCGTAAAATTACGGGTCAAGGTTATGTAATATGTTATAGTAGGTCAAGAGGGACTTCCATGTCGAATTTCAGCTTTAAAAAAGGCGTTTTTCTATGTTAAACAGTTCCTCCTTCCCGACTAGTCAAAAGAAACCCTGATTTCCCAAGACTTTGAGTATGCAGAAATTTTCTGAAGCAAGGGAAGAGATTTTTCTGAAGGTATGAGATGTAAAAAAATATTAAAAATCATATTATAAGTCTATGGACATGGCATAGGTGTTAAGCAATGTTAAACATTCGATTCTCATAGAAAACCTCCTCAAGAATGAGGTGCCGCAAGACAAGAGAATGAACCAGAAACCCTTTAGCGTTTTTCCAGAAGCTATGAGAAAATAAGATGAATATATAGCCAATAATATATAGCAGCAAGAGAGAGTAAAAATATTGAGGAAACAACCTCTCAAGAGAAGAGATGCAAGCCTCAATAATACATGTACATGGCAATGAGAGAACACTGTTATTTCTGCATAAAACCCAGACTATAGAATATTGTTGCAAAATGATGTAAACGCATGGATATGACAATATATGGCTCAAATACAATAGGGGAGCAAGGCTCTAACCCTTATAAGCAAACATGTCTCAATCCTCCAAGGGATTGGCTGAAATACACAATATGGCAAAAATGTCGGAGTTGCTGGGCAGCGACTGGAACTCCAAACTGAAACCAAGTAGAGAAGGCTGAAGATGATGAACAACTGAAGTAGACCTCCTCCAATAGATCTCCAAAGTGGAAGGCTGATCCTTACACTTGAGATCTTCCCCACAAATCAACCGACAAACCCTCACTGCAGATACACCATGAAAATAACGCAGTAATTGAGAGGGACTGCGCAGTAGGGGTAGAATAACTATTGGCCTGATGCCAAGATCTGCAAATCAGCTCCAATATCTCCCAATCTGATTCTCCAAAGGAAAGAGAGACTCTCCCTCTAAAAAACAAGAGAAGGATGTGGTGTCGTAAAGTCACCATGGCAACACCCTACAACACAGTATTACGCTGTTGCAGCAATAATGCTGTCCTGGAGGATGATGCTAAGAAAATAACCTTACCCGAGCAGGCACTCGAAGTCCCCCGGGGGTAAGGGTGAGATCTCCGCACGGAGACACTTGGTGCACTAAACAGTGCAGCAGACGGGCTAAACAGCTAGCGTGCCAAAGAAAGACAAATGTCTCACTCAATAATCCATAATCCAAGCATCCAAGCCTGTCCCAAATGAGGAGGCTCCTCCATATTTTATAGTGTTGGTTTCCCTTCGAAACAAAATGTAGCCTCTCTCTCTCCTCCACATCCTCATCCTTATCCACATTCTCATCCTTATCTGCGCAGAAGCTTGGACAAACTTCTATAGTGTACACAGTCCCCCTTCTCCACGTGGTGTTGGGTCCCCCCCTTGACTCCCACTTAAGTCACAACGTTGTGCTACTAGGTGGATGTCTTATTTCATTTAAGTGAGTTTAGACCCTCTTTACTAACTTTTTATTTATCTACAAACTATAGGAGGAAAAATAAACAAAAAAGGAATATTCCAATTTGTTGTCGCAAATTAGGAATATTACAGTCCCCCCCCCGGCAAAATGTTGCTTGCCCTCAAGCAACTGCCTGAACAATTCTCCACCGATACTGAAAAATATGCCTGGGTCCCAGATGCGCCATTGAATCTCTTCTGACTTCTACATCACCCTGATATGAAGGGATCTCTCAATGCCAGGATCCCAAATTGATCTCTCCTGGTACCAGCCAACCAACGAAGACCATGACTCTTGCTGTGCTGTATCTGTCACGGTGTAGGCTATCCCATCGACTGTGTACCAACTCATCACTGCTCTCCACTCAAGGTGTGGAGTCTGGAATATAATGAGGAACATCTCCTCCATGTGGGTCCTCCATCTCCAAGCAATCATCCAAACAAAATGAGCCACCTCCCAACAAGGAAACTCCTGAAAATCTCCTTCCACCTCAAGCTCCAGTAATGAAGGTGGGCTGAAAATATGACCTTGGCAAGCATCATAGCTTACCCCATGCTGTCCTTATCTCCACTCATGACAAGTGTAGAGTGTATGCTGATCCTGGGCTGCAAAATCATTGCCCTCTAATGGCAAAGTGAAGAACAATCCTCCAGAGAAGGTTCCTCCAACAATGAAGAACAAGTTGGCCCAAAACAAACCATCCATGAAGAATAGGACATGGTCATCATGGAACATCCAAATGAGAGGTTTGCTGAAGGTTTTACATGATGATACATGATGCAAACAATCTCTCACAAGGATAAAACGCAGTCTCATCCACTGCAACTTCAGAAAATTACATGGCAAGCATTGTACAAGATCCATCACATCTACCAATGGATAGTAAATGGCCGAATATGACAACAACATAAGACCAAACACTTGCCCATGGTTGTACAATGGATGAATATCAATCTCATGGCCCACCTCAAAAGAGAACACATATGTAGTAGTGGTGGCCATGCCTCCTCCCATGCTCCCATTAGAACATGTAGTGCAGAAAATGTGAGAATTTTTCCCACTCATGGACACATCCAGCTCATTTGTCTCCCTCATAATCAAGCCTCCCATACAAATCTGATCTATATCAGCAAATGAAGGCATGATCAGCAATAATATGAAGAGAATGCTGAAGATTTCATGTGGTGCAAGAAGGTACCAACAGCTTCCCAAACAAGTATAACGCAGTTTTACAAGTTGTTGCTTGATGAAAGTACATGGCAAAATGTTTATGTTAACCATGCATGTCTTCATATGATACATGATATAGTGCGGAAAATGAACATACATGCGGTGATAAAACATTTTCCCAAGGCCACAAAAGAGATGGCTGCCTCCATCATGTAGAATGGCCCAATGAAACTCATGGAGAAATATGACAAGCTTGCCCTCTTGTGAAGCAATGCACTGCATAAGAATGGTAAGAGTATGCAAATCAATGAATGTATAAACAAACTCCTCACCATATGTTGGAAGTAAGATGGTACATGGATCTAGGAATGAGTCCTCCATAGTGTGTTGGCATGCTATGAAGAAGACTGAACCATGTGCTGCAAAAAGATAATCCTCCTGATTCTTGGAAATCCAAGTCAAGAAGAATATGCCATAGATGTCTCGATCATCATTACCTCCACTTTGTTCATCAAGTGCAACAAATAAGAAGTGATCCTGGGACCTATGGGTTATGGGCCCACTATATCTCTGCCGGGCACTCTTCACCCATAAATTTCTGCTCCACGGTGACAGCGTTGTGAGCTCATGCAAATAAGCTCCTATTAATAAAAAGCTCTGTTCTTTGACATGCTCCTTGCCAAAGACTCCTCCAATAATGCTGCAACAAATGTGGAATACTTCCCAAGATGGAAGTGCTTCCCAATCATCAAAGACCAAGGAGATAATGCCATCCCCTCTTCCTGCAACATCATACAAAGTGTGAGAGCAAATCTGCCCTTGCTCTCCCAAGCAAAGCAACAAGACATTTTGCTGCCTCCCCATACCTCCATCATACCAATCATGTGATGAAGACATAATGAATGATATGAATATCATATCAACACCATGCATCCATACTCTATGCTGCTCAATGATGCAAGTATCGAGCCATCTTCTCCCCATCCTCCTACTCTTAGGAAGAGTGTGTGCCATGTGATGGCCAAACTCTTTCAAGAGTAACCAGTGTAGCCAAGCCTCCTGATGCCCGGTATCATAGATCTGCAAGTACAAGTGATGGCCAAAATCCTTCAGGAGTAACCAGCGTAGCCAAGCCTCCTGTTGCCCGATATCATCGATCTGCAAGTAGCCTCCTAGCTCCTTGCTCATCAACCACATCCACTCAATCACTTGTGGATGCCTCCTTCTTCTCCTCATCCTGGTACTCCTCCCATGAGGGCTACCATCTCCCCAAATCAACTTCCTGACTTTGCACTTCATGGGATTCTGAAATGTAAACTTCTCAAGGATCAATGAGACCCTATCAAGAATCAAATAGGTGGTAGGCAAAAACCTCCCATCATGATGTGTATGGCTCAAAGGATGTCCAACACAAGCATGAGAGATGTTATCCATCCGAAGATGTCCTCCATCTTCTATCTGCTCTTGTGAGAAGGGAACCAAACCATTGCGTTCCATGGTGTGTTGAAGTGCATCTCCAATGAGATTTGACCCTTGGTCATGCAAAAGTAGATCTCCACATTGATCAGAAGAATTTGCTGCAACAATGGAATGTGGAAATCTTTCCATACCTTGATGTGCATTTGGAACTTCTTATAGAGCCGCAAGAGTCCCATCCTCAACAGTGTTGGCTGCCCCAACTGTTGATGCATGTGGCTGCTCCTCCACGAGTGTGACAGCATTTTCAAAAGCCTCCTCAAGAGGTGATGTGATCTCTTCTTCTCGATTAGAATTGGAAGCGCATGGTACTTCCTCTTCCTTTTCTTCATTCTTCTTGACCTCCTCAAAGGTGGATGTATCTTTTCTGGATCTGAAAAGAGATGAGAATAAACTCACCTTGTTCTTGTACTTAGACTCACAGGGACTAGTGGATCCCTCCTTCATGGGAGAAGGTGACCTCCCCGTGGTATGTTGCAACCTTGATTTTTGCATGCTAGAAGCTCCTCTGTTCCCATTGTACCTTCCTCCTTCATCCTGCCTGAGCTGACAGTAATCTCTGAAGGGAAAAGCTGCTTTTAAGTCTTCCCCCTTGTACTTCCATTCTCTGAAATAATCTCCAAAGGGTACACGATCATGCTGATGTGAGATCCTCATATTTGCCATAGATAACTAGCTCCACAGGCTGAGCCAGAACTATGATCTGATACCACTGTAATATTCCCTTTTCAGTAATATTTCCAAGATGCTCAATAGGAATGATGTGTAAGGGTATATGGCTCAAAATCTTGATACCACTGTAATATCCCGTTTCCAGGATATCTCTAGAACACGACAAACTCCAACCAGAGATTGACTGGGAGGGAATTTACCGGATATGTCGCCTCTAGAAGAGTACGAGATCCAGAGGCTATCTAGCCCTTTCCAGACTCTTTCTAAGAGTGGAAGATGAACACACCAAGTGGTATAGAATTAGAACGCTCGAACAATGATAATGCAACAAACTCTAGTATCCCAAAATGGAATTCTCAGCAGATCAAGACTCAAAAACGAATTCCTCAAGAAATTATGCTTCATAAATTATTAAAATTGTTTATAAACACTCAAAAACCCACTCCAAATACTGCAGCAACCTTTACTCAGCTTTTAAGGGCAAAAAGGGGGGGGAAAGTGAGGATTTTGGCCCTAAAATGAGTGGATCAGAAAATATGCGTAAAATTATGGGTCAAGGTTCTGTAATATGTTATAATTGGTCAAGAGGGACTTCCATGTCGAATTTCAGCTCAAAAAAAGGCGTTTTTCTATGTTAAACAGTTCCTCCTTCCCGACTAGTCAAAAGAAACCCTGATTTCCCAAGACTTTGAGTTTGCAGAAATTTTATGAAGCAAGGGAAGCGTTTTTTCTGAAGGCATGAGATGTAAAACACTATGAAAAATCATATTATAAGTCTATGGACATGGCATAGGTTTTAAGCAAGTTTAAACAGTCGATTCTCATAGAAAACCTCCTCAAGAATGAGGTGTCACAAGACAAGAGAATGAACCAGAAACCCTTCAGCGTTTTTCCAGAATATATGAGAAAAGAAGATGAATATATAGCCAATAATATATAGCAGAAATAGAGAGTACAAATATTGAGGAAAAAACCTCTCAAGAAAAGAGATGCAAGCCTCAATAATACATGTACATGGCAATGAGAGAACACTGTTATTTCTGCATAAAACCCAGACTATAGAATACTGCTGCAAAATGATGTCAACGCATGGATACGAAAATATATGGCTCAAAGACAATAGGGGAGCAAGGCTCTAACCCTTATAAGCAAACATGTCTCAATCCTCCAAGGGATTGGTTGAAATACACAATATGGAAAAAATGTCAGAGTTGCTGGGCAGCTACTGCAACTCCAAACTAAAACCAAGTAGAGAAGGCTGAAGATGATGAAAAACTGAAGTAGACCTCCTCCAATAGATCTCCAAAGTGGAAGGCTGATCCTTACACTTGAGATCTTCCCCACAAATCAACCGGAAAACCCTCACTGCAGATACACCATGAAAATAATGCAGTAACTGAGAGGGACTGCGCAGTAGGGGCAGAATAACTGTTGGCCTGATGCCAAGATCTACAAATCAGCTCCAATATCTCCCAATCTGATCCTCCAAAGGAAAGAGAGACTCTCCCTCTGAAAAACAAGAGAAGGAGGTGGTGTCGTAAAGTCACCACGGCAACACCCTACAACACAGTATTACATTGCTGCAGCAATAACACTGTCCTGGAGGATGATGCTAAGAAAATAACCTTGCCCGAGCAGGCACTCGAAGTCCCCCAGGGCTAAGGGTGAGATCTCCGCACAGAGACACTCGGTGCACTAAACAGTGCAGCAGACGGGCTAAACAGCCAGCGTGCCAAAGAAAGACAAATGTCTCACTCAATAATCCATAATCTAAGCATCCAAGCCTATCCCAAATGAGGAGGCTCCTCCATCTTTTATAGTGTTGGTTTCCCTCCAAAACAAAATGTAGCCTCTCTCTATCCTCCACATCCTCATCCTTATCCACATTCTCATCCTTATCTGTGCAGAATCTTGGAGAAACTTCTAGAGTGTACATAGGCCCCCTCCTCCACGTGGTGTTGGGTCCCCCCCTTGACTCCCACTTAAGTCTCAACGTTGTGCTACTAGGTGGATGTCTTATTTCATTTAAGTGAGTTTAGACCCTCTTTACCCACTTTCTGTTTATTTACAAACTATAGGTGGCAAAATAAACAAAATAGAATATTCCAATTATCTCGTTGCTAATTAGGAGTATTACAACGGTAGTGGCATTTGGTTGCTCCACCTCTGTAAAAAGAGTCTTGTCATGGTGTATATTTTTCAGTACTTGACAATCTGCAGAAGCATGTGAGTTGGTCTTATGAAAAGTACACCAGGGGGTATTGTGAGGTGTGGGGGATGAGGCAAAGACAACATTAGAAGAACCAGAGGGAGGTGGACCATTTCTAGCTTGAGGGGATCAGATTAGCGTACCCACATTTTGTTCCACAACCATGAATAAAGGCCTTGTCTAATGAAGTACTATCAAACAAATCAACTTCATGTCGAAAAATCATTAGAAAACCAGAATTAAATTTGATAATTAGTACCTCTTCGGGATTGAAGACATGGAGTTCAATGCACAACTTGAAAAAGACATCAATGTAAGCTTGCACTGATTGATTGGGTAGTTGTCAAAGTTCTAACCATTTGGAAAGGAGATTTTGTATATATCCTAGAGGATAGAAGTTTTCTCTGAAGGCCTCGCAAAAGAGATTCCAATATGTGATAGGCGTCGATCTGGTCTCGGCTTGTTCTCCAAGTTCGAAAACTAAGGAAATATTCTCAAGATGAGTATCCCACCATGTTTGTGCCAAGACTTCCAATTTTAGACCAGCAATCTGAAGTTTCATCCCCTCTTCCATCGTTGGACAAGTTTTGAAATATTTGGAGAGACTTTGGAGCCAAGAATCAATAGTCTCACCATTCATTTTCCGTGAGAATTTGGGCAGTTGAAAGCGTGTATCAAGCTGCATTTTCCCTGGCGGATGTTGTTGTTTTTGCAACGTAATTAGCTCTTGAAGGGCCCTAGCTAAATAATTTATTGGCGAGTCTACAGTGGAGGGCTCTTGACGCTCTTGACTGGGTGGCATGATTTTCATCCACCAAATGGATTGAAATGTATGACCCTTTAAAAAAAATCTTCGAACAGGTGTATGGCTTCCAAGATCTTATGTTGTGATACCAATTGATCTACTTTCATATCTAAAAATTAATGCAGAGAAAATCACAGAACATAATATAGACACGAAACAAGAATAACATAGCTTTGGAAATAATACCATAGTCTTTATTATGAGGAAGAGATGAGAATTTTATAACCAATGCAATCATTCTCCTTATTTTTTATTTTTTAATTACAAATTATATTTTTAGAAAATCAAATGCATTATTAGATAAAGAAAATACATTGAGTTGTTTCCTTCTTTCCTATATTTTTAGACGTTTCCCTCTTTTTTACTCTTAGATGTTTCCAAAGAAAGAGTGTGATTTTTCTTCATTGCCCAAGTAGTGAGAGGTTGCTGATTTTTGCATCCTTGGTTGCCCATGGATTCATATTATTAAAAAAAACATGTAGTATATTGGAGATTTGGACAAAGATGGATCTGTTAACTCAACTTATTTTCAATGAAATTAAACAATACAATAAAGGTTCACAAGGATTTATTTATTTTATTATATTTTTTACTAAGCGTGTCCATTATCAAATTGCATTTGAATTCATGGTTATTAAATTCAGTTTGGTGCGCTAATTAATATGAAAAACTAGATATTTTTTTGAACAAGGTGAATTATATGGATTAATTTTGTTTGGATAATCAATCCATATAATTCCCTGTCATCGACATTGTCATTATATCTGCTCACTGATTTCCTAATTTTCCTCGTCATTTTAACTCTTTTCCAACCTCATATCTCTTGTCTGGGGACCACCCTATAAATTCATGGGCATCACTACCACACCTTTTGCCTCTTTATTTTGCTTTAGATTTACTCATCTTTTCTCTGTTATTTCATACTTTTATCTCCTGATGCTAGAATTAAGGATCAAATCAGTATAAGTTAAGTTTATTTTGAAGTGTAAAGTTTGCATAGAAATTCAATTTGGTTAAATTTTAATATATTTTACTATAAATCTATTTTTATTCATGATTTATGTAATTTCAAAATGACAAAATTATTTGAAATGTAAATATATACTAGTACAATTATATTTAATGTGTTTAATATAATCTGATAGGCTTATATGAACCACATATACAACCACGTTAATAAAAGTGGTTGTATAAGCTAATAGATATTTATCAATCATTCTAATAATTATTACATGTATAGTGTTAATGTCACTATTAGAGATTGATTAATTATACTTACTATATAAATAATAACACACATATATATAATAATAACAAAATTAATATAATGTTATAATAGTACTAATAATACTTATTTATCCCTCACCATTATCGCCTATTAATATTAGCATCGATATTTCTTATACATAATGATGGATTTATAACCAATTCCAATATAAAAATAAATAAATTATTATAAGCCTTAATATTATAAACTCCAACATTATAAATCCTAATATTAATATTATATTTGTAAGATTGACATTATAAACCTTACAATAAATATTTTAAACCATAGGATTAATATTATAAATGGAAATATTAATATTATAAATAGTAATATTAAAATCCAAATATTATATACCTAATATAACCTAATATTAGAAAACCCAATATTATGTACCGAGTATTAAAAAACCCAACATTTCATATCCTGATACTAAATGTAATATTATAAACCAAAAATAAAAAACTGCAATATCACAAATCCAAGGGATTAATATTATAAACCCATGGGGAAATAAATGCAAGGGTTTAATATTATAAACCAAAGGGAAAATAAATACAAGGGAAAATATATAAAACCCTAAGATTAATAATAATAAACCCAAAGGAAAATAAATCCTAGGAAATAATCTTATAAAACCAAGGGAACATAAACACAAGGAAAATATATTAAACCCTAAGATTAATAATAATAGACCCAAAGGATTAATAAACTCCAAGTAAAATAAGTCTTAGGAATTAATATTTTAAATCAACTTAAAATAAACCTAAAAGAAAAATATGAAACCTTAATATTAATAAAAATGAACCCAAATGATTAATATTATAGACCCAAGAGAAAATAAATTAAATGGAAAAACATAAACCTTAGGGTTAAAATGTTACATTATTAATAAGAAAAATATGATACATCATGATATTAAACTTTAATACTAAATTGAATATTTTAAACCCTAACACTATTAAACCAAATAAATATTATAAGACATAAAATTAATATTATAAATGATAACGGTGTAAATCCTAAAATTAGTATTATAAACTCTAATAATAAACCTCATACATTAATGATATAAACGAAACACTAAAATTTGTATTATAAAATATAATAATAAACCCGAGATATTAAGGATATAAACCTAAGTGATTAATCTTATAAACTTTTGGAAATAATTGACCCAATGGATTAATTTATAAACCCTTAAGATTATTAAACTTAAAGGGTTAATATTACTATTAATATTAATATTATAAACCTTGAAATTATAAAATTTGATATTATAAATTCGAATATTAAAAATTGAACATTTCAAACCTTTATACTAAATACTATGTATAAAACCAAATATTAAAAATCCAAGAGATTAATATTATAGACCCAATGGAAAATAAATCCGGGGAATATTAAACCCTAGAAATTATATTATAAACCAAAAAGATTATAAACCCTAGGATTGATATTATAAACCTAAAAGATCAAAAATCTTGATATTAGTATTATAAACCTTAAGATTATAAACCCAAAAAATTAATTTTATAAATACAATAATGTGATATTGGTATTAATCACATAAATTTAAATACAATATAAATTTAAATATTTATAATTAATATTGATATTAATAATTATTAGTTATTAATTATTAATTATTAATAATTATAAATTACTAGTAACTAATAGTGTAATGTCCTCAATTTCTCTTCTTTTATTTGACAGTTGAATAGTCCTAAAGGGTAAAGTGGACCCAAAGGAAAACAATTATTGTGGACATATTTTATTTATTTTAATTTAATAAAATGAAAATGGAATTAATTTTGCAAAGACTAGATTATGATTAGACATTAGGAATCCAAATCCATGAGGATGGATAAGGTTCGTAAGAGTTTCCCAATTCTCCAAAAATCCTTAGAGAAAATAAATTAAATATTGAATTTTAGATTGGAGATAGAAATCTGAAAGGATACCCTGGTAAAGAGGAAAGTTACTGGGAAGAGGTGGAATAAACCTATAAAGAGGAAAAATCTAGTTTTAAAGTACTTTTGTGGAAGAATCAAAAGGAAAGCCTACGGAAAAAGGAAAATAGCATCATGATTAACTGGACACGGTTATGAAAACAAATTGATGGGAAATAAGGTTTAAATAAGAAAATTTTGGGTAGATAGAGGTTGTCAACTACTCGAAGACTTATATCTGCTCGGGGGTAGTTGTGGAGAAAGAGCTCATAGGTTGGCTGGAAACTAGTCTACCTTAATTGGTATGCACACATTAATTCATTTTGACTTAGAATTTTATTATTATTAATGTGAAGTTAATTAGTAGTAAGGAATTTGACTAGATCTGTTCAGGAGCATTTGTTGTATATGAAAATAATGTGAAAAATACTAAGTTGTAGTGAACCGGTAGGTCTATACATGTAAGAGAGTAGTCTATAATAAATATATTATTAATATGTAGTGTTGTACAGACAATAATATGAAGAGCACCAACTCTCAGAATGTATAAACCCTGATGTAGGTTTAAATCTGAGGTTATCTGAACTCTCAGAATTAATTATGCATCATAAAGTGCCTTAGCATTATTTTAAAAATCATGAAATTATGTGAGCACACTAGTACATAATGAAAACAACAATGTCTGATAGTCAATGTAAATTTGGAACATTCAAGTAAATTTTCTATTATGATAGAACTGAATAATTTAATACTCTAACTAAGACATAATAAATAGTAATAATTTCAAGGAGGAACTCATAAATTATTACTAGAACTAAACCACATATTTTAGAAAAAGTATGAGACATGGATTGAAAACATAACTTCAGGAAGGGAGAAAAGTTTATATTAAATATATTACAGAGTTATGTAAATTCAAGGATATAAATCCATATACATATAAATTCTAATTCAACTTTGGTTTAACTAATTATACAAAATTGAGGACTTTGTACGACCAGTCACAAAGTGTATAATTTCTCCAGAATATATGTAGAGGTATCATAACAGAAATCCCCAAAATGGGTTACTAGACCAACCTGAAAAGGAAAAGTCCAAAGTTATGACTAAATATGAAACTGCTACCAGAAGTATTCAAACCAAAGATGATGTAGGGATTACATGCAGAAAATAGATATAAATAAATTAATTCTGGAGCATGATCATAAACATAAAATTAAGTAAAATATTACAACATCAAAAGGGATAAGGAATAATTACCTTGCTCACAGAGAGGGAAAATCTAATCTGTGATAACAAGAGAAAGCTAAATTGTTACAAGGAAAGATGTGAGGAACACCATATTCATGAAAAAATTAATTTAACTCAAGAAACTTATTTCCTTACAACCTTAGAGGAGTAACGAGACAAATTGGAAATGTAAGGAATGGTAGAATTCCTGTACAATTTGAAGATAATTCAAGGTATTAGCTATGTCGGTGCAATAAATTGAAGTACAACCAATAAAAATAGCTACCTAAGAAATCGCTGAAACAGTAAGAACCAATGTAAAAATTCCTTATAGTTATAAAGGCTAGATTATTATGAACTAAAGGACATAACATAGCTCTACGAGAACTTTGGAGGATAAATCAAAATTTCTTAGTTGAGAATAAGATGCAATTTCGTATTCTGGAAAATTTGAATGTGTTTTCCAAATAATATTTAAAACACTAACACAAAAATTGTTAAGGGAAACTAAATTATTCTTAACCTTGTAGTGGCCTCGAAAAATCCCAAGCTGAGGGAGCACGCCTAGACCGTAAACTAGAAGTGTAAGGGAGAAAGAACAGGAAAAATAAATGGACGTTACTTGTAGGTGATGGTGATTACTTAAGGAGAACCATTGGAGCTTAAACGCAGGGCGTGAATAATTCCATGACTTCCATTGACGTACATATCACGTTATACTCTATCATAAATCCATATGACTAAAGAAATAATTAAAAAAAATTTTACTACCATCAAACAAACAAGAATTTCAATCTTATTTCATAAATTATGAGGGGAGTAAACGTATTGGGAAATTTCCTATACACAGAAATCGTTTAACTCTATTATTACCACAAGGAATTTACCGGTCGAAGTTGCATTTTAACAATCGACATATAACTAGAACCTTGTGTAGAAGAACACCGTGAGTTAAGAGATGAAATCATCTCTGAAACACTGGAATAGGCAAGCAAACAAGTTAGAGGAAAGAACTAGAATACATAGATTACCAAATACAAATCCATCAAATCCATTTAAAAGAAAAAGGGTCGAAAACTAAATTGAACAGAGAAAAAGAAGAGCAGTAAACTAAGTTAAGGAGGTAGAAATTAACAAGAAATGACAATTACGTCTTACCTGAGAAGATATACGAGGGTTTTGAGCTCACTCTTGTTGTTGTGGAAGACTAAACTCGCCCCTCATCATGAAACAAAAATCATTATAGAGCTAAGAGAAAAGACGTAGCAAAGACTAATGAGTCGAAAAATAGACAAAAAAAAAATAAAAAAAAATGAAATGATAAATGAAACCCTAAATCCCAATTCCAAGGAGATCCTCACCATCCAAGTGGAGGAATCCAACGTTGGGAAATTCCCGCATAGCTCAAAGGTTCCATCACCAATGAACGGGCCAATGGATGAGCCATGTGATTTTTTACAGTTAATTAAATGAAATACAATCCTGAGACCAAATAAAATCTAGAAAGTGATTTAACTTAATACGGAGACAAAGTTGCATTAACACCTTCGTAATTATTAAATCTTTGCAATGCAGAGTCACATATCTAGTGACTGACTACACTCACTAACATGGAGAAGGCGCAAGGTTGCTAACATAAGTTTAGTACAATATAAGATAGCATGGACGAAACCCTTACCATAGGGACATGGGAATACCAACAAAGTCACATCGAACCAAAAGTATCATATGTATTTATGAGTATGGGTTAAAGGATTTAAATGAAATCTCCATACCCTTTAACGTAGAGCATTTATAAAGGTAAGGTTAAATTATAACGTTTGAAATATGTGGCAACAATAAAAATGTGGTAATGGAATTAATGTAGGATGATGCCAAGTCAACAAGGTAAGTTCCATTATGAATAATATCATATATATAAAGGAGTAGAGGTAATATGATATAGATGGGTATATGGTAATACCTTATCTATGGTGTGAATTATAAATAATACAACGAAGGGAAGGATAAATAATCAAATTGTGGACCAAATTAGGAAATAGATAAGTTAGAGAGAAATTGGCCACTAAGAGTTAAGGGTGGGCCTTAACTAGTAAGCTACAAGTTTCCATTAAAAATAAAATAGGATTATTCCATTGACATGCTTACTCGATGAAATTATGAAATTGAATTTTAGTCTCAAAGAGAAGATGTTAAAATCGTGAAAGAGGCATCACTATATAAATCACGACTAGAAGAAAATATAAATGACACTAATTATGGAACGAGAATCTGAAAATTAAATATATTAAAAGTACAGCAACTAGAATGTTAGTAGACGATAATCGTGAGAATGTGATGAACCATAGTAATTCTATTGTGTGTGAATAGTATGAGTTCCATAAATAAATAAATAAATAAATAATTTTTGGAAGCGGAGATGTTACAAATAGTTAGTAATTATTAGTAATTAGAAATAATAATTAATATTTATAAATTATTAAATATTAATTATAAATAATTATTATTAATTTTCAATGATTATAATGGTTAATAATTATTAATAATTATAATTAGTATTCGTAAGCCGAATAAATATTATAAACTAAATGGATTTCTACTATAAACCCCAAGGATTATTCATATTAAAGACCAATAAGATTAAAAACCCAAGGGATTAATATTAAAATCCTAGAGAATTCTTTAGCCCAAGCGATTAAAATTACAAACCCAAGGGATTAATAAACCCAAGAAATTATGAATATTATAAATCAAAGATTGATATTATACACATTAGGTATTATTAACATAAGCTATCTATAATACCAAAGTATTAATATTATAAAACCTAGGGATTAAAAACCCAAGGGATTCATGAACCCAACTAATTATTAATATTATAAACCTAAAATATTAAAAGCAAAAGGAATTAACAAACCCAACTAGTTATCGGTATTATAAACATAAGGGATTAATAAACCCAACAGATTAATTTTATAAAGTCAAGGGATCCCTAAACCTAAGAGACTAGTA
Organism: Pinus albicaulis; assembly: GCA_034641835.2. Classification (NCBI taxonomy): domain Eukaryota; kingdom Viridiplantae; phylum Streptophyta; class Pinopsida; order Pinales; family Pinaceae; genus Pinus; species Pinus albicaulis. Next base: position 8,734 of record JAXQQM020072722.1, on the reverse strand, counting down.
TTATAAATCGATTATAAGCATAATATTAAAATCAAATTTATTCAATGTAGCATAATGACATTGATAAATTGCAATGTAACATATCAAGAAATTAATGTTATAAACCCAAGGGATTAATATTAAAAATACAATAGATTCATAAACCAATGGTAGTATTAATACTATAAACCTAGGTGATTAATATTAAACACTAGGTTTAATACTCTAAACATAGTATAAGTATTAAACCCCATGAATATAAACCCTAATATTAATATTATAAACCCTAGGATTAAAATATCAATTTTAATATCAATATTATAAAACCTAAGATTATAAACCCTAATATATTATTATAGATATTATTTATTGTTAGGTCCCTATATTAATAGTATAGTCCCTTATTGTTGTTAGTGTAACCCACTTATTGTTATTGTTGTGCCCCTGTAACCCCCATATTGTTATAATTGTGCCCTTAAATTATTATTGTTAGGTCGGTTAGGATTACATTGTGGCCCCATGGACTCCTATATATAGAAAGGAGGTTTTTTCATTTGCATCATCCAAAACTTGTTCATTTATGTAATGTATTGGAGGTTGCCCCTCAAATTGGCTGATTTCTAAGGCGTTGATCTCACTTTTCTTCTATTTTTGGAGTTGGTTTCACAACATTTGGTATCAGAACTTTGGATTCTAGGGTTTTGTTGCTCCAAACAGGTCATTGTGGAATTTTCACTATAACTATGTTTCTACAAGGGTTCAAAAGCTGAAATTTTTAGAGCACAAAGCAGAAAGCTGGAGGAAGATCGTCGCAAAATTTCAGATTTTTGTTTGCAATATTTTTGAAGATATGATCTGTGTAAGTTAGGGATTTTTGTGGGCTCCTGAATTTAACCTAAACAGGTCATTGCAGAATTTTTTCTATAAATATTTTTCTATGAGGTTTTAAAATCTGAAATGTTTAGAGCGCACTTAAATTCTAAGGAACACTGCTGAAAAATTTCATATCTTGGTTCGCAATATTTTCGGAGATATGATCTATGGAAGTTAGGGATTGTTTAGGCTCCTGAATTTCATCTCAAAGAGGTGATCATGCGAAAATGTTCATAACTCTCTCTCTGAGCATCAGATTAGAATGTTGGAAAAAGTGGCCAAAAGTGCACGGAATGTAGTTTCATGTCTATAAATTTCAGAGCCGAAGGAGGAAATAGTGACACGTGGAAAGTCATACAAGTTCACTCTACTGAACTAGTCTATAATAAGGTCATTGTGAGAAATTGGACATAACTTTGTCTTGAAGAATAAAAATCAGGTCAAACCTGTGGCATTCGAAAGAGGATTTAGAGGGCTACCTCGGGGAAAAATTTCAGATATTGAAGATCTGAGATAACATAGATAATTTAGTTTCAATATCAAGCTCCTCAAAAGCAAGAAAAAGGTGTGTATTTTCATTTCGAATTACATAAGTCTCATTTGAAAAAATTAGTTTGAATTTATTCCAATGGAATATTGAAGAATATATATCAATATAGGGTTATACAATGCCCTCTAAAAAGAATCCAACACCCATTAAGCCTTCAGAAGGCTCTACTATGACTCATGAATATTAAGAAATACAACATGAGATGTCAAAATTACAAGAGCACGTGCACCTATCGCAAAGAGAAACAAAAAATGAAATCGAATTTTTGGCGTGGAAACTAAGATGGATATTTTGAAGAAAGGCATGGAAGCTAAGATGAATGGTTTGGAATCTAATATGGAGGGCATGGAAGTTGGCATGGAAGCTAAGATTGAGGACATAGAAGAAAAAATGAAAGAAAACATGGAAAACATGAAGAATTATCTAAAAGCAGACATCGAAGTTTTGACAAAGTTGATACAATAAATGATTCCTAATGGTAAAAGGGTAGTAGAGGAAACTCATGAAGGGAAAAAAATAAATATTAATCTTGATTTCGTAAAATCTAATGTTGGATTGAACACCTGCCATATTCCAAATATAGATATGAGGAATTTTGATGGTGTAACACCCCCAAGTTCTATGCTTTTCAAATGAGATATTTGAACATAAATCTAAAGGGGAGTGGACCCCAGTGGATGATTATTGTGTGGATGTGGTTAATTATTTAATTATGAAAAATAAATAAAATATTATGTATGCACTATGACCAGATGAGAAAATGAGATCATATGCCTAATCCATGAGGTGATGGAAAAAGGAAAAAAGACTTTCCCCAAATCTTTCAAAATTCCTTGAAAGAAATTATTTCTAATTTAGATTTTTGAGGAAAAATCTAAATTTCCCCAATGAAGAGGAGTAGTTGGGAAGAGGTGAGAAAAAGCTGGAAAAGCTGAGGAAAAGCTTAAAGCAGCTTTAAAGAGTCCCACAATGGGAAGCCTAGGCTAAACAGGAATAAAGCATCCTGAAATTCTGGACGCAGAATTGGAAACAGGCTTGGGGAAAGCACAACTTAAATAAGCTGCTCCAGAACAGATTGAGGCTAGTCTGTTCTGGGGAGGATCTCTGCTCGGGGGTGAATCCTGGGAGGTTAAGAGGATTCTAAGGTTGGGAGGACTGGTCATAGTAGAGGTGTGCATGCATAAATTTGGAGATATCTGTAAGTCTGTGTTAAACATATCCCTGGTTTACGAAATTGTGATATTATAGTCCTTTATGCAAATTATGAAATTGTGATGTTATAGTCCTTTATGCAAATTATGAAATTGTGATGTTATAGTCCTTTATGCAATGTATGAAATTGTGATGTTATAGTACCTTATGGAATGTATGAATTGTTATGTTATGTTGCATTATGCAACTGTTAGATGGATTAATGGTTCAGTAACTTATGTAATTGCAACTACAGCTATTGACAGTAGAGACAAATGGTTGGGTGTAGAGATGAGTACATTGTAATAATGAGGTTTGAGATGATAGATCAATTGAGTAGCCAATATAATAACTATGTATAGGTATAGATGGCTATCTTTTAAAGGAGTATTTAATTTCTGTGTGTGTAAACAGAAGATGTTAACAAACCAGTACCCATGAACATTAAGTTCCAAACAACTAAATCTATCATAACAATACTGATGGCACATAATTCACTGTGATCAATAACAGAAAGTAGGGAACAACAACCCTCAGCTGTGTTACAATGGAAAGAATTGTAAAAATTAGAATTTACAGTATTCTATTAGATGTAATGGTACACACATGGAGGTAGAAGTTGAATCCTAACTAAGTACGAGGATCTAACACTAGGGATTCTAAACTATCCAGTTCAGTATTCTCTCCCTCCATTGGAGTGAAGCAAGAGGAGCTGTTTCCTAGTTTTCCATGGAACAGTTGAATCTGTACCATAGTGTCACACATGTTGAATGGTTATAACAGACAAATAAGGGGGGAAAAAGCCTATTGCAAAATCTATTGTGTAATAACAGTTTGTGTGAGGGAAGATTGTAAGCATGTGTAAAATACCATGAACAGAGCATCTGGTTACCATCCATAGAACTACTGGGAAAGTAGTGGAGCAATGGTGGTGAACTGCGTAGAGATAGATGTATGCAAGGAGGCATACATCTATACTTCGATGCTGAAACTTTAACATATTGAAAATATTAGCAGGCCGGCAAACTGGGAAGTTTGATTAAGGGCCTAGTGATCATCCTGCATAGAAAACCTAAGAAATACAAAGTAAAATATATAGATATATAAGTCTACTATATGAACTGAGAAGAGGGGAGGTCAAGCCCAAAAATCCTCATGGAAATTCTTGTATTCCAGGGCTGTCTGTAAGTACTGAAAAGAATCTAAACCCCGGATAACAGTCTGCATTGTAGGTGATTCAGTATAAAAACTATAATTGTTATCGACGCATAAAGCGAAGAATATTGAGTTATGTTATATGGGTAGCACTCATCATAGGGGTGATGAATATAGACATATTATGAATATAGACCTTAAGAGAGACATGTTGAATCTCATTCGGAGTAAAATGAACCACTTATAGAAGAGGAGTTAAGAAATTTAGGAGGAGTAACCATGAGGTATAATGGATGTTACTAAATAATAACAGAATCCCATGATATAGAAAAAAAAAAATGGGTTTGGGAGACGTGACAAATGGTATCGGAGCTAAAGTTCAAAAATTGGGCAAGATATGTGCTCACAAGGAAATGGTTAACTGTCAAAAAAAAAAAAAATCCAGTTACTCTATTTTATGATGGTATGAATTAGCTACATATAAAAAGATCTAAGAGGAATTGCTTGATTTTTGTAGTACTACATTTAACAGAGTCCATCATAAGGTAAACACCTTCCAGAATCTGTTTGGTTGTAGACTAAAAATCTATAGGGTAGAAACTTCAGAACCTCTAAACCAGATCGGTTTAAATCTGAAGTTACTTGGCCTCTACAGATGATTCATTGTGTTATGTTCTCTATAGAAGAAAAAAAATGATATGATTTGCCTATGTGTATTCTAGCGATACAGTATAGTAGCATTGAAACATACATGGTCTACAGCAGAAAAGAAGAAAGTAACATGTTAGGGTATGGACAATATATATATGTATTCTAACATTCTTAAGGGTACTAGGAAAAGAGTAAATCTACTCTATATGAATATCCTACCATTTATGTGAGGATAGACTTTCATATCTGGATATATTTTACTCATTGAAAACCTGTAACATAACAAAGTAAATTCATAAACATTAAGGTTTTCTAGTCAAGCACCCTTGAATACACATAGGTATACCTTAAAAGAAAAGTAGAAATTTACAAGCAAGTATGCTAGCATATGGATGTTGAATTTTTTGTTACACACAAAATATCTGTAAACTAGAGAGGGGTTGTACCATACTTATCTAGGATAGAATATTTTGTTGTATAACTCCATCACTAGCCTTTGAACTAAACATTAGTACAAAAAAAAATAATGATCTATGATTCATGTATTATAATCAATGGAGCTCTCGATATATATATATATATATATATATATATATATATATATATATATATCGATGCCTTTAATATACTTGGTACCTATATTAATACAGTTTGAACATCATACAATTTAATTCTTGTTTACTATTGAACCATAGATATACATATACGAGTTGTTATATGTTGCAAGGACAAACTAAACTCAAATCTATAACTAACCGAGATAATGGAGAACGAGAACAAGTACGAATCATATATACATATATGATTTTATATTTCTAAACGAGTACATCCAAAAAGGTGACCATGACATATATGAATGATCGCAAAAACGATAAACGAAACCTATAGGAAATATAGATAACAAACGAAATCATTATTCGGCCAATGCATATATATGTATATAAAACAAACAGACTATATGTATGCCGAGCGCCAAATCCCATAGCACGTTTGCACAGTCATACTCGGGTCGAGGATTAATGATAACTGGTATCATTACTCCTGGTAATATATATCTATTTAATTGTGGATAGAATAAAAATTCGGAATGATAAACTCCTTTAATACAGCACTATGGATAAAAATTAGGAATAAGAGTTCTAGAACATGAAAATTCGAATTCGGATTGACCAAAAAAAAAAAAAAATAGATCTCCATTATAGCAGGGTTATCCCCCTTACAGCAATGATAGAATATTTCGAATTAATTGCACTATTAAACCATGGAAAAAAAAAAAAAAACACAATAGTGCAGTCGAGGAAATTTAGGATTTATGTATAGCACACATTTTATAAGTACATTGAAAAAGTCATTGGAAATATATATATTATCCAGTCTCGATCACTACTCTCGTAGATCATATGGAGACAAAACCTATATGTAAACCCTATCGGTGCGATGGGAAACAGTTATGAAGTCTATACACCGACGAACATATGGGATCCAAAGGGTTATATATATAAATATATATATATATATATATATAACAGTGAATAAATGAAACACATAGGAGATAATAACCGGAACATAGATATATAAACCTGGTATAGTCAACACGGGAACATATATGCGGAACCTATCTATATAGTGTAAACCAAAAAACTAACAAGGTACACATCATATATATATATAGGTATATACACCAACTCTAATGTATCTTGTAACTACGGAACTAGGCGTCGTGGTCCAAAAGAAATTATTATACGGTTGCGGCCATACGATTAAATGAATACGAGCATATATACGGGTTCATTCAAAAAACATTTCATAATGGCCGTGAGCCAACTACTTTAGTACCAACATATATGGTTATATGGGCAATTTACGAAGTTATCACAAAGGTAATGCAGCTAATATGTTCAAGCATGGACCAAATTTAAACAACGAAATTTAAGAGTATAAGCGGGAGTATAAATAAACTAAACCTACATGCGAGAAAAAAATAAAAACAGAACGACGAGTTTCGGTAAAGAGGAAATCGTCAATTTTGGAATGCGTCCATATACGAACTCTGCTCATATCTCACTCCAGTCCTCTGTCACAAGAATTGACATATTGTAAATGATAACACAAACAAAAATCAAGAAATTAGGAACAACGCATAGGAAATACATGTTACACTGAAACCATGAATGATTGCTCAGCAGCGAGTAGCCAAAATAAAATCCGGGTATTCTGACATATTATGCCGTGGTAAAAAGAGGTAGGACAGAGAGCGTTACATTAAATCGTCGAGGCGCTGCAGAAGGAGAAGATGGCTGGTTACATGGACCAGGTCGTGGATTAAGATCGCCTCTGCCTGGTAGCAAGTCGCGGCCAGCAAGCTGTTGACTATCACCACGCCTGAGCTAGGTTAAGAAAAAAAAAACCTATATATGTCGCCATGATATCTATTACCACTGTTAGGGTAGATTTCAACAAAAGAAAAAAAAAAAACGAAGCAAGAACTTCAATTCTCAACGAATAATTAAAACGACAGCCTCTGAAAGGCTGATACGGCCCGGCATATACAGACAGAAGAATACGGCTTCAGGGAATAGGATGAAGCGTGAACCAAGGTTCAACGTTTCAACCAAAAGAAGATCCCCGCGTGAATGAGTTACCCAGCATCGAGAGCTGCACAAAACAAATTGTAAAGGAGTTAGGGTCAGCGTATCATAGAAAAACAGAGCGCCATAGGTTGACAGGTATAGAAATTTCACCCCCCTGACTTCCATACCTTCAAAACGACCTGGAAGGCTCTGCGCCTTGATGATAAAGGAGGAAGGATCTCATTCAACACGACCATAATAAACTACAACGGAACAGAGGCGAGTGAGATAAATACGAACCAGTCGAGAGGGCAGTGAAGGCACTTTGCTGTTGACGGGCAGTAGAAACCCTAAGCTCACTGCCCAAGACGAGTAGAAAATCCCTCAGCCGATTTGATAAAGAACCAGCTGCGGCGATCCCGTGACACTCGATTTGATCGATGTGCGACCCTAGGCACGGAAATGCAGAGGTTGGAGAGCATGGTACTGGGGCCGGGCGGAAACGCAACCAGAAACATGACACGTAGTATTTCTGAAAAGTGATTTGCACCGCCGGTGCCTGACACTTACCTCTCTACTGCCACACTCTGTCTCTGCATACAACCCATCAAACGTCAAAACAAAGAAAACTCTACAACAGACCTATTGATCACCATCAGTGACCAGTACGCATGGTGCGTACTAGTCGTATCACACCCTAGCTGGGTTAGAAGCGGCTCACCCCAAAACCATGATGCCCTGAAACTGGAAGCCGTGGCCGCAACAACGCGTGAGTGGTAGTATCCTCGCCGGCAGAAATAATCATACAAATCCAGCTACAATAATATGCAAAGCGTAAGGGTAAATAAATGCCTCAAGTGTGGTGGGTGGGATAAGTGACGGCGTGGTTGGTTGGGATTCAAATCCCGATTGCAGACATTGCTTCTCCGTGTTGACGTGGTGTAAATAACCACAGAGCTACGTCCACGTTACATAATGAATTTATGACCTAAAACTCGAACGAGGAAGAAAGGTTCACTACATGAGATACACCCGCGACTTTTCCACCTGTCAGAAGGATTAGGTGAGTTACCGCCGTAAGATAATTTTGATAAGACCATTTGGAACATGATAAACCGATATAAAGCTAAGAAGCCATCATCTATTTATTTATCAGAGGACAGACTCGAGATATGTATAAATGCAACATATAAAAATCGATATGAGTGCATTATGTTCATAAACCTCATGGGTGAAGATATTTATGTGTTATGCAATATTGGTAACATAGGGATTATATATATCTACATATATTTTATATGTGTATAACTCTATGTGCTACAAACATGTGGATCTCATATCTTAGTAAGAGGTATACTATATATCGGTATAGTAGGAGGACTCAAAGATATGGTTGCTAGAGGGATTTTATATTATACATGTCAATAATATATATATATATATATATATATATAGGATATATATATGTATAGGAACCAATATCTATGCGTTGAGTATATAAGATATATAGATGTATTGGGTGGTGTTATAACTAGGTGTATTGTGTTAGAGAAATATTGGAGGGTAAAAGAACTTTCGTAAGAGGGAATTAAAGTTAAATTCCTGAACTCATTATTCAAATTATTCAGTGGTACTTCTATATGCCTATGGATTTAAACATAAAAGTTACTAAGAAGAAACTGAAGACCCAGACAACCAAGTGCATAATGATGGAATCCAATGAAAAAAAAAAAAAAAAAAATCTAGAACTGGAGGTGTTACAATG